>VZTM01033779.1:145376-155394 GCA_013400555.1 Jacana jacana | reverse complement strand
AACCGTTAATGGTCTTCCACCAAATAGAAAAACAGCCTTCTCCTGCCATAAGAAGACAGAGTCTTTAGGGATTCTGGAGCGTTGATAACCATTTCTGAAAGCTCAAGAGACAGCCAAAAGGTGCAAAGCATTGCCTACACCTCTCATCTAGAAACATGCCCCAATTAGATGCTCAATACTCTTTTTGTCGTTGTTGTTCTGGTCTAAGTATTTCTTATTAAATTACTTTTCTCTTATGGTAAAAAAAATGAAAAAAAAAAAAAGAAAAACTCCAGCCCTAAGGTATCTGGAGTGTTATAAAAACACCTGAAGTCCCCCATAAGAAGCAACTCAGGAATCAAGCTTACCATCAGCAGGTGACAGTTTTTCACAGTTCAGTGGCCCATGCTTCTCCTCTGTGTTTAAGGCCCCATGAACTGAGAAACTGCAAGTCACTGCTCTTAAAGGAAAACTCCAAAGATTTAGAAGTCTGGCACTTAATCCCATTAAGCTTATAAACCAGAAACTAGATGAAAAAGCTCGATGCCATCTAAATTTCACTAGAGCATGTATATTGCACAAATAGAGCATCAGTAAAGAACCATGCTTACTTGAATTGAGAAGAATCCACTATCATCCATATTTACAGAAGGCTGCTGCTCAGTGTGAAGTTAGGAGTGAGAAAAGGAAAAAACAGTGTAAGTGTGTAAGGTCAGAAATAATTCAGTTTTTAGAATAAATATAACTACACATACTTAAAAGCAACAACTAAACATGTCCTAGTCTGTAAGGCTGATTATTATGCCCAAAGAAGCTTCTTAATTAAAAAGTTAAACCTTTAAATTAGAGATGCTCAGTGCTTAAGAGACATACAGGTACGGGAACNTATTAATGCAAAATGCAGCAAATCACCAACATATAGTCTATGTGCAACCACTTTTCCACCCCCATTCTGAAGTCAATTTTTACATAAAAAAAAAAGACAATGTCACCTGTTTTCCTAACTTCCGAACTGTAAACCAGTGTTCCTTATAATTACAAATAAATGACTTTTCATTTCTGTAAAAAGAAAAACAAAAAGGTATAGAAAAAATTAAATATTCTAATATTGGAGTGTATATTAACGTTTAAGTTCATTTTTATCACTAATTTAAACTTCTATAATAAAACTTCAGTAATACAACTACTGCTGTTAAGAGTAGTCTCACTGCTTTTATAACGTTTAAGAAGTCAACACTCCTGACATCACTATATACATGTGATGCCACGGGCACTGAGACACCATGAAGGCGCAGAGGACAGATACTCACACGCTCCCAGAAGGAGAACATTTAAAGACAGGTGGGAAAATAAAACATCAGAATGCAACACAGCTTCAAACAGGAATTTTAAAGAAAGATTTATATCAGATTAAGAGGATTATTTTTCTGTAAAATGAAAGCAGAGTGCTAAGAAAGTCTTACATAGGGTCGATCCCAAGCCTCTGATACTCTGGACTGTTGAAGAGGATTAGTTCTAAACCCCAAACTTTCAAGGCATTGCTTATGACCTGTCAAAAAAATAGCACATTTCATGTGTCAAAGCAGTCAGATCTAATTTTAAGCAACCTTAGCCACTATAAACAATTATACTGTTTTCATATAACTTAGATTTCAAAACATTGCTAGGAAACCTAGGAATCACATTATTTAAAAGGGAACTGTCAGGAATGCAAACATACCATGCATACTATACCTAAGGGGAAGTAACAAACCCAGGATTTAACTGAGGAGTGTTAATAAGCTTACTCCCCCAGACAAAGCTGTAGCTTCACCTCCCACAGACACTTCACAACTTGTCATCGCAGTTCTGAATGTATTGCTCTGCCTTCTCTCCCCCACAGTACAACGTCATCCTTCCCCACAGGAACTACTGGAAATTTTGCACCACTAGATTATCATAGGATCACTCAGGTACATTAGCACAAGTACTTTCACAATAACTCTTTAAAACTACCTGAAATAACGCTGTAAGAAATTTTAAATTAACAATTCATCTTCCTTTCACTGAGCCAACTATTCAGCAAGTGAGCAAAGCAACAACAGGACAAAAAAAAGGCAGAATGAGGAAACGTTTGTCAACTTCAATATTGAAGCAGCCAATATCAAGCAGACAAGAAACGCCAAACCGTTAATGGTCTTCCACCAAATAGAAAAACAGCCTTCTCCTGCCATAAGAAGACAGAGTCTTTAGGGATTCTGGAGCGTTGATAACCATTTCTGAAAGCTCAAGAGACAGCCAAAAGGTGCAAAGCATTGCCTACACCTCTCATCTAGAAACATGCCNGAAAAACTCCAGCCCTAAGGTATCTGGAGTGTTATAAAAACTCAATGCAGACATGGCAGCTTTTTCCATTCAACAGATCACTGTGATAACCCTGTAAGCACTGCCAAGGGCTTTACAGTTCATAATTTGAGACAATGTCAAGCCTGCCTTTTTACCTGTAGTCTGTGAGAACAAAGGTCTACACCTGAAGTCCCCCATAAGAAGCAACTCAGGAATCAAGCTTACCATCAGCAGGTGACAGTTTTTCACAGTTCAGTGGCCCATGCTTCTCCTCTGTGTTTAAGGCCCCATGAACTGAGAAACTGCAAGTCACTGCTCTTAAAGGAAAACTCCAAAGATTTAGAAGTCTGGCACTTAATCCCATTAAGCTTATAAACCAGAAACTAGATGAAAAAGCTCGATGCCATCTAAATTTCACTAGAGCATGTATATTGCGCAAATAGAGCATCAGTAAAGAACCATGCTTACTTGAATTGAGAAGAATCCACTATCATCCATATTTACAGAAGGCTGCTGCTCAGTGTGAAGTTAGGAGTGAGAAAAGGAAAAAACAGTGTAAGTGTGTAAGGTCAGAAATAATTCAGTTTTTAGAATAAATATAACTACACATACTTAAAAGCAACAACTAAACATGTCCTAGTCTGTAAGGCTGATTATTATGCCCAAAGAAGCTTCTTAATTAAAAAGTTAAACCTTTAAATTAGAGATGCTCAGTGCTTAAGAGACATACAGGTACAGGAACATCTATTCCCATCTCTGCCATCAGCTTACAGAAACAATAGGCAAATAGCTGATCCTCCCCATGCCTGACCTTCCTAACTGCAAGATGAAAACCACAGTTTTTTGTAGAATTGCTGTAAAGTTGTATTAGTCTCATTTTAAAACACCACATTTAAGATACATGAATGAAAAGGCCCATAAATTTAAGAGGTTTGAGCACTAGGAAATTAACCTGCCCTAGATATACAAGAATAGCAGGTCTGTGCTACACAATATTAGTTTTCAGGCAAATATAAAGCAACCTCAAATTAAAAAGATTTTACCTGTAAAAATGTTCTATATTCTTCACTAGACACTCCTCCCTCTGCCATTCTCATTCTTTCTTCCTCATCCAACTGCTGTGCAATAGAGGATAACTCAACAGGACTAAAATATTCCCCTTGCAGCAAGTTATTCAGACAGTGCTGAGCACACAGTGAGCCTTCTTGCTAACATTAGAAGAGAAAAAAATAAACATTAATATTTTTGTTTCTGTTTACAGAGTAAAATGACTCAACCATTTCTTTGTCAAACTTCCTGCCTTCAACACCCAGGATGCCATATCTCTTCTTCATCTCTCTTATAATTGCAAGCTATACAACTCTCCCTTCAGTTTGATGGGGAAAAAACCACCCAATCCAACACACATGACTATTTCCTCTGAGGAAATAAATGTGATGTAAAAATGTTTTTTCTTGGAAACACTGTAAAAAGTGCTAATGGCCTGACCAAATCACACAAGGACTCTGCAGCCAGCAGGACAATGGATTCTGTCCTCTTCCAAGTGACCACCACATGAAAATGAAAGGGTTTAAATCTTCACTTGTTACTGGGAAGTATTTTCTGCAACAGATGTTCTCTTTTTTAACTTTTCCTCCCTGCCAGGTGTGGCTATCAGCAGTCTGCTCTCCACATAAGGCTGAAGAAAGGCAGACTGTTAGGACTCTGCAGAGATTTAAAACAATACATCTACAGCATCTCTTTCTTTCATTTCAGGTTATAATCAATTTGTTTACTGTTGTGAAAGCAATTAGGAGCTGGAGGAGCAGTAAAGCTCACTTTCCACGTGAAATTTATGGATAGGAGCTATAGAACACTAGCTCCTTTTAAGCTACCACTGCTGGTTCTAAAATCTTGATGAAAATGACAAGGTAACAAGAAAAAAAATAAATTTAGCATATTAAACAATAAAAGAATTTTTGTTGCCAAAGCATTTAAATGGAAAACACTTCAGACACTTTGTTGCTTATCCAGGACATGGGAAAGAACAGAAATGTAATATAACATTTTTAGACTGTCAACCCAAATTAAAAATTAGTAACTTAAAAATGTCAGTCATGATTTTGTAGCACAAATTCAAAAATATCTAGTCTGAATGAACAGGTCAGACACCATCACTCTAATGGGTGTAAATGAAGTATTGCCTTGTAAACAAGGAAACAAACCCCAAACAACCAAATTAGTTTCCCATGAAAAACAGTCTTTCTTTACAAAAAACTAAACTACAACTGCAAGACAAAATTAACATCAGTTTTTAAATCCTGATTTTCTCTTTTGTTTTAATTAGTCCTCATTTTCAGTCACATCAAGAACTCTAATATGCATGCACTCTGTTTAAAACTAAAACCCCTCAACAAAAATAAAGAACACCCCTCCCTCCCACCAAACCTACAGAAACAAACACAAGATTGTTCCTTGAAGGAATATTCTTTAACCTTCCATAAAGGCCTGATACAGGTCATAAGCACAAGCCTCCCAGGATCTTCCCTACGGCAGGGACCTCCAAAGTTCCCTTTACCCCAGGTGACAGACTCTTTCTAGGGCTCCATCCCTCATTTGAGCAATGGGTTATTGAAGCTGGACTAGCTGTACGGCCACGGTCCAGCAGAATCCAGAAACCTCCTCCAGCTCACAGCCTTCCCACAACAACAAACTCAAGACTAAACACCAGCCCCCATCCCTTTGGGACTTTATACCTGTTGCTGCTCATGTATCAAACTGCAACAGAAGAACCTGCTCAAGAATCGCAGGTTTCTTCACCAGAATTATACAATATCCATTTAGGCAAAAAGAGCTACTAAAAAAATCTTTGAAAATGTGGTGTTATATTTCACAAGGGAGACACCCAAGACTGTGCCCTCCTTCCCCAAAACCCATAGCAACTACAATCAGCTTATAACTTTGAACATATTCTGGTGTCACCCCAATTTCAGCAGAGTTTTGTTATTAGACCGTAAAGCAAGCTAGTAATAAAAAAAAGTTATAATTTTATTATACTGTAGACTAGGGGAAAAAAAAAAAAAGAGAAAGGTACACCTGTTTTGAACTCTTTTTCAAACTAAGACTGGAACTCAAGGTCACTGTGGCACAGACCATAATGGCTGAAATCTAACACTCATCAACACCACAATGCTGGCCACCCAAACCGTTTGCAAGAACACTCCTCAGGTTCTGTGCATTTCAGAAAAGTGGTTTTTCTTAATTGTCTTTAACAAGGTTGTGCAGCCATCTTGCTTTCTTTACAAAGTACAGTAGCATTAATCTTCATGCAATAAGGGTGCAGAGGCACTGACAAAGCACATGTTCTAATAACAAACCAACAAACCCAACAAAATACATATCTGAGTAGCATTAGAGCAGAAATATTTGCTGTTTGGGAGCCTGGACAAGTCACAGCAGCTCACAGTAGCACTTACGCTCCAGAAGAGGAGATGCTGTTCCTTAATAGCTCCTTCCCCCTCCTCCTCCTCACCCGGCCCCGGCCAAGCCAGGCTGGCGGAGAGCGCAGACCCAGGCCTGCCTGCCGCTGCTCGCCCTCACCCCGGCCGGCTCTCTCGGCATCAGCCGCAGCCGACGCCTCCCCCTGCCCGAGTTCTGCCTCTGAAGGCCCGAGAAGAACCGCCACCGCAAAGATGGAAATCGCCGAGTTCAGCCCTGACCCTCTGATCTCCGCTAACAAGGTCCCCTGTTCCCGCCGGGCCCAGGAGGGCCGAGCCGCCGACGAGAGGGCCCCGACTCGTCGCGGGACAGAGCACACGGAGCCGGAGCCGCAGCCTCACCCGGCCGACAGAGAAACGTCGGGAGCAGCGCGGCGCGGCCCAGCTGAGCATGGCACAGGCCCGGCCGCCCCCCCAGGGCCAGCAGAGGCACCCCCAGCACAGCGTCCCCTTGCTACCGGCAGCAAACGAGGCCCCTCAGTCAGTCACTCACCCGCTCGTGGAAGATCGACTCCATGTTTATTGTCAAGGGCCAGAGGCCTCCGCCTCACGTGACCCCCCCAGCCAATCAAAGCTCCTCTTGTTGGCCAGCCCGCTGCGGCCAATCCGCGCGGGCCCCAGCAGGGTTCGGCCTCCTCCTCCTTCCGGCCGGACTCGCCTGGTGCAGGTTCCGGGCGATTGCAGACGTTGCTGTTACCTCAGTAGACGAGGGCAAAACCTAGAGGTCTCGCCTGTCTGGGCCTCTCTGAGGGCTTTGATGGAGTCCCCACCAGCATCTTGCTCTCTCGCTTGGAGAGGTCGGAATTTGATGAGTGGGCTGTTCAGGGGATGAGGAATTGGTTGGATGGTTGCATCCAGACAGTAGAGGTCAACAGCCCAGGGTGCCGATGGAGATCGGTGAAGGGTGGTGTCCCTCAGCAGTCCATACTGGGACCAGTACAGTTCAAATCTTCATCAATGACACGGACAGTGAGATTGAGGGCCCCTTCAGCGGATTTGCAGCTGACACCAAACTGAGCAGTGAGGGATGGGATGTCATCCAGAGGGACTTGGACAGGCTCAAAAGTAGAGCCTGTGTGAACTTCATGAGGTTCAACAAGGCCAAATGCAGGGTCCTGCACCTGGGTCAAGGCACCCCCTGGTATCAGTGCAGGCTGGGGAGTGAAGGGATGAAGAGCAGCCCAGCCGAGAAGGACTTGGAGGGACTGATGGGGAAAAGCTGGGCATGAGCTAGCAACGTGCGCTTGCAGCCCAGAAAGCCAACCGCATCCTGGGCTGCCTCAAAAGAAGCATGGCCAGCAGGTCAAGGGAGGTGATTCTACCCAATGTTCCACTCTGGTGAGACCCCATCTGGAGTACTGCATTCAGCTTTGGAGTCCTCAGCTGTCACCAGCCGGGGCGACAAACCCGCAGGGTACAGATCCCGAACGGCTTGTGGGAACATACAGACGACCCAGTATGAGCTAGCAGTAAGTTCCGAAGTTTATTGACAGCACAACAGTTATACAGCCTTGTACATAGGTAACATTTGATAGGTTCTTAGCAGAGGAATTGATTTGCATAGAGCTTCCTTATCTGCGGTTACAGCTGCGTTTGAACTCCTCCTCGAGCATCTTAACTCCAAGGTCACTCCAACCCTGGGGCCTGCCTTTAGTTACACAAGCGCAAGCAAACTCCTATCAAGAGGCCCTGTGCCCCAGCAAAAGTTTTACTTGTGCAAGCCATATGGTTGTGGCCATTTTCTTCTAGCCAGTTCCCAACACTCAGCATAGGAGAGACGTGGACGTGTTGGGACGAGTCCAGAGGAGGGCCACAAAAGTGATCAGAGGCCTGGACTGTCTGTGGTATGAAGCCAGGCTGAGAGAGTTCTCCAGCCTGGAACAGAGAAGGCTCCAGGGACATCTTCTAGCCCCTGCCTGTACCTAAAGGGGTCTTAAACATTTTAGCAGGTCCTATTGCAATAGGACAATGGTTCTAAACTAAAAGAGGGAAGATTCAGACTAGATGTATGGAAGGACAACGAGGGTGGTGAAACTCTGGCAAGGCTGCCCAGAGAGGTGGGAGATGCCCCATCCCTGGAAACATGAGTATTAACCGCAGTAGGTAGCAGAATAGATAGTTTGCTGCATATTGGTTGTGTCAAGGTGTTCCCCTTCCTTGTCTGTTGTGGGGGTGGTCGGTTTGTGGTTGGGATTTTTCAGTCAGAGTCATCTTTTTGTGCACTGTGGAGGGGTGGGCATGAAACCACGCTTAGGTACCTATGAGGCACGGGGTGTAGAGTGAGAGGAACCTGTATGCTGGTTCCGGCAGGGACAGGGTTAATTCTCGCCAGGACACAAGGACTCCCACCCCACCAGCCATGCCCGGGGGTAGCTGGGAGCTGGGCCGGGGAGGGGGCAGGAAGCCAAGCACTTGGGGCGTCCTGGTGGGGTCGGTGTGCGGTGGAACCGTGAAGGTACTCGTGGCTGTACGTTCCTCTGTCAGTCTGAGTGTTTTCTTGTTGTGTTGAACCGCCGTGCTCAGTTTTGCCTTTTTCTTCCCGTTCTCCCCTCACGGCCGGGGCGGGGGTGGGTCTGAGGGAGCGGCAGCCGCTTGGCTCTTTGTTGCCGTCCCGAGGCCAAACCGCGACGGTCCTTTTTGGCGTCCAGCGTGGGGCTCTTGCAGGGTTGAGACAACGACAAAATCCGACCAGAGCCTGTTCAAAGGGATTTGTTGTGCTCCTTTATTGTACTAGTGCAATGGCCGCCGGTCACAATGCCACTTTGTCCTCACGTTTATGTGCTCCCTGCGATGCGGTTTGTCACCTCGGGGACAGCCTCCTCTTCTGCAAACTAAACAGTCCCAGCTCCCTCAATCGCTCCTCATAAGATTTATTCTCCAGGCCTCTCACCAGTTTCATTGCCCTCCTCTGTACTCGCTCCAGCACCTCGTTATCTCTCTTGTGCTGAGGTGCCCAGAACTGGACACAATACTCAAGGTGTGGCCTCCCCAGTGCTGAGTACAGGGGGACAATCACCTCCCTACTTCTGCTGGTCACACTATTTTTTATGCGAGCCAGGATGCCATTGGCCTTCTTGGCCACCCGGGCACACTGCCCAGTCATGGGTGGTATGGCATGTGGGAGCATACAGGGCAGGTATCTAGAGAACTTCTCACCTCTCATGGTTTGGGACTTCACCCCCAAACCACTACAGGACCCAGATAAAGTAATAGAATATTTTAAATATTAGTTGTGGCTATTCCAGAGAGGCACAGCTCACTGCACTGTGCTGGGTACATTTCACCATGGACACCGTTGCACAGATTATCCATGAATGTGAGACGTGTGGTAGTCAACAAGCCAAGCAGTTAAAGCCTCTTTGGTATGAAGACGATGACTGAAATATCAATCTGGGGAGGCCTAGCACATTGATTATATCACACTCCCGCAAAGCTGTCAAGGCAGGCACCTTGTGCTCACAATGGTGGAGGTAACCACTGGGTAGCTGGAAATACACCCTGTGCCCCGTGCCACCACCCGGCACACTGTCCTGGGCCTTGGAAAGCAAATCCGTGGTGACATGGCACCCCAGTGCAAACTGAGTCAGATAATGGGACTCATTTTTGAAACAGTCTCATGGGCACCTGGGCAAAAGAGCATGGCCTTGAGTGGGTCTGTCACATCCCCTTCCATGCACCAGTCTCTGGGAGGATGGAACGATACAATGCACTGTTAAAAACTACAGTGACCGCAATGGACAGTGGGACTTTAAAACATTGGGATATGCATTTAGCAAAGGCTACCTGGCTAGTGAACACCAGGAGATGTACCAACCGAGCTGGCCCTACCCAAGCAAAACTTCCATGTACTGTAGAAGGAGATAAACCCCCTGTGGTGCACATGAGGAATATGATAGGGAAGACCATCTGGGTTAGTTCTGCCTCTAACGGGGCAAAGACGAACCCATCCGTGGGATTGCTTTTGTTCAGGGACCTAGGTGCACTTGGGGGGTGATGCAGAAGGACAAGGAATTTCCATGTGTACCTCATGGGGATCTGATTTTGGGCGAGAACAGACAGTGAATCAAACTGTATGATGTTAATTGTTAAATAACCCTGCCACTGTACATTCTCATTTCTATCACTGCGGATGACACCAAGTTGGGTGCGAGTGTTGATCTGCTTGAGGACAGGGATGCTCCACAGAGGGACTTGGATAGACTGGATAGATGGGCCAATGTTAATGGCATGGCCTTCAA
>VZTM01033779.1:73629-142562 GCA_013400555.1 Jacana jacana | reverse complement strand
TGGTGTAGGGGAGAACTTGTAGAGTAGGGCTGATGGTTGGACTTGATGATCCCAAGAGTCTCTTCCAACCTATATGATTCTATGATGATGCTATTGGTTGCACTCCGTAAGAATCGCCCAAACTAACAACAGATGGACTTTAATGATAAACCACAAAAGGTGCAGCAGTGAAGGGATCAGAACTGACTGCCCAGTAACTTCATCTGAAGATCAACATCTCCAACTCATGGACTATGGGCATGAGCACACTGGATACAGCAGCTGCAAGCCCTGAAAATACAGCAACAGCCCACCAACACGCACCATCTTGCCTGCCCCAAGAGACTGTTTTAACAGATGGATGGAATCCAAAGTCATGGATTAAATTAACTCAATGAACATATGTGTATATATGACAGGGGAAAAGTGGCAGCAAATAATTGGAAACTGCAAGGTCTGGGCATGGCATAGATGCTATAGAATAAAGGGCGAGTAATGTCCCAGTTCTGGCAGGGATAGGGTCAATTCTCCATAGGATCTGGCAGGGACACAGGTATTCCATCCCATGTGAGCCATGCCCAGTCTGTACCCTGGAGCTGGCCTGGGAGGGGAGGGGGCTAAGTCACTGCTAAGGAGCCGGTTAGGCTGTTCTGGTTTTGTTCCAACCCACAGGTTTTGCCATTCTCTTCCTATTCTCCCCTCATGGCTTGGGGTGAGGGACCGGGGCCAAGAGAGGCTGCATGGTTCTTTGTTGCCATCCGAGGCCAAACCACAGCAACCAGAGATAGAGGTAAATCCGGTGAGTGACGTGAAGAGCTCAGGATTCAGTTCAGGTGTTTTGGAGGAAGGATGTGGGGGAAAAAAATAACTTGGGGTAAAAAAGCCAAAACAACATCATTGCAAGAAGCTGGCAATAGCACATTTTGGTGGAGGGAAAGCACTGCATGATGGAGATAGTTCTGTCTCCCTCTGCTTTGTATCCAAGGTGTCCTGCAAGACTGCCTGCTTCTAGCTGCTCCCACCTGTGAGCTTTGGCAGCAGGATGTGAGTGTTGAGTCCTGAATGCTGCCTAGGGATGTTGTTTTGTGTGAGAAATTTGGGACAGGCTTGGAAAGATTTGGGGAAGGCACTTGTAAAATTGTTGTTGAGAACAGAATGAGGTGGTACCTCAGAATCTTGTGGGTTCGGTGACACCACGCCAGCCCCAAGGCAAGATGGCTGTGTGGGGGGGGAGAGGAGCACAGCCATGCTCCACTCTGCCTGCTTAATGAGCGACTGACAGTGTTGGTGCAGGTTGCTTAGAGCACACCCAACACTCAATGCCTGGCTGCTGTAATCACAATGGGATGCATCTCATGCATCTCCTGGTGCTGGGCACAGGGCAAGGGATAAGGCTGCTTTTGCCCAGTAACGTATGGCTGATACAGATGCCTAGCAGTGAAGTGGTGCTCTCTGCTGAATCATGGAGCTGCTTTTCGAAACAGGATGGTTTTGAGGGAGGGTGTCTTTTATCTCACTTCAATTCACTCACTTGGGGTCTCAGCTCTCCCCAAAAGCACATGCTCAGATGTCTCTAGATGTTCAGGTGGGATGGAGCCAAGACGCAATCAGGGTGGTTTTTGCACAAAAGTCCTCCTTGGCCTAAGGAAGGGGTCCCCATGACTTCACAACGCTTGGCAGGGACAAATTTTGTCCTGTGTTTGCAACTGGAAGTGCAGCATGGCTCTTTCTAGTGTGGAGGAATGTGCAATAAAAAAGCATTGTTTGGAGAAGTCATTATTCAGTGTTCTGTTTCTTCTCATGACTCTGCATTAAGACTAAAGAACCTCCAAGTATGGAGAAATTTCTCCAACTATGGAGAAATGTTGTTCTCTTCCTTATTTTAAACCACTGTCCTGCACTTTGTATACAGCGAGTTTTAACTGTATGCTCCAAACCTCCCAGTCTTGCTCTGGTCTTCCTGGAGTGTAATAATGGCTGGTAACTCCATGAGAGACAAAAGCCTATAGGAAGTAACTTCTGCTGGTTCTAAAGATGCTTGATAAAGGCTGGTAAGATGTGAAGTTTGTCGTTCCTCTGAAGTCATCCTGGCTGGGATTCTGTGCCAGCCTCATTTTGCAAATATTACTGCAACTCCAAGGTAAGTTGTATGGGAATCGTTTTGTGGAGTACTGAAATAGAGTCGTGTGTCTCCAAGATGATGTGGAGAATTGCAAAAGATGCTGGAATTCTAGGGATAAACACGTTAGCATGGTGCCAGCATTATTCTCCTAAAGTCATCTTGGTCTCTTTAGAACCAGTGTATCTCATTGTCATGACCTACTGTAAGTGAAGAGTCTCTCCCAGGGTTTTTTTGCTGGTTATTTCCTGGCATGTAACACAAATGAGGAGACTCACCCCAAGTACGGTGGCTCAGTCCAATGCGCTTGTGTGCAGTTCGGCCACGTGTGTGTATAAACCAAGAAAGAGACCTCACAAAACACCTCTTTGTTCTCACTGGGGAAAATATGTTTACTGCTACTCCTTGGACTGAAATGCTTTGCTTGGTCAGTGCGATCCTGGGCTGGGCATTGTGCACTGTGAGGTGTGGGAACGCTCCCATCTCCCACCCCAGGGCTGCGCCTGGGCCATTTCCTATCGTACCACAGGTCAGGGAAGAGAAGAGCAGAGGGGTCAAGGGCTCTATTCCTCCCCCTTAACAGGCACATTTTGTTTCATTCCCATCTTGTGGCCTTTTGATGGGGGAGTGCTAAGCAGATGAAAGGAACATGTGCTGAGGACCACAGCGTTTGTGATCTTTGGAGCATGCAAAGTATGATATCCAAAGCTTTGCTTCCCCGTGCAAGACGTTCCCACTGTTCCTCCCGCTTGTTTCCACTCCGTTCCACAAAGCTAGGCAGCAGCCTCAGCATTTTATGAGCCCTAGCTCCAAGGCCAACAAGCCTACCTGAGCTGCTTCATTATGGGCTGGTTCAGAGCTCTCTTCTATCTGCAATGCCTAGACCTCAGCAGCAAACTGCAAGGACACAGCCTCAAGCCAAGGGTCTCTGCAGAAAGAGATGAAGCAGTTAAGGCAGGACAGACAGAAAATAGTAAACGCAAGGGATCACTGTGGGGTGCTGGTGGGCTCTGTGGGGTGACTGTGGGTCCCCGTGGAACACCATGGGCTGCTGAGAGGGATGATGATTAGAGGTCCTGGTGGGGCAGTGTGGGGTAATGGGGGTCCCTATGGGGCAGCTGTGGGTCCCTGTAGGGCAATGGGAGTCCCCGAGTGGTATTTAGGGGTCTCTAGGGGAGCATTTAGGGATCCCTACGGGGTACTGGGACGTCCCTACACAATATCTGAGTCCTTAGAAGAATATTTGCAATCCTTATGGGGCAGCTGGGGGGGTCTCTGGGGAGCGTTTAGCGCCGGGCGTCACGGGAGGGTGACGGGGCGAAGGTGTGCAGTCAGCGGCCGGTCTGACCTCCCCGCCGGCAGGGGGCACTACACCGAGTACCCGCTGCGCCCCATCAAGTCCCCATGGTCTCAGCGTCTGTGTCACCACAGCGCTGGTGTCCCCATGATGGTGATAGTCCCCACAATCCCTACGTCCTCACAGACCTGGTGTTTATGTCACCAAATCCTCATGGGGTGTCCTCACAGGGTGTCCCCATCGTTCTGCTCTCCATGTCCCTGCAGTCCCAGCACTCTCATGACCCTTGTCCCCAAGTTTCCACAGACTTGGTATCTAATGTCCGTGTCCACATGACCCTAGTGTCCGTCCCCATGCTCTCAATGCCCCAGGCACTACAGACCTGCTGTCCCTGTAGTCCTGGTGTCCATAGTCCCATGTCCCCAAATCCCCACAGACCTGGTGTCCTCATGGTCTCAATGTTGATGTCTCCCTGTTCCCCTGGTGACAGCATTCCCCAGGATGGCAGGGGCCAACGTGCGGAGGCTGCGGCCCTGGCTGGTGGCACAGGTGGAGAGTGGCCGCTTCCCCGGGTTGGTGTGGGACGACGCCGAGCACACCGCCATCCGCATCCCCTGGCAGCACGCTGGCAAGGGCGGGGCCAGGGGCGGGGCCTGCACTGCTCTCTGCCAGGTGACACGCGTGGGGCCTTGGGGTGGGCAGGGCCCGGGGTGGGCAGGGTGAGAACCCACCCCCTTACCTTGGTCTCTGTCATCCACCTCTATATATCGCCATCGCCACTGCCATGCATCGTTGTCACCGTCCCTGCCACATGTGTCCCTGTGGGTGTGACAGGCATGGGCAGAGTTCAAGGGGCGGCTCCGCCCTGGAATGAGGCCAGACCCCGCCAGCTGTAAGACGCGTCTGCGCTGCGCCCTCAACAAGAGCTCCGAGTTACAGGAGGTGCCCGAGCGCTCCCGCCTGGAGGGGCCCTGGCCCTACAAGGTCTATCGGCTCCAGACCCTGCCTCAAAAGCCAGGTGGGAGGGGACAGACTGACAACAGACATGGGGGGGCACCCAAATGTCAGGGGAACCAATGGGGGAGGGACAAAACATTGGTGTGAGGCC
The DNA here is from genome assembly GCA_013400555.1 of Jacana jacana. NCBI lineage: Eukaryota > Metazoa > Chordata > Aves > Charadriiformes > Jacanidae > Jacana > Jacana jacana. The sequence continues at coordinate 138,059 of VZTM01033779.1, read as the reverse complement.
CTCATATCTAGGGGGCATAAGGTGTGTATGTGTCAGGGACCTAGGTTTTGGTGGAGACCCACACGTGCAAGGAGACCGGGTTTGGGGTGGACCCCACTCTGGAGGTGGTGGGACACATATCTGGAGGGCATCAGGTGGGGGAAAACATGTGATGGGAAGGGAGGGACCCCACATCTGGGGGGCAGGAGGTGTGGGGAAGAGACATAGGTGTCTGGGTCTAACAGGCAGGCAGCCCCTGAAGCGCGAGGAGCCTCAGAAGGAGGCAAGACTGAGCCCCACGGAGCAGGTCAACGGAGATGCCCAGCTTCAAACCACCACGGTAAGTGGGAGGTGTGGAGTGGGGCTATGGGATGTGTGTGATGCAGTTATAGGGGGTGCGGAGCAACCCAATGATGGTTGCCCCCACCCTCAGGCGTCAACCCCCAGCCCTGATGCTGTGCCAGCTGAGGAACCCCACCAGGACACCGAGGACACTTGTGAGAGATGGGGTGACTTAGGAGCAGGGGTGGGCAACAGGGGTATGGTTACATGGCAGTGGAGGGAGGAGCTGGGGGTGGGACCATCACATCTGAACTTGTACCTCCAGCTGAGGAAGCGCCCCCAGCCCCTCTGAAACTGGGCATCGTGGTGGACAGCACTGAGCCCCTTCCACTGGCTGAGGGTAAGCTCCGCCCCATAAGGTCTAAGTCCCATTCCCTGCCCAATCACCAGCCAGGCCCCAAGTGGTGACCTTGCCTCCATGGAGGCCCAACCCAACTCTGACTCCACCCCCAGCATTGGCTACACCCCCCATGACACACACCCCGCCCAGATTCACCCAGCTACACGCTAGCTCCGCCCCCAGGCCTGGCCACGCCCCCGACCATGGCTCAATCCCCACTGTCATCCCGCCCCCCCATCAGATCTGGCCCCGCCCCCTCCCAGACCACACCCCCTCCCCAGGTGAGCACCGCCCACCACCGCAGCGGTCGTGTCCCCCTCCGGGGGGTGTGTCCTTACCCCTACCCCAACCCTGACCCCTTCCTCCCACTGCAGGAGAGTCGTGCCTGGGCTTGCAGCTGTGGCTGGGAGGTGAGCTGGCCTGGCAGGGCTGGCTGCCCCCTGGCGACTACCTGCTGGGCCCCCCTGCGCCCCCAGGGGCCAGCCCTCAGCTTGGGATGCTGCCCCGCCTGTTACTGATGCCACCTCCAGAGACACTAACCCCCCAAGCCAAGGGGCTGGGGGCCAGCAACGACCCCCATGCTGTGGGACAACTGCTGGCAGGGCTTCGGCCGGGACTGCTGGTGGCCAGCACCCGGCGGGGGCTCTTCCTGCAGCGCCGGTCAGGGGGACTACGAGTGCACTGCCGTGCCCCACACGCCAGCGCCTTGGCAGAGGGGGGACCCCTACAGGATGGGGAGCTGGTGCAGGCCTTCAATGCCCAGCGCTTCCGGGAGGGTGAGTTGACCACAGAATTATAAGTCACCCATAGCTGCCCCACAGTTACCCCATAAGTGCCCTATAACTACTCCATAGATGCCCCATAGGTACCCTGTAACTGATTCATAACAGTCCTGTACCTGCCCCACAACTGCCTCACATAAGTACTCATAGGTACCCCATAATTGCTCCATAGATGCCCCATAAATACCATATCATTGCCTCATAGGTACCCCATAGATGTCCCATAAGTGCCCCACAGCAGCTCTGTATCTGCCCCATACTGACCCCATGACTTGTACCTACCTCACAGATATCCCCTAACTGTCCGATGTGTAACCCTATAGCAGCCTTGTACTTGCCCCTTAGATGCACCATAAGTAATCCTACAGCAGCCCTGTACACACCCCATAGGTACCCCCTAACTGCCCTATAGGCTCTGCCCCACATGCCCTCCTGATGCCTGCTCTTCCCATCCCCAGAGGTGGGGCAGCACCACGCTGGACTGGGCCCCCGCCCTGAATACTGGGTGATGCTGGCTGTGGGTCAGGAGCTGGGCCCTCAAGACGGCCCCCACAACCGCACTCTTGTTCTGCAGGTGAGAAGCAGCTATGGGGCAGAAAAAGGCTGTATGGCTGTGGGGTATAGGTGAGGCAGGGAGTGGGGCACAGTGTGGGTATGTGTGGGGAAGGCTGTGGGGCAGGATTTGGGATGGATTTGGGGTTAGCACAGGTGTGGTTCAGCCCCTCACCACCCTTCTCTTTCCCCTGCAGCTCCAGCAAGCCTTTGCCCAGCAACTCCTCAACAGCCCCCCGGCTGCCCTGGGACCCCCCTGTCCCCTCCTCACGCAAACCTGAGCCTCCCGCACAGCACCCACAGGCCTCACCAGTGTCTGCAGAACTGTGTATCCGATGTTCAATAAAGCTGCGTCCCAACCAGTATCCGTGTGTGGAGAGCCACTATCTTCCCCATAGCCACCTTCTTGCGGCCATGTGCTAACGCCGAGGTGAAAGGGCGGTAAAGCGGTGGTGCCCGCTGATTGGCCGCAGTGCAAGGCGGGAAGGCCTCCCATAGGCTCAGCCCTGCGCTGCTGCCCCTAGTGGGAAGAGGAAGGCGTTGATTGGCCAACGCTTTCTCTCCGCCTTTGTCACCTCCCCTCACCCAGGTTGGCCAATGGCAGCCTATTGGCTTGAAGGGATGAGGTTATAAAAGGCGAGGCGTGAGGGGATGGGGCTTAGTCAGGGGACAGTGAGGGTTTGTGGAGGTTTGTTGGTTAGTGCACACCTCCCAGTACCGGCGCTAATAGACTGGCTTTATTAGGTGACTAATAACTCCCCTGGGACTCCTCAGCGACCAGCCCAGGGCTGGCAGAGCATAAACGGTGGTTTGAATTAATAGAATGTAGTGTGTTGAGGGGTGTTGATTGCTGAGGCAGGGCATGGTAGATGTTAATTAGGGTGTAGCAAGGCTTAGTTAGCTGCTGGTGGGTGGGTTTAATTAGTAACTGGTAATTTTTAAACGTTTGGGCTGTTGAGGGGGTTGAGTTTTAAAGCCTTGAGCTGATTTTAGCGGAGTGGGTTTGAAGTTCGGGGATCTCATTTTGGGGAGTGGTTAGGGCAGGTTTAGGGCAAAAAGGCAGCTTCTAAAGCTGGTTAATTAATTAATACTTTTAGAGTTAGGAGGTGCTGCATCTGGGGCTGTTTTCCAGGATTTGGGGGCTTTTTAGTATCGAATTTAGCTTTTAAAAGATTTTAACTTTAAAAAAAGCCTGAGGTTGCAGGAGTGGAGCTGATTAAGTATCTTAGTATTTCAAGTGGGGAAGTGGCCCCAAATCTGACAACTACCGGCATTTTGGGCCGCTTTAGGGTCCATTTGGGCTTTTTTTGGTTATCCGTTTTATTAGAACTTACTATTACTTAAATGTGTTAATTATTTAGGTGTGAAAGGTCCTGGTTTTGGGGGTCTTTTGTGGGTTTTTTGAGGGGCTTTGGGCAGGTTTGGGACAAAAAAATCGATTTTTAACCCCTCACTTAAGTTAAATGAAATTTAGTTAAGTGTCATTAATATTGTTATATTTTAAAAAAATAATTAATTAGATTTAGATAAATGTAATCAGATGTAAATTTAGTAAATGGGCAATGAGCATTTATTGAATTATGAAGTTGTTTAAATATAAGTTTAATATTTATTTTAATATGAAACTTTTTAACTTTACCAAAGTATATATTTAAATTTATTTAAATTAATCCTCATTTGGGGGTCAAACCTGGCCCTTATAGCCCATCCTTTACTTTAGTTAATGAACTTAACCCATTTTGGGCTGTTTCCTGGATGTTTGTTTTTCTTTTTTCACCCCATTTGGGGCTCACGCCCCAGCAGGGGCTCCCCATTTTTCAGGGTATGAATCAGCCCGATCTGGGCTTTGTGCCCCCTGCCCTGTTTTGGGGTGAATCTGGGGGGTTTGGGGTCTGTTTCCATATTATAATGTCCTGAGACACTTCAGCATTGCNCCCAAAAACTGCCCCACAGCATCCCATAGACCCATAACATCGCCCCAGAGTCCCCCCAGAGTGCCTGCCAGCCCCCCAACAGTGCCCTATATCTTTTAGCCCCACAGGTACACACACACACACACACCCCCAAGTACCCCATAGCCCCACAACCCCGCCTAATAGGCCTGCGGNTGGGTGGGTTTAATTAGTAACTGGTAATTTTTAAACGTTTGGGCTGTTGAGGGGGTTGAGTTTTAAAGCCTTGAGCTGATTTTAGCAGAGTGGGTTTGAAGTTCGGGGATCTCATTTTGGGGAGTGGTTAGGGCAGGTTTAGGGCAAAAAGGCAGCTTCTAAAGCTGGTTAATTAATTAATACTTTTAGAGTTAGGAGGTGCTGCATCTGGGGCTGTTTTCCAGGATTTGGGGGCTTTTTAGTATCGAATTTAGCTTTTAAAAGATTTTAACTTTAAAAAAAGCCTGAGGTTGCAGGAGTGGAGCTGATTAAGTATCTTAGTATTTCAAGTGGGGAAGTGGCCCCAAATCTGACAACTACCGGCATTTTGGGCCGCTTTAGGGTCCATTTGGGCTTTTTTTGGTTATCCGTTTTATTAGAACTTACTATTACTTAAATGTGTTAATTATTTAGGTGTGATAGATCCTGGTTTTGGGGGTCTTTTGTGGGTTTTTTGAGGGGCTTTGGGCAGGTTTGGGACAAAAAAATCGATTTTTAACCCCTCACTTAAGTTAAATGAAATTTAGTTAAGTGTCATTAATATTGTTATATTTTAAAAAAATAATTAATTAGATTTAGATAAATGTAATCAGATGTAAATTTAGTAAATGGGCAATGAGCATTTATTGAATTATGAAGTTGTTTAAATATAAGTTTAATATTTATTTTAATATGAAACTTTTTAACTTTACCAAAGTATATATTTAAATTTATTTAAATTAATCCTCATTTGGGGGTCAAACCTGGCCCTTATAGCCCATCCTTTACTTTAGTTAATGAACTTAACCCATTTTGGGCTGTTTCCTGGATGTTTGTTTTTCTTTTTTCACCCCATTTGGGGCTCACGCCCCAGCAGGGGCTCCCCATTTTTCAGGGTATGAATCAGCCCGATCTGGGCTTTGTGCCCCCTGCCCTGTTTTGGGGTGAATCTGGGGGGTTTGGGGTCTGTTTCCATATTATAATGTCCTGAGACACTTCAGCATTGCATTTGTTCCAGCTGGGGGAGAACAAATCTGGGAGGAAATTGGGGTTTTAAGGGGGCTGCAGTGGGAGGGGTGGTCTGGCTGATGTGGGTCCCTAGGATTTGTTTTTGGGGGTGTGTTTCTCACCCCCAGAGGAGACAGTGCAGATCCTGGAGTGACTGCACTGGGTACGGCATACCCTTCCCCACCCAGCNTACACACACACACACACACCCCCAAGTACCCCATAGCCCCACAACACTGCCTAATAGGCCTGCGGCATTGCCCATCCCCATAACTTCACAGCAGTACCTTGCAGCCCCCTGAAACCATCTCACAGTGCCCCACAGCTCCCCCAAACTACACCCCAGCCCCAAAGCACAGGGAGAGAGGGGATGCAGCCTCAGCTCTGTTCTGGCTGTGGGGCACTGGCACCCAGTGACACGGGGGAACAGGTCGGGGACACTCGTTCGGGCTCAATTAAAACCCAGACCACCAGGTTGTGGGTCAGCGATGCGTTCTGTTGAAGGCTGGTTCCTCAGCTATAACTACACGAACTCCACACCCTACAGATCCAGAACAACATCCGTGATTTTTGCATAGTTTTTCTTTATTAGGCGGCTGTTCCCCCCTTGCAGCGCGTGCCGGCTGGGGACAGGCGCTGCTCAACATTTACGGACTAAGGGAGTTCCTGGACACCTATTAGTCACAGAATTACATCTTTGAAAGGTAAGACTGGAAATTAAGCTAGCCCCGGTGAATCGCAGGTGTCCTTCTCTGTAACTTTACACTTTCTCTGGAGATAAACCTCATAATCCCGTTCTTCCAACAGGTGAGATAAGATGATCAACCAAACAAAAATATTTTCCATCTCCAGCAGCCTTTATTTCCATGTAACTTCTTCACCAGGTTTCAGCTCTCTGTGTGGGAAGAAAACAATGGAAGAAAGAGACCAAAGTTATGCTAACTTGTAGAATAATTACTAATGACTGCAATTAATTACCATAGAATACCTTAATTCTGAGCTCTACGCATACATTTAACTTCCCTTGCAATCGCTGCCAGTTAAAAGTCTTTCAACCTGTTTTCTTTCTAAAGCTTCAACGGACCCCGTGGCCTCGAGTACCTACTGGGGAGTCCATGCTGTGCAGCAGCATCAACCCTACGCTCCAACGGAGAACGAGGAGACGTGACACAGATGAGGCAGTGAATTATGTCACCCAAGCTCTCCCCGGGAGGTCAGCCGCAAGCCCAGATGGAGCGGTGTGTACCACCGCGTCCTCCCGGGAAGGTGCCGCAGCTGCCAGCGTCAGCGCTAACTTCCCAAAACCCGGTTAGGATTTTTAACTGACACAAAGTTAGACATGGTTTGAGTTTAGAAAGTGCTGTGATCATTTTAAAAGCTTGCTGCAAGCCACTGAAAAGTTGAAAATTAGAATTCAAGTGTTCCCTGCTGGGTTCCCACACTGTGGGGCACAGAGGGAGCTCATTGGCAGTTGATGACGGAGGTGCCTGGCGAAGCCCCAGCTGTCGGGGGGCACTGGTGACTGCAGCCCTTCACCAGCGCTGGCTGGAAGTTTTGGGGTTTTCTTCCCTTTAATATTTTGACAGCTTCACCAATTAGGGGTTTTTTCATACTTAGGGTTGTCAAAAAGAGGAAAGAAGCACTCTGCAAAACATCGGGGTGTCCCGCATAGGCGCGGTGAAGCCAACCTCTTGTACAGCAGGCTCTTGTTCCTGAAGGCAGACAGCTTCTCATCGTTCATCCTGTCCAAGTAGCATCCAACCACGAATCCCAAGGGAACCAGGATGTGGACCCAGTGATCCCGCAGAGCTTGGGCGAAGTTCACCATGGCTGCTAGAGAGACCAGCGGGACAGATCAGACTTAAAAGCTGATAAATCCTGACAGATCCTAGATGGGAACTGCTGCACACCCAGCACCGCTCATCCTGCTTGGATGCCGCGGCAGCCTAACGCACAGGAGGCCTGTTGGACCCATCCTGGGGAACACAGACCTCAAATCTGTGCATTCCAGAAATACCCCTCACCAACTCCCAGCACTGGAAATCGGGGCTTATCCCCAACAGGACAGAAATATGACATCTCTCTTGACATCCCTGGGGGAAACAGCTCCATTGAAATGTTCTGGAGTTGTTTACCTGTTAAAGTAACTCTAATGATACCACCCACGGGTGCCCCACAGCCATCCCAAATCACCAGTGGGTCACCTGTGGCCAGGAATGCCCCACGTCACCCACGGGTCCCTAATGGCCACCTACTGGTGTCACAAGGCCACCCCAGCTCATCCAGGGGTGCCCCCATGGGTTTCACAGGGACGCCCCACATGAGACAGGAGTGCCTCACAGCCACCCAGGCCGCTGCCTAGGGCTCGGGCCGGCGCTCACGGTGCTGACCCACGGCAGGGGCCCATGGGCCTCCCGGTTCCGCCAGGCGCAGAGAAACATTGTCCCCAGTCCGCCTGGGGACCTGCCTGCGTCTGCTGAGCTCCCGGGGAAGGCCGGTAACACAGCAGTGCCGCCCCGCTTCCGCTCCCCGGCCCTCCCGTTACCGCTCCTCGCCGCCACCGAGTCCCTCGCAGCGGCCGCACCAAGGGCAGCGGGCGGCACCAGCAGGTCGGAAGAACCCACCGGCAGCTGAGGGAACGGGGGAGGAGGGAGCTCCACCTGCGGGGACCTGGCGGTGGTGCCGTCCGTTGCCCTTCCACCCCACTCGCTTCCTTCTCCCCGCCTCCTCTAAGATGGCGGGGAGCGCCGGGCCGGGTGGAGGTGGCGGCTGCGCTCCTGGCCGGCTCTGAGGCAGGCCCTGAGGCAGGTAGTGCCGGCGGCGGTGGCGGCGGCTCAGGGGGAAGCGCGGTGGGGGGGATCTTGACCCAGCCGAGCGGAGCCCCCTCTTCTCTTTCGCCTCTTACCTTCCTCCTCTTCCTCTTAGGAGTGGAAGGGGCCGGGACCGGCTGGCGAGGCGCACCCCAGTAGGGCCGACCGCTGTTTCGGCGGCGGGGCCTGGTGTGGAGATCCCTGCGGAGCCCTCGGCCCGCCCGATGTTGGGCTTCCTCCGACCCGGGCAGCCGCCGGGCCTGAGGGGCGGCCCCGGGTCCGCCATGTCCGGGTGTCCCCATCCAACCCCGGGGGCTGCTGTGAACCGCGCTGCTCTGCGTGGTCCCTTTTACTATACTGTAAAATAAAAATAATAATAAAAAGGCTTCTTTCCGAACAGAAAAACCTCCATCAAAAATTAATAACCGAGACTTAGTTGATGCTCTGTAGCTGCATCGAACAGTATTCACATGAAAGGGAATCCTGCATATTCTCAGAAAAAGTATGAAGTTAGATCAAAATAAGCAGGCCTTCCCCTTGCGTTAGGCAGTGAAACGTTTTCTTCTCTCGCCCAGGTTAGTTCTTCTGGAGATTAAGCCCTTGGAGAGGAAAATGACATCGATTATTAAGTTGACGACGCTTTCAGGCGTGCAGGAGGAGTCTGCTCTTTGCTACCTCCTGCAAGTAGATGAATTTCGTTTCCTTTTGGACTGTGGCTGGGATGAGAACTTTTCTATGGATATTATTGATTCCCTAAGGAAGTAAGTAGTTCAGTTGATACACTTCTTTTTTTGTTTTTTGTTAAGTAGTCTTGTCCTTTACTGAAAGCTTTCGGGATACCACACAGTGACGTGTGTATGGTGATGTTAAATCTAGAATTGTTCTTTTTGTTGTTATTGCTTAGAGTATGTGTTATATGAAGGGAATTATGGTGCTGAAACATTCCCAGTGAAAACTTGTGTGTTTTCTTGTGAGTCTAATGAGTTACTTCTATTAACTGTAATTCTCAAGCTTTTCTGTGTGTTTTTTTGGTTTGTTTTGTGTTTTGTTTTTTTTTAATAAATGTGACACAGAGCAGAGTTCATGGGAGACTGGCCTAGGCTCTAAATTAATTTAGCATAGTTAACTAAGCTTTGAAAGAAAGAATTGTTAGTGTACGTAGGTTGAATACAAAGTAATTCAAATCTTGCCTCCTGTTTTAAGTTGAATAGATCTGTCAGTCAGGAAAAGAGTCTCTGTTAGTTCTCCCAGTCCTGCAATGAAATAAACCCGCCTAGACTTCACTCCTGAACTTCAGCAGGTTCAGAGCAACAAGCTTTGGTGATGCGAGCATTGATTACGAGGTTAGGACTGAAACATGGAAATTCCTGGAAGAAGCTAAACTTTCTGATGCTGTTTTTGTAGGTTTGCTTTTCTAACATTAACAGACTTGTAATGTTTGAAGTCTTTTACCTGAGGATTATTATATACTAAAGGTAGTTTATAAAACTTTTTGAGTGTCTCACCCAAGAAGCAATTAGATAAAATCCTCTTTTTATTAGTAGCTATCAAGAAGAACGTATATGTCCCAGTTACTTTGTGAGGGAACAAAAAGCTTTCAGCCCAACCTGTATTTTTACTTTTTGCCTATTTTTGATGCCCTCAAGTTTTTCAGTTTTGGTAGCAGTAAGTCTTTAGTCTCGGTTCTTATTTTATACAACACTTTGCAAGAAAAAAATATTCCATTTTTAAAATTAATACCCTTCCCAAAATTTATGCCACTTTTCTTAAATGACATATTTGACCTTTTCTGTTTTTAAATGAATATATTTTGATTTGATCCTCACCAATTTAAAGATTGTTCTGGTTTTGGTCCTGATGGCCTTTTTCATAAGAAAAGTTGTAGTCTGATTTGTGTAAATAATTTGTAGCATGTCTGCACTAATAATATTTTTGGTCCCTCAGTTAATGTACTTTCTGGTGTCCAAGTATGTATTATGGTCTTTCTAATCCAGAATTTGATAGAAAACTTATGTCTTCCAGATCTTGAAATAATGTTTTTTGCATTTTGAAGTACTTAAACTTTGGGAAATATGTGTGAAAACTTTGTTCTAAACATAGAAGGATTTAAATTTTCTTGTTTGACATGCCAATTGTGTATGTATTCTCAAAATAGCCATAACAGGGTGTGTATAACATACAGACTGCTTTCACCAGCTTCTGTTCTCCCTCTTTTTGTAGACATGTGCACCAGGTTGATGCTGTTCTTCTGTCTCATCCTGACCCTCTACACCTTGGTGCTCTTCCTTATGCAGTTGGAAAAATGGGGTTGAATTGTGCCATTTACGCAACTATTCCCGTATATAAAATGGGACAGATGTTTATGTATGATCTCTACCAGGTATATCTATGTTGATATTTTCATACACGGTGTCTTTGATGTGGCAGACTGCTCAGGTTCTTGAATGCTCTCTACTTCTTGCTTGTTCCAGTCCCGCCATAATACTGAAGATTTCACTCTCTTTACGTTGGATGATGTAGATGCAGCCTTTGATAAGATACAGCAGCTGAAGTTTTCTCAGATTGTGAACTTGAAAGGTAAAGTTGTCACCAAAGTTTCAGTAAATGACTTAGTGAAAGACAACGGAGTTGTTATGAGTTAAAGTAACTTTTTTTTAGAGGGAGTAGGTTTTGAAATGTTGTACATTTTGCAGGGTGAATTCAGTAGCCCAGTGTCAGTCTGTGTCAGCTGAATGTCTGCCTCAGTACTTATATGTGGAAGTGGACAGAATTTCCACTCAGTGAGGAGGAGGTCATGCCCAGAGCATGTCTAGCTGTTTCTTTCTCTTTTGTGTTTTTTGTTACCTTTCTTGGAATTTGCTTATGTCTCTCAAAAGCATTTGCCCATGCTGGGTGGTGGATACCTTGGAGCTCTTCAGTAACCAGTAACCCAAAGAAAAGGTTTCTAGCAAACGAATAGGTTGCAGCCATTATGGCTTGTGGATGATGTAATGAGGTCTTCCCTGACTCTGAATGGTACCCAGTGCAGCTGATTGCTGGGAACTCTGGCATCTGGGGAATCAGCAGCTTTATACTCTCATTGAATTTAAGGTTCAGAATGCAATGGAAACCCTATTCTTAAGGATACGTACGAGCTGATCACCAGCAGCTTGTTTCTGAGCTGTAGCATCTCCCCATGCACATATTCACCCCATGCATAGCTACAGGCTTGGGGCAGTGTGGCTGGAGAGCTGCCTGGCAGAAAAGGANCTTCCCTGACTCTGAATGGTACCCAGTGCAGCTGATTGCTGGGAACTCTGGCATCTGGGGAATCAGCAGCTTTATACTCTCATTGAATTTAAGGTTCAGAATGCAATGGAAACCCTATTCTTAAGGATACGTACGAGCTGATCACCAGCAGCTTGTTTCTGAGCTGTAGCATCTGCCAGTTTTGAATGCTGCTTGCCAAAACACTTGCCCTGTAATTTGGAAAACAGAAATGTGATGCCATCCTTGAAAGGATGCTGACCCCTTTTCAAGATATTTTTAACAAGTCTGTGTTGCCAATTTTTACATCTTAAAACTTTCTGAAAACACACTACTGTTTCAGTGGAAAAAATAATGGAAGTGATTCAAAGCCACTTGATCTAAGAAGATAATGGGATGTTTTAGTTGTTGCTGAAGCTGTTGCAGAGGCTCTGCAGTGCCTCTGGGAACCAACGGGGAGGTGGAGGGGAGAAGCGCTCTTCACTTTAGTTTCTTTTTCGTGAGGCAAAACAAAGGGAATTGCAAAAAATTTTGGAAGTTACTGGTTAGATGGGAGGACAGATTTGTTACTGATTTCTCATACTTCATTTGACTTTTTTCCCCGTAACAATTTTGGTGTTCAGTTGTTTAAAATTAAAATAATTTATTCAGAGTAATGGATTTTAACACACGTGACATACCTAAAATACTGAAAACTTTTGTAGGCAAAGGACATGGTTTGTCAATCACACCATTGCCAGCTGGCCACATGATAGGAGGCACAATTTGGAAGATTGTCAAGGATGGAGAGGAAGAAATTGTTTATGCAGTTGATTTCAACCACAAGAGGGAGATGTAAGTTCAACACAGCAACGTGTATTTCTTAGATACGGCGTTAGGTGTGTGTCATTCAGTGCGTGATCAACAGGTATGGAAGTAGTGGGGCTTTTCCAGCTCCGAGATGACCACAAACTTCACTTCCATTCAGATGAATCCATTTGAAACAAGTATTAGCTCTGGTTTTCTCCATCTTACTTGGTTTTATTTATTTGTAAGTGTAAAAGGGGAAACGTTCAGCTCCTGATTCGTTTGATTTCCGTACATGCAGGTCTTGGGAAGGTAGCTGCCTTAGATTTTCCTCATAAAATAGAAATGCAGAAAAGTGAGATTTTGCATTTTCTCCACAGCCATCTGAATGGATGTTCCTTGGAAATGTTGAGCAGGCCTTCATTGCTTATTACAGATTCATTTAATGCTACTTATGTACAACCCAGGAGGAAGCAAAGGGATGAACAGCTACTGAGTATGTATTCTGTTTGGGCTTGAAAACAGCAGTCATGTGATTTATTAGCCACTGTATGTTGTTTTCCTATGAGGAATTAATCAGCATCCAAGCTAAGAACCTTTATTAAAATCTATTAATCTATTAATCTATCAATTAATCTTTTCTTAAGGGATTTTTAAATGTCCTTCCTCAACACATTCTTTTCTAAACTCCCATTTTGCTGTTGTTTTGTTTGTCTTTTTAAGAGAAAAAAGTAGTATTGAGGCAGTGAGATCTTTACAGCTACCAAGAAAACTCCAGCTCCCTTTAATTTTGGTGGAAATGTGGTTTTGGATCTCTGCTGAATCATAGATTGGTTTAGGTTGGAAAGGGACTGTAAAGATCATCCAGTTCCAATCCCCTGCCATGGGCAGGGACACCTCCCACTTGACCAGGTTGCTCACAAGCCCCGTTCAGCCTGGTCTTGAACAAACACCTCCAGGGACCGGGCAAGTTTATTGATGTTCAGTTTATTTCTGTGTTCAGTTTGCTTTTGATTGGGATTGCTGGTGTGATATAACAAACAAACAAAAAACCAAACCCAAGCCACAAACATTCTACTTTTTGTTCAAAGGTTGAGTAGGTTTCTGTTTTGTTTTCAATTCTTAGCTAATGTTTTGGAGACGCTACGAGGTGATGGGAACGTATTAATAGCCGTGGATACAGCAGGCAGAGTTCTGGAGCTTGCCCAACTTCTCGATCAGATCTGGAGAACGAAAGATGCAGGATTAGGAGTCTACTCTCTAGCACTTTTGAATAACGTCAGCTACAATGTAGTGGAGTTCTCTAAATCACAGGTTTGTTTCAAAATTTGAATGCAGTTATGAAGAGTAGTGGAACAAGCTTGCGAAAGCATTTTGTTTATCTTTTTAACAGTAAAGAGTGGCTAAATACTGGTTGTTGACCTTATTCTATAGCACATGTTTGTCTCGGATCTTTTGATTGTCACAGAGTCCAGTCATGGCTATGGACATGTTTCTTGAAACTGGTTTCTGTTTTGATCACAAGACTTGTTAGCATAGTTTATAGCTGTTAAAAAAGAGGACTTCAAGGGCTTGTTTCTGCATTGTTTGTATTCAGCGTTAGTTCTACGCTCGCTGAGAAGCATCGATGTAAACGTGCATACTGCACCCTGTACCTTGTGTCGCGCTTGTACATTGTTGTAGAACTTGTGTTCTTAGAGGTAACTTTTTCTTAATACTTATTTTAGGTTGAGTGGATGAGTGACAAGTTGATGAGGTGCTTTGAAGACAAGAGAAACAATCCTTTTCAGTTCCGCCATCTCTCCTTATGTCATAGTCTGTCTGATCTGGCTCGAGTGTCTAGTCCAAAAGTTGTTCTTGCCAGTCAACCAGATTTAGAGTGTGGGTTTTCTAGAGATCTTTTCATTCAGTGGTGCCAGGATTCCAAAAACTCCATAATTTTAACTTACCGCACTACGCCTGGAACATTAGCTCGATTCCTGATTGATAATCCTTCTGAAAAAGTTATAGATATTGAGGTAAGAGTTGTCTGTATGTCTGAGTTTTTACTGTGGGCCATTGGGGGGATGTGGACAAAGATGAACTTAATTTGCTTTTTTTGAACTACTGAAAACACTTCTAGTGGAGAAGGGAAATCTGAAATCAGTACGTTGGGTGTTTAACCAATTGTAGATGAACTTACATAAAAATAGGTGTCATGATAGGAACTGCAGAGTGCTTTTTGGTTGTGTGGCAAAACTAATACTCCATAGAGATGAGCATGAAGTTGCTTTTAAATATTTAGACGATGCTTTCCTCTCTGTTTTTTGCTGCAAAGTGGCTCTAATTTGATTTTTCAGAACACAAGAACACAAAAGTTACTGTTGTTGTGCCTGCTAGTATGACTTCCCTGGGTCTTCTGATTTGATGTTAGTGCCACAGAAGTTAAACTAAACACTGCTCATCTCAGAGTGTTTGCATTACTTAATGGAGAAGTATTCCCTGAAGATGCTCAAAGAAATTTTTGTAAAGTTAATTGCTTTTAATACCTTTATAAATGCTATTCTGTTCAAGTAGCCTATACTTATTGATATTGTTGTGATGACGTTGCCACGCTGAGGTGCCACGTGCTGCATAATCCTGTCTTGTATGTGACATACAAGTTGCATGTGCTCTTGGTACTTGAATCCAAATATTCTTAGCAGCAGCATATAGGCTGCTCACAGCAATGTTAATTTTACTTCTCTCTGCAGTTGAGAAAACGTGTCAAATTGGAAGGAAAAGAACTTGAAGAATACCTAGAAAAGGAGAAACTAAAGAAAGAAGCAGCTAAGAAGCTGGAACAGTCGAAAGAGTAAGTGTATTGGCTGTTCCTGCATCCTGCTGTTATGGTCAGAGTTGAGGTTTCTCTGTGATCATTCTGCTTCAGCCATTTATGGGGATCAATGAAACTCATAGTTTTAATAGACTTGTTTGAGGGCACTGAGGAGTCGGGAATGGTTGTCCTCAGTCTGTTGTTCCAATAGAACCATTTTATCTGCCATTTGACTGTGAGCTCTTTCTCGGACATGTGAAATGGCCTGTCCTTGCTTATTGTTATGTCAACTGTTACTTTCCAGTCACTGTGTGTATGTAATATTAAACCAGAAATAATAAAAAAAAGTGCTTTGTTTTGTTTGTTTGTGTTTTTTAATGTCACTTCAGGGCAGATATTGATTCCAGTGATGAGAGCGATGCTGAAGAGGATATTGATCAGCCAACTGTGCATAAGACCAAACATGATTTGATGATGAAAGGGGAAGGTAGTCGCAAAGGAAGTTTCTTCAAACAGGCAAAGAAATCTTATCCAATGTTTCCAGCTCCTGAAGAAAGAATTAAATGGGATGAATACGGCGAGATTATCAAGTATGTGGTGGTAATGCTGCTAACATGTAGCTATGAAATAATTCGAGCATAGAAGTAATCATCACTTTGTCTCTTTTGCAGCACTGCTATGTACTTTTCCCACTGCAGTGACTTTTGAATGTGTAGAACAGTTTGTGCTAAGTCTCACAGGAAGCTTATGATAGGATTGAAGCTGCAGAGTCCTGGTCCTTGGCCTGTGTTCACACCTCTTAGGATCTGTTTCCACTCCAGGCTTGCCTTTTTTTTGTGTGTGTGCCTTTTATCTTAGAAGATTAAAGATTTAATTTTTTTAATGTGACTTTTTTTTCTGCTTTAAATTACACATAATTTTGATACAATTATGATGAGGGAAAAGAATATTGCTCATCCTAGAAAAATCTAGTATTACTTGTCCTATTTGTATAAAGAAGAGTTGCTAGAAACCCCTCAATTTCCTAGTCTTTCCCAACGTATCAAAGTGCTTTTTTAAGATTGGAAGGTGATATTTTCCAAATGAGCTCAGTTCAAATATGGAAATACTGAAGGCAAATTTAGTAAAATTGTTGTCAATAAGGAATCAGTATAAATAGGCAGCATTGTTTGGTTTCATATTATGTAGTGCTTTGGGTTTACTCTAAGACTATTAAAAGCAAAATGCCTTTCATTCTTTAGACCTGAGGATTTTCTAGTTCCAGAACTTCAAGCAACAGAAGAAGAAAAAAGCAAATTAGAATCTGGTTTGACAAATGGAGAAGAGCCTATGGACCAGGATTTATCAGATGTTCCTACCAAATGTATTTCTGCAGCAGAATCCATGGAAATTAAGTGAGTGACTTTGTTGTTGTTGTCGTCACTTCTGGTAGAAGGGAGGTGTGGGTACTGTGCAAATTGGGTAAGAGGTTAGCTTGGAATTCAGAAATACAGAGTGTTGTGGTTCTCCACTTTTAAGAAATTTGCAGTTTGTTCCCTGACTAACAAATACAAGTGAAAGAGGAGGAACAAATGCTACAATAGCATGTTAGCATAGACACTCAGATGTCTGTATATCTTCTTAAAAGAAGAACTTACTCAAATGTTCTTATATCATGTTTTGAGTAACCATGTAAGTGAATTTGGGGAATTTAAAGTTCAGTACACGTACATGCTGATATTTGATAACTCTGTATTTTACTGATCCATAATATACATTACGCTGACAGCTTTTGCTGATGTAGAATACTTTCAAAATGTATTCAATTTTTAAATGAAATATGTTGGAGCAGACAAAGGTTTAATCTCTTAAACTAAAAAAATCTATTCTTGGGGTTTTAATTCAAACTAGAGCCAGGGTTACGTACATTGACTATGAAGGACGCTCAGATGGGGACTCCATCAAAAAAATTATTAACCAAATGAAACCAAGACAACTGATCATTGTCCATGGACCACCTGAGGCCAGCCAGGACCTTGCAGAATGTTGCAGAGCTTTTGGTGGAAAAGATATTAAAGTTTACGTGCCAAAACTGCATGAAACTGTAGATGCAACCAGCGAAACTCACATTTACCAGGTAAGGTACTGAAATTCCTTAGTTGTGTTTAAAAACTGAAACATGAGACCAGTGCATTTTTCCCTCTAGTACAAAAGGGAAGGTTTGTGTCCATGGCAACATGTTTGCTTTATTCAAGTCTTGATAGATTTATAATGTCTATATTTAGAGTTCCGCTCTACACTACATGCAATTCACAATTCTTTTTGCAATCTGAAGGGCAGCCTTAAAGAGCAAAGAGGGAAAAAAAAATCCCTTGTACCAAAGAATAAAAGTATAAAAAGATGGGAGCAAGTTAATGTTAAAAATAAATAAACAGGACACCACTAACCTACAAAAAAAGTTAATGTGATGGTTCTTGGAAAGTGAGGTTATGATAATGTGTTGCACTGTGTTAATATACTCCATTTAATTGTCATGGTTAAGCTCTAAACAAAAAACTCAGATAACTTGAGTGAGGCGTGTGAAAATTGTGTATGGTCCAGTTCAGCTTTTCAAGTTGTTTAGAGGAAAATCTCACACATGCAGTTCAGGCATTAGTCTTCTATTCCTTCTATCCTTTTAAAGTTCATAGAAGAACGTCAGGAGAACTGTGAACAAGATACTTCTGCTGCTTTCCAGAGAAAAATCTGTTACCCCGTAGGAAGTGGAAAGTTGCAGTTATTCAGAAATAGCTGTTTCTGACAGTCCTGAAACAGCGGAGTTTTCTGTGTCGGGTTTGTTGGATGTTGGGTTTTCGGTTGGGTTTGTTTCTTGGGGTGGTTTCTTTCAGCTGTGAGGGTTGCTAGTGTGAAAGAGATTACACAATTGTAATTTTTCATCAGATATTTAACTAAATAAAATTGTAATTGCTTTGTATTTAATTTCAACTTCTTTTTATATAAAGGGGAAATTCAGTCTTCTGCATAGTTGCTGTAAACACTGAACTAGAAAATAATACTAGCGAGTGGGGCATCAGAACTCCAGTGTCTGGGTGAATGGTGCTGCTGGTGGCTCGTTAGCTGCAGTGTCCCTCATCCCTTTGCAGCCTGGATTCTGCTCCGTGCATCATGCAGGGTGTCATGGGGGTATTTCAGCCTTTCAGGGTAGGGCTGCATTTAATGCATTAAAGTCCTGGGATGCACCAGAGGAACCAGGGTAAAGTTTTGGTCACTTTAAAGTCTGATATTTACAACATCCCTCCTTAAAATAAAATACTCATTGTAATTGTTTCGAAGGGTTGAGATTTTGAGCTTGTGTTCAGTATCCTAAATGTAGCTATGGAAACTTTCCTTGAAGTTGCTAAGGCCAACCGAGGAACTCCTTGGCCACAAAAAATGGTTTCTGATGTTTTAAAAGGAATTGATTGCTCTTGCTGTAAATTTAATTCAAGTTTTCAGTTGTGTAGGGTCTTTTTTAACCAAGACAAGAACAGGTATTGATCTCCACTGCCTTTTGAGTAGTTACATGAGGGTTATACAAATTATGCTTTGAAAGTATAGAACGTCTTGCTTTGGTGATACCAATTCCCTTCTTTCCCTCCCCAAAATCAAACCTGAGTGGAGAAATAGTGAAAGGAAAACTGCTGATTTTTAAAGCTTGAAGGCAGACCCTCTCTCATCAAACCAACAGTATTGTTATTTTTGTGGAACCCAGGTCAGGTTGAAAGACTCTCTTGTCAGCTCCCTTCAGTTCTGTAAAGCCAAGGATGCTGAGCTGGCTTGGATAGATGGTGTTCTGGACATGCGGGTTTCCAAAGTGGATACTGGAGTTATTCTGGAAGAGGGAGAGCTGAGAGAAGATGAAGACTTAGAGATGCAAGTGGATATGCCTTCTTCAGACTCTAGTGTCATTGCACAACAGAAGGCCATGAAAAGCCTCTTTGGTGACGACGACAAGGAGATGTGTGAGGAGAGTGAGATCATCCCCACTTTGGAACCTCTGCCACCCCATGAGGTACAGAAATTATGCTCTGTATTCATTTGTGTTATGCTTGGAGGTTGGTACTGTGATCCCACTCAAATGAAAGCCTAATTGAAACTGCGTTTTCATGCTTGTTTTCTCTTCAAGCCTGGTGCTGTTCCTTGCTCAGGTTTTATGCTTTTCAGCAAGGATGATGTCTTGCATCCACTAACAGCACCTAGTGTACATTGCTGTCTATTCACAAAGATTAGATTTTTAATTGGCATGTTTCATATCTGTAGTTACTACTTGCAGATTTGGAAATTAGTTGGCGTTTAGTCACTCCTGGGTTTCATTACGCTTCATTAGTGCTTTGGAAGACACTTCCTGATACATATATTTGAGAGATGAATCTTTGACATTCATCCCTCTGCTTCTACGGTAGTGATTTGAGAGTTCATTAGTCTCTTCTATAAATTTATCTGTACTCTTAAATTAGAACTCTTTCCGTGTATTATTTTATCTTTTTTAACGAATGATCGCAGTGCCTTCAAACCTTAGAACTCCTTTTTAAGATACTGTTGCATAATCCTAAATGTAGTCTGTTCTAGGCACGAGGTGAGTGTGGAGACAACTCCAAAGTCTGTTCAGATTCATGACAACTGTTGCAGAAGTCTGTACTGGTGAGCAGTACAGGTACTGCAGCTCCATCCCTGGCATAATACATGGCTTGGAAGAGGGGTCTTTAATGGCAGCTTTCCATTTGTCTTCAATGCACGAGCTAAGAAGGAAGCTTTTTCTTTACTTGTCAGGTAACGTCTAAGGCCTTCCTGTCCTGGAAACGCCTTGCTGCAGGAGAACAGGGGTGATAGTACCCAGCTACTCATTTATGTGAACAGAGATAGTACCCAGCTGCTCATTTATAGTCCTGCCGTCTGGGCCGTGCTGCTGCCGACAGAATGATGAGGAGATCTTTGGGAAAATGGGAAGTTACTGAGTAGGAGAAGTATTGAAATTGTGTGTGTTGCTTCCAGGTTCTTGGACATCAGTCTGTGTTTATGAATGAGCCGAGACTGTCTGACTTCAAGCAGGTTCTCTTGCGAGAAGGAATACAAGCAGAATTTGTAGGAGGAGTGCTCGTGTGCAACAATCTGGTGGCTGTTCGCAGGGTAGGTGTTCTGCGTCTTAGACTCTTTGGTAAATAATACCCTGAAGGGGGGGTAAGTGTCTCTTTAGTGCAAAGGTGATAAATGGAAGCGTGTCTCTTGTTTCAGACTGAAACGGGGCGCATTGGATTGGAAGGCTGCCTCTGCCAAGACTTCTATAGGATACGAGACCTTTTGTACGAGCAATACGCTATTGTCTAAGGAAGATACTGCAAAGGTGTTTTTACTTGAACTTTTAAAGACAATGGAGATTTCTCCCAGTTCTGACTTTTTGTAGTTTTCTAATTTATACAGGGGAAACCTAATGCATAAATAACAATTAACTACCCTGAACATGTAAATAACTGCTACTGTCTTTCTTCATAAATCTGTTGGTACATTCCACGTTGTTTGCTTTCAAACTGTTACCTCTCCCCCATAACCTATTATGTTTCTGTTTATATTACTATGAACCTTCTCAGGTTCACTGTGTCAGGACATCTTTGGGTTTCATAGATTCCCTGCCAAACAGTACAAAATACATAGAAGTCAATTCTTCTGATCTAAAGTAAGATTCGATGGGGAACTGTGGGTTTGTTTTGGTTTTGTTCTTTTTTCGGGTTTGTGTGGTGGGTTTGTTGTTTTGGTGGGTCTTTTGGTTTTAGTTTGGGTTTTTTTTTTAATAACCTCACTTTAGGGGACAGTCTTGGGTCTGTCTTTTGTTTTTGTTTGTTTGTTTGTTTGTTTGTTTTTTAATGGAGGCTAGTTAAAGTATGTTCTTAAAATAGCTTACTTAAAGCTAGACAACCTAAACTTCTCCCCCTTTCCTTGCTGCATCGCAATGTTGTATCTGCTCCAGCTTCCTGATGTGTTCCAGAGCAGCCTTTCATGTTCTATATAAAGTATTAATCTGCAGGATCAAAAAATTCCTTTGGAAAGGTAGCCTAAGAAGTCTGGATAATACTGTCAGGTGGTTTAAAATGCAGTAATTGTGTGCTTCAGAGTAACTTCTGTACAAACTGACAGAATTTGCAGCTTCTAGCTTGTGCAAAATTACGCCAACTATAAAATCTTATCTGAGTTCTGATTTTAATGTTCTCAAAGTCTAAAGCCTTTATCCCTGCACTGCTGTTTGTTCAGAGTGCCATGAGCCACGTTCAGGAAGATCCATCATCTTGAGATCTGAGTTCATGTGACGTATTTACTGCTTTTGTGCCATGTTTCATTCCAGTTGACAGTGGGACTGCCTGGAGCGGCTGATGCTGGGAATTAACCTTTTTTTTAGGTGAAAATGAGCACAGTTTTGGGCGCCTTAATTTCTCAGAAATGAACTTATGCAAACAAACGGCCTCTTGAGAGTTTATTTCATCCCTTTTTCTCCCCATTCCACATGTGAATCACCAGCTCTGGCAGTGGAGGGTTGCTTGCTTCTTTCTACATAACAACGGCGATGTAATATGTGCTCTCTGCGTGTATGTTTAAATAAAACCTTTTTCAGAAGTCACAAAATACAGCCCTGTGGGCTCTCAGTGGAAAGAGAATTCTCTTTGTAAATTCTTCCTTGACAAATAGTTTTCTTTCTGATCTATTTATTCTGTTTAAAATAGTAACCTAAAACTGAAGAGCATGTTAAGAGAAGCCCCAAAATAATAATAATAATAACCCCCCCCAACCAAAACAGCAAAGCACTTACTGGAGCTATGTACTAAAGATGTAAAACACTTGAAAATTTCACGCTGAGAGAGAGTGTATTTTCTTACAAAGATTACAAAATCTTGGCTAGGAATGACTGAATGGCTCAATGCTATATAGATATAGATATATATATATTTTCCCTTTTAATCAGTGTAGAAAAATACTTATTTTCCATTATATTGATGGTGAGAACTTCATATAAGTGCTCTGGTTTTGTAGCTGTTGTGTAGGAGTGCTATGTAAATCGGTGTGATACTGGATGCTTGTTGGTGAATACTGTGGTATTACTATTGTTGCTGATACTCATGAGCTTTTATGGAGTGAGTTACTTTGTGCATAACGATATTGGCCTTAGGAGTTTTAACTGGAGGGCTTAAGGTGGGCAGAGATCACACGTGCCTGCGTGGAATATACTACTAAAGAAAAAAAGCAGTAGGAGATCAAACTGAAAATAGTGCTGCTTTTCAGAAAGGGGTAAAGATGAGACAGTGGGATCATAAAACTTTCTATTTTTTTTTCTGTTTTCTATTCTTGGTTGGTTGGTTTCTTTACCCTATAGATTCAAATTGAGCTAAGTGACAGAAGTTTAATGTTGTCAGTCACTAAGTTTCCGGTGTGTTGTGGTAAGGAGGAGAATCCTGAATAGTGCCACCTCTAAGGAAAAGGCTCAAGTTATGAGCAAAACGGCTAATTGTTCTTTTTCACTCCAGTCAGCATGAGTGTGGCTTGAAGTCAGAGGTAGAAGGCAGAAAGGCAAGGCAGTAGTAGTCCTCTGCTGGGACTGGGGAGGGCTGGGTTTGTGGGCCACTCTGGTGGTGAGAGGCTGGAAGGGGACAATGGACCTCCCTCTGCAGCAGATGTACCCCAGGCTGTGCTGTGGGGCGGGCGTGCTCCTCTGCTCTGCATTCATTACTGGTAACCAGTGCAGAACTGCAGCAAATTCCCATGAATTTTGCCTAGTCTGGCATCAGTTCTCTGATAGATTATTATTGGATTGTTGGTTTGGTTTGTGCTTTTGTTTTTTTTTCCTTTTGACTTAACTGTGAATCGCTTTAAACAACAATTGAACTTCTCCGTGTAATTTTCCAAGTTACTCATCTCGTTCTTGTTTGTTTCTGAGATGAAAGGTTCGTTTCTCCTTTCCTCCACAGAATGTCAGTGCTCTGTGTTCTGACTTTGGCATTTTTTCATTAGCAGTAAAAGTTTGATGAGGAGCACCGTTTCTTACCTCTTTGCTCTATTGCTCCCGAGGGCAAGAATATTAACTTCAAGTCAAACCCAGTTTTGGTACTTGCTGACCATGTAAAAGTACTTCTTTCTGACGGCCTTGGCTAATTCAGGTTCCTCAGCTAAGAAGAGCCACGGGTGTGTGAAGCACAGGAAGGGGAGAAACCTGCCGTCCCACATCCCCCAAATCTATCCTATTTGTAGATCCCGGCTTTTGTCGTCTCTTCGTCCTCTGCCTGCGCAGTGGAACGTGAAGAGGTGTTGCAAGAGGTGAAGGGAACGCAGAAGCAGAACGCTGTAGTAGTAAAACAAAGCATTGTAGAAATAAGTGTTAAGCTGTTCCTATTGCCTAAACACAGCTTTACCCTGAAGTTAAATAACTTTGTGTGGGTGACAGTCTCATAGTTTTCACTTTGGCATAGGTACAGGAGGTGAGACAAAGCTGGAAATCTCTCTTTTCCTTCTCTGAGTAATACTAAGGCTTAACCGTATCTACTTCTCAAAATATGCTGCTAAAGGAAAGGTCCTGCATTCCCTCAGAGTAACAGTCTCGTGAGAACGTTGGAGATCTGTTTGCTGGTGAAACTTGCTTGGGAAGGCAGGAATTCTTTGGCTCTACTAGCTTTTAATTGTGGTCAAACACTGTTCATTTGGCATAAACAAGCAGCACCCCACCCCCCACTCCCCCAGTCTGAGTAGTTGTTATGGATGGCTGTGTCCTAAAACACTTCCATTGAGCAGAATCAGTATTTCTTGGATAATGCCTGAGGTATTTGATGTATTTCAGTCAGGAAAGGGAAGTGCATTGCCTGGTGAAAACAAACTACTAGAATTTTTGGAGACTTTGGCAAAAGAAACCTTACTGTAAGGATTTGAACATTGCACAGTATTTTGTTTCATGGCTTTTACGGATGTTTTTGTAGTTCTGAAGAGGTGCTTGGGAAGATGGTCCCACAGTCAGATCTGATAAAGAAATGTATCCAATAAATGGAATTTTAGCTCTTGGTCTGAAAACTGTGTAAGGAATAGATGGTGCTTCAAATACTTTAAACAGTCTTAAGGCTTATCTTCTCTCTGGCTCTTTCTGATTGGAAGACAGATGTTTTTGAGTAGAACCTCCAATGAGCCATGGAGCTGTTCTGGAAAAGAAGGATCCAGAGGAACTCCAAACACTATGAGGAAGCACGTTCGGTACGTGAGCTGTGAGCAGGAGCCACCTGCGCGGCGTGGCGCGGCGTGAGCTGGATCTGTGGCGCAGCAGCTCAGCTCAGGGATAATGGGTGAAGCGTCTGCCAGCCCGTGTAGCGCGTCAGCGGCGTCGGCACTCACTGACGGGTGCCGGTACGGAGCAAACCCGATGTTTCACTTCTCCAGCGTTTCCTTCAAGAGCTGGCATTTTCTGCACAGTTTTTCTCAAGTGCTAAAAACTCCTCTAAAAGGTACCTTGGACAAATGCTTCTGAAGGAATTTGCAATGATGGTAATTTTGGTTAAAAACAGTCAAAACCCCAAACCCCAAACTTTCTGTCCGACTCAGCCCCAGGCAGTAGCAGTTCTGGTAAAGCTGGCTCTGGAGGGTTGCCTAGGGAAAGCAGTAGAAGGAGCTGATGATGTACTGGCAATGGAGCCCTTGCTGGCCTTTAAGATGCAGAAAATAAACAGTGTCAGAACTGTTGCAGCTAAGTAATTAGTCCATCTCCAGTGTATTAAAGGATTATTTTAGATAGAAACAAAACTATGTTTTCTTTTGTTGTGGGTAATCAGTTGATAGGAATATTTAGGTGTCAGTTATGAAGAATGAAGCCCTAGCAACACAGTCACTTGGAGTGATCGGTGTCTCAAGCTGGTGGCTTCATGGGTAACCTTCTTAGGGCTGTCAGTCCCTTCACTCTTGTCTGCACGGAGTCTGTGTAGCTTTATCACCAGTTCTAAACCCTAGTGTTGTGACACGGAGCACAGGCATGTTCTAGGCTGCTTTGCAGCCATGTAAATCAGAACAAGAACTCTAATCTGGAGCCAGATGGCTCACATCACCAGAACGAGTTCCTGCCAAGAAGAACAAATGATTAATAGCTTAGAAGTTGAAAGCTGGCCCTTGATGGGGGCTTGTGTAAAGTTGTAGTTTTATGTAAAACCACTGCAGCTAATCTAATCTGGAGAAACTACTGCTTCCACTCCAGATCTCTGTATTTTTGTAGAAAGAATGTTTGGCTTCAGAAGTGACTGGCCAGGTGTCAGTGGTAATACTTGCCTTAAGGGATATGCTACAGTAACTGCTTCCAAGTTGTTTGGGTTTTTTTTTCTCTTTTAAATCTATCTGATAAGTTTTCTAGTGAGTGCTCATCTCAGGTGTTACTGCCAGTGTTTCTCAGCAGTAATTCCCAGTAGGTAATAAGTCTTTAGCAGCAGAATGATACAATTGTATAGAAAAACTGTTCAAGAGGATTTTGAAAGGTCCTTGAAAGAAAAGACTGGAATGCAGACAGAGCTCAGTCACCACTGGAACTCAGCAGGACTGACTGTCAGGCTGGCACACAGTGCTAGGGAACGGGCTCTGCAGGAGTCCATTCTGATGACTTTGTGCAACAGACTAGTCAGGTAGAAAAAAGAAAAGATTGCCCAGGTTTAGCTCCCTGCCCCCCTTGCGTGTGCTTCAAGGTGTGAACCTGAAAATGATGTCATGGTGGAGATGACATGTCACAACGCGGGAGATGGGGCGTGCAATAACATTGCCACCCCTTTTGCCGTTGTACCACATGTCTGGGGCAACAGCTGTAGCTTTTCCAAGTCGTTATCTGTATTGGGACACTGTTGGTTTCAGGCAACTTGTTGAGTTGCTGTGGAGAAAAAGCCCTGAGCACGGTATCATTGGTAGTTCCTAAAGTCTGCACAGGTGCCCTGCCAGCCACGATACCAAACTGTCCTTAACGTCATCGGGGAATTGATTAGTTGGGGGTTTTTTTTGCCATTTTGCAGCTCCTGGAGGAGTTGCACGGCTGGCAGAGCTTATTGCCCCTCACTGTGCCATGTGACAGCCTGCCAGATCGCGGTGAGGAGGGAGAGAGTCAGCGCTATGGGCTTTGCCCTTTGTAGATCACAGGAGTTAATACGGCGTTTGTAAAGGGTCCAGAGGGTTTTCTGAACCTGCCAGGCACTTGGGTAGGTTTAGCTCCCCTGTGCTGCAGGAATTGGTTGAAAAATCACGCTCTCTATGTATCCAGGTAAAATTTTTACCAGTGTCGGAGTTTGGAGTCGCTCTGTATAGCCTGCTTTTCATGGTTTATGTAATTTTATTATGCTTCAGTATTTCTTTCATAATCCCCCTGATTTTACTAATGCACAATATTGCAAATGCAGTATAAAACTAGTCAACTGACTTTAAATCATTTGTGTATCTCTAAACCTCTTATGCTGATTAAAAGTGTTAAGGCTATTAGTATTTTTTATGTAACTGGGTCTAAATTTAGTTTCTGTTGCAGTCAAACACCACTCTGGTGTTGCAAACCATGATCCTAATCTGCTTCCTCCTGGAGACGGTGTCAGCAGTTCTTCAGCACAGCTTCTGGCTTTCTCTGGATCGATGACTCGAACAGTTACCGTCTTTATCATAGAAATTCAGTAATGACTTTTCATAGTTCTGATTTCTACTCCAGAACTGTCAAAATACTACCTTTATCTTGGGTGAAATAGGATTTTAATTACTTTTGGCCTTTGTTTGCATTGATTCTTGACTTTTAAAAACATGATTTGAGTAGCCCAAAGGCTACTGCTCTGTTGGTTGGTCGGAGAGAACTGTTGATATTTTAACTTCTGTTAAATTCTTCTGGCTCTTGTATGGAGAGACAAAAAAAGAAAAAGACATATTAAACTGCAAAAAAGAACAAACCAGGTATGTAGTCCATACCTTCCCAACTGAATATCTGTAAAATACCTGCATATCAGCTTCATGCTGCAAAACTGCACCTTTGTGATCATTTTGTGTAGCCTGTTCATAGAATCATAGAACCATTCAGGTTGGAAGAGACCTTTGGGATCACTGAGTCCTGGCATTAGCCCTACTCTACAAGTTCTCCCCTACACNCCAGTGCTGAGCACAGGGGGACAATCACCTCCCTACTTCTGCTGGTCACACTATTTCTAACACAAGCCAGGATGCTATTGGCCTTCTTGGCCACCTGGGCACACTGCTGGCTCATGTTCAGCCGCTTGTCACCCAGCACCTCCAGGTCCTTTTTCTGCCAGGCAGCTCCAGCCACACTGCCCCAAACTGTTCTTAGTCTTTTAACAACTTCACTATTATGAAGAAGCCATGAAGTCCTGCCATTCGTGCCGTCGTACATTAATGGCTTTATTTCCTGCAATGTTGTGCCTTGGCTTCATCAGTCAAGGTGCATGGTCTTAATCTCAGACAGGCAGGCGGTCAGTGCCATAGCTGGCAGCTTGCTGTAAAGCCCTAGCTTAAAAATAATTAAAAAAAAAAAAAAGGAAAGAAAAAAAAGACTCTGTGTTGGTAATGGAGGTGCTGGAATGTCTGGTGAAGGAAGTCAGCAGCAGTGTGTTCAGGGGTGGCTTTCAGGGAAGTCTGAACGTGTGACTGGTACCCTCGCTGCTAATTGTGAATAAAAATGAGGGTCTGATGTACAGAAACGGGTCATTTACTTTTTGTTCTTAAATACAATACTGAAGCTTGCATCTGGAATGAGTGCATGATCTCAAAACCAGCTGGAGGCTGCCTTGTGTGAGCTGTGTATACCAGAGTCAGTGGTTGTCTGCCTAAGTACGGAACTGGTGTGCTTCACACTCCTGTTAACCTCACTGCTGCGTGTGCTGGACCGCTCAACCGGTGGGTTTGCAAGAACGAAACAGCTTCCAACTTCTGCAGTTATTGCCCTGATCCGTGAATGGGGTTTTCCTTTGCTTGTCAGAACAGGTGCCCTCACAATTCTGAAGATCTTCTAAAATACCCCTTCTAGCTACAGGGGATATACTGGAAAGCTGAGCTGTCTGAAGAAACAAACCACCTGAGACCAGGGAGGGAGATCTGCCTGGGTGTTCTTGGCTTGGAAATACGGTACGGGCGGAGTGAAGGGAGATCTTTAGACAACATGGAAGGTAAGGAGAAATAACCAAAGCTGTGACACTTTCTAAGGGAGATGTTCTGCTTTGCTTGAGAGGGTTACGGGTGTCTTGTCAACTGTCAACTGTTCCCAGTAGAAATTGGCCTGATTTTCAGATTCAGGAGGGGTTTGCAGTGTTTTACTGGCAGATCATTCAGTGTGTGTCAACCTGTCATGTCAGATGGTGGTTTGTTATTTTTTCCTCCGGGATAAGACTGTTCTGATTATGAGCATCATCAGAAAGAGTTGAGAGTTATTCATGGATCCCAGAGCCGAGTCTGCAGGTCTGGGTTTGGCGCTGGAAGTGGTTCCTGAAACGTTCTGTGCTGGCTGCTTTGGCTTATTTGATGTATAGTTGAGGTCATGGTTAAGGACAGGGTTAGGGGCACCACACCAGGGTTACAAATCTGAATTTTAAGAGAGAAGCTGGGATGAGGCTTGGTACTGACAATATAAATGAGTAGAGCACTGAAGGCAACCCACGGGCATTCTTGGCAACTTCTTACTGTGGTGATGCCAACAACAAGAAGTTGTAAGACTCTTATTTCTTGTGTATTCTTAGGCTTCTAATATACACAGTGCTCCTTCCACTGGTCAAAGAATTGGTCTGTAAGGTTTTCAGTGCGCAGCTCCCTGTGACTTGCTGGAATAAATGGTATTGGCTTCTGCTTTTCGTTTCACTGTATCGATCGTACCGTTCTCCTCTTTGATAATTCAATCGTATGCAGTGTAATTCTGTGAAATCCAGAATTAAAGCGAGTTCTTAGAGTTGGGCTCTTAAATATTGAAAAATCTTCCTGGTATTCAATGACTTTTCATTATCACAGAATCACAGAATACCAGGGATTGGAAGGGACCTTGAAAGATTGTCTAGTCCAACCCCCCTGCTNGTAGCCCTGCCCTGGACTCTCAAGCAGTTCCCTGTCCTTATGATACTGACTTTTTTTTTTTCTTTAACGAATTCCTTAAGCTTTCTAAAATCATGTTTAAAGCAATACTCACGTCCTAAATGTATCCTTGATTTCTTACTGCAACTGCCTCGTTTCTGATACTCTGCTTAAAAGAGGAATTAATTTTTTTTCTTTAACTCCCCATTTTACAGCTATTTGAGATTTCCTGCAGCAAATGTTAACTTGGTTTCAGTGTGTGTATTGTTAAAGCATTAGATCCTTAGTGAGTTGTGCGAGCCTTTGAGAGCACCGCCTGCAAAATGAAACCCGAGTGAACCACTTTGCATGGCGATAGCAGCCCAGGTGTGGGGTGTGGGATAAAAAACCAAGGAACATTTTGGGGGGGGGGGGGGGAAATATCCCGAATCTAGAAGAATTAAACAAGTCCAAAGTAAATCATGAGAGGATTTTCAACAATTCCGTGTCAAAGACTGCTGAAGTCTTAGTGCTGTTCTGCGTTACTATTCTTACACTATTTTGACGTACCCAGTGGTGTGACTGGTGCAGACTGACACGGCGAGAGGGAGCATCACTTACAGCTGGTATAAACGTCCAAAACGGTGTTGGCCATTGGTGACTGACTACTGGCACCTCGTCACACATCCCCCTGGCTACAGCCGCCTTCCAAAGGCATACGCGGGGTGCGATTTTTTTGCCAGATAAATATATAACGTGGGATGAGGAACATCTTGGAACCCAACTGCTGGTGGGTTCACCAGGGATGGCTGGGCAGGTACGAGCCAGCTCATCACAGCAACAGAACCACTTGTCATTCAGGAGTGCGCGCTAACTCACACACACTGATGAAGTGTGAGCTGCAACCGTGTGTGGAACAAACATCTTTCCAGTGTCAGTCGTGACTTTCTTTGCTCTTATCACAGAATTGCAGAATTATATGGGGTTGGAAGGGACCTCAGGAGATCATCTAGTCCAACCTCCCTGCCAAAGCAGGGTCACTTACAGCAGGTTCCACAGGAACATGGTGGAAACCTAAAAGGGGTTTTAAGTGCCAGGTGAACCAAGAAACAGGGCCTGGACTGAGCATTTCTGCTTGTTTTGGGGGTTTTTATCCACTTTGGTTTCTGTTCATTTTAGCAAATGTGTGGAACAGTTCTTTTGCAGATAAGCCTGAATTTTCTTACAAGTACTAGGAGATACGTGTAGAGAGCTAAAAAATTCAGCTGCCCAAACTTTCCTCAGCTTTGCAATTATAGAATGACAGAAGTTATGGTTGGAAAGGACCTCTGAGACTACCAAGTCCAACCATACACAAAAACAACCCACTCCCTACAATCTTGGCCACTAGAATATGCCCTGAAGTGCCACATCTACACTTTTCTTAAATACCTCAGGGAAGGTGACTCACCCACCTCCCTGGGCAGGTTGTTCCAGGGCCAGACCACTCTGTCAGTAAAGTAATTCTTCCTAATAGCCAGTCTAAACCTCCCCTGCTGCAACTTCAGACCATTTCCTCTGGTCCTGTCATTATTCACATGGGAGAAGAGGCCAGCACCCACCTCTCTACAGCCTCCTTTCAGGCAGTTGTAGAGGGCGATGAGGTCTCCCCTCAGCCTCCTTTTCTCCAAACTAAACATGTCCAGCTCCCTCAGCCTCTCCTCACAGGACTTGTTCTCTAGACCCCTCACCAGCTTGGTAGCTCTCCTCTGGACATGCTCCAGCACCTCAATGTCCTTCTTGTAGTGAGGGCCCCAGACCTGAACACAGAGCTTGAGGTGAGGCCTCACCAGTGCTGAGTACAGAGGCAGGATCACTTCCCTACTCCTGCTGGCCATGCTACTCCTGATACAGGCCAGGATGCTGTTGACCTTCTTGGCCACCTGGGCACACTGCTGGCTCATGTTAAGCTGGCTTTCCACCAATGCTCCCAGGTTGTTTTCTGCCAGGCAGCTCTCCAGCCACTCTTCCCCAAGCCTGTAGTGCTGCATGGGGTTGTTGTGACCCAGCACTGGGCCTTATTGTACCTCATACAATTGGCCTTGGCCCATTGATCCAACCTGTCCAGATCCCTCTGTAGAGTTTTCCTACCCTCAAGCAGATCAACATTCCCACCTAGTTTGGTGTTGTCTGCAAACTTACTGAGGGTACACTCAATCCCTTCATGCAGATCATTGATAAAGATATTAAACAAGACTGGCCCCAAAATTGAGCCCTGAGGGACACCACTGGTGGTGACTGGCCACCAACAAGATTTCGCCCCATTAATCACAACTCTCTGGGCACAGTGATCCAGCCAATTTTTTAGCCAGGGGAGAGTACACCTGTCTATGCCATGGCTCACCAGCTTTTCCAGCAGAATGCTGTGGGAGATGGTGTCAAAGGCCTTACCAAAGTTCAGATAGACAACACCCACAGCCTTCCCCCCATCCAGAAGGCGGGTCACACGGTCATAGAAAGAAATCAGGTTGGTTAAGCAAAATGTCCCTTTCATAAACCCATGCTGGCTGGCTCTGATCCCTTGGCTGCCCTGCACTTGCCATGAGAGCTCACTCAAGCTGATCCTCTCCATGATCTTTCCTGATACCGAGGTCAGGCTGACAGGCCTGTAGTTCCCCAGATCCTCCATCCGGCCCTTCCTGTAGATGGGTGTCACATTAGACACCCTCCAGTCATCCGGTACCTCCCCTGTTGACCCAGGGATAATTGGAGGCTTTAAAGTGAGGGTGGCCATAGAAGGGCATTGATGTCAGAGCATTTCCTCAGCAGAAAACAACCACTTGCCCGTTCACCCCTAAGGGGACCAGGGGAATTGTTAGGCAAAAAAGAAGTACTGAAAAATTGAAAAACAAGGCCAGGCAGCACGCAGGGAGTGGACTTAATTGGTTGCATTGGGAAATCATCAAGAAAAGTCCCTTCTTTTGATTTGAGTCACTCCAGACTGTCTTTCTCAAGTTGTCACTTGCCTGCGTGTGTGGTGGGTTAGATGGCATCTGCTTCCTTTCGCTGCAGAAGTATGCCTGAACATGGGAAGTGAAGCATTTGGTTGATCACATTTTGATTTATTCTATCTTTTTCCTAGTGCGAGGTCTCGGGGGGGATCATCCAGTAAAAACTGGAAAGTGCTACTGTTAGAAATAAAAGCAGAGCCCTTGAAATCAAGTGAAGCTTATGTGTAATTATCAAACCCACACAGAGATGGGAACCCAACGCCAATTAGCAGCGGTATCGTTTGCCCCTCTCCGGGATTGTAGCTTACGGTCTCCACTCTTAATGCTAATACCAGACACGATTGTAGACTTGATTGTCAGTGATGCCATTTTGCCTTAGGAAATAGGGCTCTGCACGCTCCCCTGGGCATGTGTTGGAGACAGAAGTTTTCCAGACCCTGGGGTGGTGGGTTGACCCCGGCCAGCAGTTAGGCCCCCACACACAGCTGCTCGCTCACCACCACCACCACCAACCCCCCCTGCAAAGTTGGGTGGGGGAGAGGGTGGGAAGAACAAAAGCAAGAAAATGCCAAATGAAGCACTCCCTCCTTGTTAGATGGATTCAGAGCTGCGGGTCTGATGGCTGGTGGAGGTGTTAACATTTCTATCTGAAGCAAAATAAAAGAAGGATAGTCTGGAAATGGATGAAATTAAAAAAAAAGAAAAGATTCAAAAAGTCAGGTAAAGCTTTGCCTCAACTTAGGTGAAAAGTTTCCTTGATTCCACGCCCCATCCCTACCCCCAAATGCTTCATGATTTCATGGGAATAGCTTACAAATAGGCCTTAATTAAATGCCATGATTACTAATAGGAGACTTTCTGATATATTTCCAAGGAGGAACTCCAAAGAGAGGAGGTAACATATGAGCACAGAGAAATAAGTTTTCCTTAAAAATTGAAGTTGAATGGGAGACAAAAGGACAAAAAGGCTTTTCTAATTAAATCTTACTAAACTTTCTGAAAGTGTGACAAAATACTTCATCCAGAAGCAGCATCTGTGGGGAACAGAGCAGATTGACCGAGAGGTCTGATACTAATTTCCATCCAAAGGTGGCACTAGTCTTTTGCAGTTGGAGTTTTTGCTGAGAGATGGGAAAGGCAGATACCAAGAAGCCCTCAACTAATCCAACGCTTACCATTAATCCCAAACAAACCATCATTAGTATCTGGTTTTATCCCGCTTAGTCCTTGCTGGATAGTGAGTTATGTAACCTTTGTTTTATTAACGTTTAATGGAAGCTTTTCCTCAGGTAGGTTACCTCTGAGAAATGGGAGGGGGAAAAAGATTGTAAATTTGCTGCTTTCTGATCTTTATCGGTTGTTTGAGGGATTTTTAAGGACTTCTTTAAGAAGGAAGTGGCTACTTCATGATACTGCTATAAATGAACTCAGTTAAAACTGACTGAGCACATTGCTTGGCAAAAAGCAGCTGTTTGAAAAATGACATAGACCTTTCCTACTGATCTATCAGAGAATGTGATAAACACAGCTTAGAAAAGGATGACAAAAATGTGTCTTTATGGTACAAAAGGATTTGATCCAATATTCAGGTGCAAAAATATACTTTAAAGTCTTTCCCATAAATGCCTGTTCTTGGGTCCTCATACATTGTTGTAGACAGGCTTGAGTACGCATGGTATGAGTAAGCTGACGGAATTGCCACAAGTACCAAGTAGGGCTCATTATGCTGAAGATCTTGGCCTTGTTTAGGGGGAGGAGTTGGGGGTGGGATGGTGAAAGGAAGTCAGTAGGTGAGCATTGCAGGGAAGGAAAGGATTTTGAGGTAAAAAATGTCCAGCGCCGTATGTTAGGCTTTTGACAGGGATAGGATGCAATATTGCAGGCGCTGGTAAACAAACGGTTTCAGAGCAGTTATCTGAGTTGCTTCAGAATAAATGCTGATATAAAAGGGGAAAAAAAGCTTTGTAAGCCGTGATGGAAACGTGTGTGCTGAGCAGCAGACCTGCAGCAGATACTCCCCGTGGTTTGAGCACATATGATGTGTGACAAGAGAATATGTTCCATTCCATTTGCCAGATGTTCACTTTCAATCTCTCTCTCATTTTTCCCAAATGGTTCATTATCAAATTGTCAACATTTTCTCAGTATTGATAAAACTCCAGAGATGGGAGAAGTCCCAGCAGTCAATGTATGTAATTATCTCCTGCCCACGCTGAAGGAGATGCACTAACAGAGGCTCTTCTATGGCAAGTGCAGGTAGTGGTCTCCCAGAAACCGGAAACTGGACAGTCCTGACTGGGTGTGAAACCTGTGGAAGCTCGTCAGAGACCTCACTCACATGCACTTTTGAATGTTGAGTCTTTTGTGTCCTTCTGATCTTACACACCAGTTCAGCTCCTGCAAAAGGCTGAATATTTGAATTGTTGGAACAAAATCCAAGGAGCCCTTTTGCTGTGTCTGTGAGGTGTTGCATCAAAGTTGTGCCTGCTGTAGATCGCCACGTCTGAGACTACCACCTGACATACCATCATAAAGCGCAAATGCCTTTCCAGGAGGGACAGACTAATCAAAAGCAAGTTGGTTTTTAAAGCTCTTCTTGGGGAGATTTCATTCCTGGTTGTTGTTTTGTTTGGGGCTTTGGTTTTGTGTTGTTCTGGGCTTTTAGAAAAATACAAAATAGCTGGTCACTCCACTCGCACAGAAAACGGGTGACACCTTGAGTGCCGAGGCAAGAGTGCTGCAGCTGAAGATAATAATCCCCAACAAAGTCAAACACACGGCCTCTGCCTTCTAGGAAACACAACACACTGCGAGCAGTACAAAGCTAGAGGAATTTCCCTTTAATTTGGAAGGCAAAGTTCGATGTAAACAGAGGTAGAAAAGTTCTGGGGAATATGTTTGCAACTACCTTTCTGCTTTATTTCTGCAAAGAAGTTTTGTGATACTTGAATGGTCTAAAACTGGTAGAAAGTGAGCGGCTCTTTTATTAGATTAAGTGAAAGCTTTTGAAGATATGAAAGTTTTTTCATAAATACATCATTTTTTTCTAATAAATGATTCTGCTTTTGCCAAAAGGTTTTACCTCTGGTGTTGTTAGACCATCAGCTATAACCATGAGAAAACCTTTGAATTGTATAGAATGCTAGGGTGTTTTGATGGTATCTTCAGAAAGCAGGGCTTTCATCTGGTTATTGCAGGAGAGTAGACTGGAAAATCAAATCACTGAATTATTGGGAAAAATGCTAGCAATTTTGTGAACTCAGTAACACAGCATTGTGTGAACTTTCCCGTGTCTGCTGGTATCTGTGAGCATTGAGTGCTTATTTGGTTTATTTTGAAAAGTCAGAATTAAAAAAAATTTAAAAAAAAATAGGTATTTTCCAGATACTTACAATGATTTCAACAAATAAATTGCAGGACATGTAGAAAATTGTGGATCCAGCACTGGATGACTTAAAAAATCCTGATGTTGCTGCTGATTCTCAGATTAGATGAATTAAGGAATTGCTTCTGCAAATAATTCGTTTTGATTTGACCCCAATATGCAGCGAAACTCAGAATGGCCATTTCTTACCCTCTGAATCACGAGACACCTTTGCATTCAGTCGCCTGTGGGGTGTCTGCAGTGTTGTGCCCTGGCTGTTCAAACTCTTGGCTTTAAAATGCGTGAATTCTTCTGCCACCTCACCCTCTGTGTGCCTGGGAATTCCAGCACTGCTGTCCTGCTGTTAAATAGTTTGGGAGAGAAGCAGAAATGTCAGTTTGTTCTTAGAAGAAAGCAATGTCAGGGGCAGAGGTTTGAGCATCAAGTTCTTGCGAGGCATACTTGGCTCTGCCATGGCCGTGTTTAGATTCCAGCCATATCACAGAATCAATCACAGAATGTCAGGGATTGGAAGGGACCTTGAAAGCTCATCTAGTCCAATCCCCCTGCTGGAGCAGGAACACCTAGATCAGGTCACTCAGGAACGTATCCAGGTGAGTTTTGAATGTCTCCAGAGAAGGAGACTCCACAACCTCCCTGGGCAGCCCCTTCCAGTGTTCACTGTGAAGAAATTTTTCCTCATATTTAACTGGAATCTCCTCTGTTCCATCTTGCACCCATTGCCCCTTGTCCTATCATTGGATGTCACTGAGAAGAGCCTGGCTCCATCCTCCTGACACTCACCCTTTACATATTTATAAACATCAGTGAGGTCACCCCTCAGTCTCCTCTTCTCCAGGCTAAAGATACCCAACTCCCTCAGCCTTTCCTTGTATGGGAGATGCTCCACTCCCTTCATCATCTTGGTAGCCCTGCCCTGGACTCTCTCAAGCAGTTCCCTGTCCTTCTTGAACTGAGGGGCCCAGAACTGGACACCAGTTGGTGTCTCACCAGGGTAGAGTAGAGGGGGAGGAGAACATCTCGCAACCTACTAACCTCCCCCTTCTAATACACTCCAGGATGCCATTGGCCTTCTTGGCCATGAGGGCACAGTGCTGGCTCATGGTCATCCTGCTGTCCACCAGGATCCCCAGGTCCCTTTCCCCTACGCTGCTCCCCAACAGGTCATTTCCCAACCTATACTGGTACCTTTTTCCTCTTTATCAATTGGAAGGCAGGAGTGTAAGAGTGATTAAAAACACGGCTAGCTTAAAGGGAAGGTGAAGCGATAATTTATTCTGCTGATAAACATCCACATTGTGACACTTCTGCTAATAGAGTGTGCTTAGCTTGGCAGCCGAAGGGATGATAATAGCCCATCATCCCTTGGAAATGAAATCACACTAGAGGTAAGATGCAAAACGTCTACAGTGAAGGTAATTAACAACTGAGTGTAATAGCAGTTGACAGGGTGGTTTCCCCACTGGGTAGGGTTTCAAACTGAAGCCGAATATCTTGTGAAGGCTTGCTTCAACTCAAAGTTCCGAGCCTTACAAACAGCGGGTTCAGAACTGGAACCACCGTGTGAAATCCTCTGTGCTCTGTACTTGTGGATGAGATGATGGTAACGTGGGTATCTGATCGTTCTCAGCAGGGAATTGGGAATGTGAATTATTCTGCCCAATGCCTGTAATGTCTTCCAGAGCCTTGGCTGGGAGATACAAACGATCATTCATTGCGATTGATTCATCTACTTTATATCAAACTAGAGAAACTCAACCAGCTTGAATTGATCCTGTCTTTAAAATTATCTAAAAACTTAGAGCATAGGATAAACTTTCTATTTTTGACATATTTTTGAATTTTTCTGATGTATAGGGATAAAGAGATGACTTATAAAGAGCGTAGAGTTAAACCCTTGCATCAGGACAAGGACTTGAATTCTGATCAGTTAATTTGGAAAGATAAGAGACCTTAAAGGAACCAGTTGATTCTCGGGGGTAATACTGAGAAATCACCAAGGGTGGTAGCAGAGGCAAGCGCTCCGATATAGCAACTGCCTTCAGAAAACCCGAATTCCGCTGGGTGTTAGGTTATTTCCAGCAGGTGGAGTCAGTGCCAGCAGCGTGCTGAAATGGCAGGATGCTTGGGGTGGCTGGCAGGATGCAGCACACTCTGGGTACGGGGGAAAACAGCTTGTTCTTACGCCAGATCGCACCGAGGTCTGTGAGTGCCAATGTTCTGACTTCCCCAAAAATGTGGGGAATTCCTTCAGTTTTAAGCAATTCGAGTTGTCAGCAGAGGTGGTGTTAAAACATGGGGGGTTTTCTGCTTCCCCCCCGCCTCCCTTCATTATTATAGGAAATACAGTAGTGGAGTAATGGAGATATCCTCTAGCTTTCAGATCCTTCCCCAGTGGCTTTGACCCCCTGGTGAAATGCAGGAGATATTTTGTTGCTGGTGTGGACTTCCAGGTGGAGGTTCAGCCAAAGAAACCCAATCTCTTGTGAATTGTGTGGGTACTCACATAACTCTCTACAGATGTTCCTAAGGTTCCACATCACCTCTATTACGTCTTCAGGGAAATGTGCCATGCTCTTTTTCTTTCTTTCCTAAACATCAGCTATTCTCTGCCCTGCATTTGACAACATGTTGGAATAATTCTGCAAGTGGAGAGAATCCAGAGGTAAAACATTCAGGCAGAGCAGAGAGCAATGGCTTCTTCACCAGTTATAGGCATAGACTGTGCTGGGCAGTGGGGAAAGGTAAGTGTGAGCCCTCTGCAGCTGCTCTCCATGGAATGAGTGACTCGATGAAGACATCTGTGCTGAGCAACACACGCACGTGAAGTAGCAGGTGGTTGTCTGAGCCAAGTTAAGGAAGATGTGCCTAGGCACATTAAATCCAGCTTGAATAATCTTCATCAGTGAGGACAGCAGATTTATGTTCCTATGAACAGGCTGTGTCTGAAATAGCGGACACGGCTCCCAGGAGGGATTTTCACAGGCTTTGGCAGGCAGCCTCCGGAGGGATTTTCACTGGGTGGGTGTTCCCAGAACAGACCGTGCGCATTATTTTAAGGGAAAGTTAAGAAATGAAAGCATTTCCCATCTACTCAAATGAGGGGAAGGGCACTCAAACACTTGGCCAAGTTTGAAACCCCTCCTTGTTGGGTTCCCGCTCTGCTGACCTGGCTGCAGGATGCCTGACAAGTGTAGATGAGGCTGGGAAAAGTTTCCGTGGTCTGATAGCTGGCTGTCCTTGTGGTAGGTCTCCAGGGACTGGGCTGTGTCTATATGTCTGCATGTAGGTCCAGTAAAGCTGAATTGAGAGAACTGGAGGATGATGATGATGGAGAAATGGGAGGGTGCTCCCCCACCACTAACTGGGTGTGCTACCATGGGTATGCTATCTTGAAGGGTGCCCATGAGAGCTTTGAATGGTGACTCTTTTCAAAGCCCACCAGCAAAACCAGCCTGCTGGCTGGGCAGAGGGAAAGCCATCCTGTAGCAGCAGAGAGGGAGGCCTCTGTCCCAAGACCACAGCCTCCCTCCTCTGCCCTGAACACACAGGGAAACTTTCTCTGCCAGTAGCTGCTTCCCAAGGCTCTGTCCTTAGTTGTAAACCATTTGCTGTGCTGGCTACTGAGAAAGCAGCTCCTCACCAGTTCCACTGAGTGTCCTCCTTGCCAGACCCCCTGCTCCCTCTCTACCCGCATGCCTTTGGGCCAGCCTGGGTTCTGCGTCTTTACTGACCCAAACTGGATCTTGCCCTGGCAGGTTAATGCGATTGATCTGGCAGGTGATTTTCAGGATCAGTTCTGACAGCGCAGGTAGATGAGGCAGCGCAGACACCGGGAAGCCAGTCCTGCTTGGGAATTGCAGTGGATTATTTCCTCTGGGGCCTGAGGACATTGGTGGAAAATGCCTCTAGCCTAAACATGGCTGCTTTGTAATCCACTCTTTCTTGTCTAGGTAGTGAATGCAAACAAGCCCTAAAACATGCCAGCTGGTGTCCTGCAAGTGCAGTGGCTGGTGCGTGCCCCATGTCTGTAGCCCCCAGCCATGCCAGTCATCCCCGGCAGCGCCACCCCGAGGGACTGTCCGTGGGGGAGAGGCGTCAGTGCAGGGTGGTACAGTGCTCCATGTTGTTGCTGTTTCAGGAAACCTCATTAGTTTCAGGAAAAAGTAAAAAAGCTTTTTGTTTTGTTTCTATAACGACTCTTACAGTGCCATCTGCTGCTTTTTATTCTTGAACCTGGCATGTACCATGTAGCTGATCAACAACTTGGGCACTTGCTTTGGCAGTACAAGAAACCTCCTCAGTGGGGACCTGCAGCCACACACTGGTGGTTATGAGGTCCATGCCCTGGAGCAGCACTAGCCAGGACTCCCCTACTTCCTGGGAAAGGTGTCCAGATTTCTCCATGCTAGAGGATCCATACCTGTGTCACTTTACTCACCTGTACTTCAAGGGTCTGACACATGCATTCATTAATTAAAATATTTTTAAAATTAAATTAAAAGCCTCATCTGTCTGCAGATGTCAACAGGCTCGAGTCCCTTGGCATTCCTTCTTCTCTACCCTGGTGAGGTCACACCTACAGTTCTGTGTGTGGATCTGGTCCCCCAGTTTAAGAAGGACAGGGAATTACTGGATAGAGTCTGTCAGAGGGCTGTGAAAATGATCAAGGGAACGGAGCACCTCTCTTAAGGAAAGGGCTGAGACCTGGGTCTGTTCAGGCTAAAGAAGAACACATGGCTGCTTGGAGAACACCTCTGGATAATCAGGTAAAAAAATCTGTTGAAATTCTGAGAACTCATAACTGTGGCTTTCCAGTTTAGCTAATGACAATTCCTACAAAAATTATACTCAAATTTTGGATTAGTTTAGTTTTTAACAGTTACCTTCCTATGTAGCATTCTTTTTGGCTATTTTGCTCTAATATTTATGAGTCTCCTAATAACTGTGTGG
The DNA here is from genome assembly GCA_013400555.1 of Jacana jacana. Lineage (NCBI taxonomy): Eukaryota > Metazoa > Chordata > Aves > Charadriiformes > Jacanidae > Jacana > Jacana jacana. Next base: position 97,941 of record VZTM01033779.1, on the reverse strand, counting down.
CCTAAGGAAAGCCCACAGACAGAAAATTGATCTTATTGTCTATTATTTATACCAGAAAACTCTTACTACTCCATCAATGCCAGGTGTTTGTGTTAAAAATAAGAGTTTTTTATAATAAATCAGGCTTTGCAAGGACATGGTTTGGGTTCTTTTATGTCTGCATTTCAGCTCCTGCACATGCTGCCAAGGGAGGTTGTGCAATCTCCAAATTTGGAGGCTTTCAAGCCCCAGGTAGACAAAGCCATGGCTGACCTGCTCCAGTGTGGGAGATAATCCTCCTTCAAGTGAGAGACTAGACAAGAGCCATCCAGGGGTCCCTTCCAATGGGCCTTTCTGTCATTTAAAATCTGAATTACATTTATCAGCTTTTTCCACAGTCAAGAAAAGTTAAAATTAACTTTTACGGTTACAGGAAGCCATGAGAGCACAAAGGAGGCCTTCTGATGTGAGGACACGGCAGCTCTAAAGGACGGCTGTACAGCAACCTGGAACACAGTCCCAGCAAGTTTCTGGTTTGACCTTGAGCACTAGCCCAGAAAAAGAGACACTTTGGGATCTTATTTTAGGAACATCGGACTTGACAAAGGGGCTTTCTTTTTTGAACGTATCTGGTACAATAATAAAGATTTGTCCCAGCTGCAGAACCTTAGGACTCTGTCCAGTGGGGGACTCGGTGAGAATAATTCCCTGAGTAACATGGAGCTCCTTGTGAATACAAGCACCTTCCTCTTTATAGAAGTACGTGGGAAAGTAAGGCTCTCAGCTATATAATGTGCTGTGGAATCACCGGCATAACAATCCTGATCAAAACTGACACCTCCCATCTGTTTCTATATGCAGTCTGTTCAGCATAAATCATACACAGATGGTGTCACGGTGTCAGTGTCTCACAAGTCATGCTGCAGTCACTGGGTGTTAGCTTGGGCTCAATTGATGCCTAACTTTGCCACTTTATCCTTAATTGTTGAGCGTCTTTCATCCATAGAAATAACCTTTCATCCATTTGAAGCCAACTGCTCGCTGGTTTCCATGGCGTGGGTGGCCAGAGAACAGGTTTTTCCACCAGCCAAGCTGTTCATCTTCCAAAGCTGCCTGGCTGCAGTACCATTGTCAACAAGTTTTGCAGAGGATCAGGGGCTGGTAATGCATACTGACTCCCTCCAACCCATTTCCCATCTCTTTGCCACCCACACAGTTAGCCTGATTCTCAGAGCAACACATGCTTTCACTCTCTCATCCTACTAATTTGTTAGCTGGGGTAGCTAGTCATCTTGCTTTACTCCACTTGATCTCCGGAAGAATAGCTTACCTTTGTGTAAAAAGCCTTCTATCAGCCAAGGATTTTGAAGGATTGGATAATGGTGATGTAGGGCTTAACTCTTATTATTTCAGACTACTGTTGAACATCTGGCACTTTAATAGGAGTGGTTTCTGGCTCAAAATCCAATCAGTTAAATTCTTCCTCTCTGATTTCTCCCTGAAGTTGCAGCTGAGCATATTCAGCATTTGAATGACTGAAATTAATTTTTCTCCTTTGTGGTTTCTTCTTTGGCCATATCAAGGATCAAGTTTGAAACTAATCTCTCTCTTGCTCTCATTTAGAGCCCGATCAGCAAAGCTGGAGCAAACTCCAAAGTTTCTTAGTTCTCCTTGATACNTCAAGTTTGAAACTAATCTCTCTCTTTCTCTGATTTAGAGCCCGATCAGCAAAGCTTCTTAGTTCTCCTTGATATTGTTGAGATCCAGAGTCTTGGCTATGTCGTGTTCAGAGAGGTTGCTAGTTCAAAGCTTGGATGTATGTCCGGAGCCAAGGAGCTGGAATGGCTGGGAATCACCCGCGCCTCAATTAACCTGATAACCATGTCAGACTGCTGGGCAGCCACTGTTAAATGCAGCCATAACTCGGTGATGTGGCATTCACTACTGACAGCTCTGTTCCAGAGCCCATGGCACAGGATAGACTTTGTCCAAAGTGGAATGAGTCTTAGTTTGCAGAGACAAAGCTCCAGGAAATTAATTCCTCACCTCAGCAGCAGCTTCGGCTCTTCTTGGATTTCTCCAAAGCATGTGAGAAAACCATGCTGTGAGTGTCAACAACATCTGAATATCTTGCAAATCAGAGTGGCCAAAGTTCAGCTGCTGTCCTCCCACTTTGACATACATGTCTGTCTTCAGAAGTAAGGCACTACATCAGTGATTTATTTCAAATAAAGCAAAGCAGACAAAACTCCAAAGCAATTTTCAGCCTGAGTAATCACTGCAAATTTGCTCCAAATGTTGAACAGATGGGATCTGTATATGACTTCTCTGAGTATAAACACAAGCACCCTGTCATATTTCAATTGCTGATGTAACAACACAATGTGGCTCTTTCTAAAGGGAAAGTACGTGAATTTGGGGGGCTGATTATTTGTTTTCTCAGTGCAGCAAAAGATCTGGTGTATTCCCTTGCAAATAACACACGACAATTGCCAATTGGTTCCACTCCATTCAAATATTTGCTCAGCAAAGCACTAGTGTGAGTTCTCTGCAAAAGGTGTATCCTCGCTATCAAAACTAATTTATGTTTAATTTGGCTCTGCTGTTGCCACGTTTGGTCACTCCAATATGCAAACTGACATGAGAACAGAAGTGGAAAAGAGAGGGTCTTTTCTTGGGTTGAAAGGAAGGACCCCACCAGTCCCCAGCCAGGACTCTCTTACCATCTCCTCACTGGCTCTCTGGCTTTGGGAAAGTCTCTTACCAATTCATGTCTGTATCTGTGAGCTGAGGATAGGTGGGATTTTCCCTCTGTGAAATGTTTTGAGCCCTGTTGATGAAAAATACACAAGTTAATATTCATAATGTTATGGCTTAAGATGAAGATTTCAAATGTCCCACCTCTGCTGCAGGTGGTTGTGACAGCACATAATCCCCGTTGTAGCAAAGGAGGAATATGGGTAAGACATCCCCCTGCTTTACAAGGGAATGACTGGGGACCCCGCAGCTTCTGGTGGGTTATCTGGGACAGGCTGTGCTAATCCTTCATGGGTGGAATTCCCCAGAAGGGACCTGTGCCCTCCTCCCCAGTGCCGCCACAGAGGACTGGGATCACAAGTTCCCTATGCATGTGGGGAACCTCTCTTGCCATTCCATGTCTTGATGCCTGGCTTTTACCTTTCTGTATTTTCCTTCTATTCTGAACAATGAGCTGGGATATTCCTCCTACCTTCTCCCCCTCTACTACTGCAGGTTTCCTAGTGCAGTTCTTACCTCCTGGGCACCTGGCATCTTTTTCCCTCTTCCTCTGCTTTCAGCTCCAGCCCTACAAGTCCCATTGCAAACCCCCATTGCTCTATCACCAGCGCCACAGGACTCGCCCTTCAGAAGGCTGCTTAGGCTGCTGCAGGCAAGTCCCCAGAGCTTGTCCTGCTACCTTTTTCCCAAGCACATAAATGTATTACATCCAAAATGTATCCTGAATGGAAGAGGGGCCAAACAGCCAGATGATTGCTGGAGCTGGTCACAGCCTCAATGGTGCTTTAGCTTTGGGATGTCGTTGTGGGACAGGTTTGCTAGCTTCATCTGCTTCCAGCAAAAGCTGGTTTAGGCTTACACATGTCAGGCCAAGCACCCTGAGGGAGGATTTAACATGACAGGCCTATGTGTTAATGTTTTACATCATGTTTAATAGGAAAACCAGCTGTCATTCGCTCTTAGTCAGTTGACTGCATCTTCAGCAGTTTCCAATACTTGAGGCAAACTTCTCTCCTGCTGGAGATGTTAAAGGTGTCAAAACCTCGCACCCAGCATAATGCTTGGGAATGTGCAATCTTCCAAAATGAGCACAGGAATTTCCAGCTCCTGCTCTTTCTTTTTACATCCTGCTAATACCATCTATATAAATACACAGACATGCAAATTTTCACACCTCAAACCTTCTTTTTACGTTTATGTTAGCTTCCTCCTCTTCTTTTTAATAGATGCCTTAAAACTCTTTGCTCTCAGCAGATTCTCATCACCAGCCTCCACTCTGGATCCAGTTATATCTGCCTGGCTTTTTTTTTTTTTTTCCCCACTCTTTTCCACCTTTTTCCCTCCACTAGAAAAAGAGAGAAGGGGAAGGAGGGTTAGAGCAGGGTTCCCACTACAGATCTCCTCAGGGACCTCTCTCGTGCCTGTGGAAACCAGTTGCTGAAATCTCTCAGCTCTGCCATCGCTGTCACAAGGTGCAGAAGTTGGTCCATGAGCTTCCCGTGGTATCACTCGCTGCCTCTGCTGCCCCCTTTGAGAGCCCTGGCTGATCTGACCCTTAGGGCAAGGGCTTGCTGTCTACCCTTTGCAATCTCTCACACTGAAGAGCTGTCAAAATATTTCTCGATAATAATGGTAACTGAGAAGCGTGTGGTCTGGGGGCTACAACAGCAAACTGCAATTTCTCTTTTTCACCTCTGCTCTTCCAAGTCTGTCCCGTGTGTGCATGTCCTCCCTCTGACAGGGCAGCAATTACTTTCAAGCACACAGATTCAGACTGATTTAGGTTTAGGGTATTTTTTTCTTTTTCTGTTTTTCAGAGATGGGTGGCGTTGTCACGCCTCGCCAGTCACAGGATGATCTCTTGATTCTCACATGATCAAGTAAAGGAAATTTATTTTATTGCCCCAAAGCCCCTGCTCCTCCCTGCTTGCTGTCTACCTTTTTTTGCAGTGTGTTCTGAGCAGCTGCACAAACCTTTTTGGGCCGAGCTGGAGCTGGGCCTCAGCATCCTTTAACAGGAACCTCATCACCCTAAAGGCGCTTCGCTCTTTGCTGGCTGTTTCCATTTGCTGTTCTGCTGCTGTCAACTGGGAACTGCTGAGTTTCATCCCACTGCTGCTGCTCGGTGGATTTAGTGACACTTGGCAATCTGATCTAGCACCTTCCCCATACTCAGCTAGGTAACGCTTCTAGTAGTGCTACAAATGAGAATGAAATGGGAGCACATTCAAAGGTACAGTTATCCTCTAGGTGACAGAAAAGAATAGTCTTGTTTTTCACTCCCCTTTTGAGAGAGAAAACATGACTGAACAAACCCAAAGATTTTAGAAAATCAGGATGATAAAATGTTTTTGAAAAAATGACCGTTAGTATGTTCAGGGCTGAGATTTGTTTTGGACCCTTGGTAATGACTCCCATGGGGAAGGCAGTACCAAACGTTACTGTTCTGATGCTTTATCCCCCCTCGATATCTCTGTCTGGGGGCAGTCTGCAGTACCATGGATCTACCTCATGCCACTTGCAACAGGAACAGGCTTTAACCCTGCATGTCTGTTCCCCTGCTCCAGAGGGAGAGAGCTTCGCTTGCAGGATTGATCTGGTTTAATTTTTCAAGACCCATGTCACGAGCAATTGTTTTTCCTCTTCACTTTTGCTGCCGAGAAAGTATTCGCTTTCTCTTTTATGGTTTGGTGTCAGATGGAAGATGCTTTACTGAAGACGCTGAGGAAGAGCATGCCCCTGGGGGCCTGACCTCAGCCAGGATGTGACACCGCCGGTGCTGCTGAAGCAGATGCTGACCAGCTGAAAGATCATGAGGGTTGTGTGATGTTTCATAAGCCACACGCTTATCCCTCCGCGTGAAACATAGGTAAAAAGTTCATGTTGCATTTGATTGCACTGCTCTTCAAATACCACAGTGTAGTTTCCCCACCTCAGTGGCTCCACATGTGATTTGCCATCTGAACAATATTTAGCCCCGCTGGCGCTTTTCAACTTTCTGCAGATCTTAAACTGCCGCAGATTTCAAAATCCTTCCTATTTCATAGAGTTCTCACTGTCTGAATACTTGAAAAAAGCTTTCCTGTACTTACACTTTTGAAAGATGAAGCTGTGCCAAAATGCCTTCACAGATCCTGAAAATGGTAATTACAGCAACGGCAGTTACGTGTACGCACCAGGGCCCTGGGGAGCTGCAACGGTTCTGGCTGCAAATAGACACATGGCCTAGGAAAGTTTCACACCCGTGTGCTGATTGTTGGTAACAGAGAGGCATGGAAGAAGATTTGAACCAAAAGCAAGTACTTTTATTTTTTTTCCCATTATTTATTGCTATTTGCAGTGTCACTTTTGGTCACATGAGGCTCCTCAGAGGAAAGCCCCCACTTAAGTGTCTTACTGGTCTCTACTCTCTAGAGGTTTACCTGACGATCTTGGCTGTGGAAGAAGAGAAAGAGGGGCTATAATGGGGGGAACAGGACCAGAAGCTCACTGGGTAAGTGAATGCCAGCTTAGACATGGTGAGAACTCCTTTTCCCTCCATGGAAAAAGCTAATAAAAAATAAAAATCATAAAAATCACTGGGCTTTTTTCATTCTCAGCAACTGAACTCTGGGGAACTGTCGGTTTTTCACCTTAGCCAAGTTTATCTAGATTTTGGCTTTTAAGAGAAAAATATGTTTTGTTTTGTTTTTTTTTCAAAAAAGCAGAGATTTACCCAGAAAAGTGTTTGGCTGAAACATATTCTGGTTTGTCTTCTTTCATATAAATTGTATACTGTCTGTTTGAAAAAAAAAAAAGGCTTTGAAAGACAATTTCTGTCCAGACTGCAGCTGGTCTGAGGCCTCAGATCAGGCAGAAGGTAGATTGCAGTCTTGCTGCAAATGACCTTCCTCTGCAATTTTTGAAGGCTGCTGTTTCTCCACTGAGTATTTTGGTCTTGGTGGTCTCAGGCATGTGGCAGCTTTGGGTGTCACCAGGGCTGTGCTGTATGTAGCTGGCGCTGCTGTGTCTCTAAAGGCAGGAAAGCAGGTTGAGTTGTACTCGATAGAGGAACTGAACACACGTAATGGGGGCCCAGCACAGCTTCTGCGATTCCCAGGTGTTGGTGTTCTCTTAGCAAGCCTTAAAGCAGCTCTTGGTGCTGCTCTGACAGGGCTTGCCTCACGATGGCTTGCAGCAGCTCTGCTGACGCTGGTTAGATGTCCCCAGGGGCCCTTCTGCAAGCGCTTGCTCCCTGCAGAGTGTATACTCTGGGCATCAGCTGCACAAAGCATCTCTCTTGGCGTCTCAGCACTACCTGGAGATTTCTCCACGCAGAGATGATATGGAACAGCTTTATGGCTTCTTTGTGTTCCTGGAACTGTACACAGGTTCTGCTTTGACAGCCAGGATCCAGTGAAGAGGAACTCAGCACACGCCATGAGGTCAGCTTCTCTCTTTAGTGAGCAATTTATATTAATGTTTGTATTTTCATCAAATATTTAACCAAGAATGAATGGACACATTTAGCTTATCATGTCTATAAACACAACCCTGTCTTTGTTGAGTCGTGACATCACTGGTGATGAAGGTCTTGCTCCGCTGATCTCAAACAAGGACATTTTCTGCAGCTAATCTTTGATGAGCAGATCTCCTAACAGACACCCTGAAAACATATTTCTATGTATCCTTAAACAAATTTAGTAGCTTGATATTTTTCCTAGCAAATGATGAATTATTTATGCTAATTAAAGTCATTATTTTACTCTTCTTCTCCCATCACGTAGTTGTAAATCATTTCTTTAATCCATCACAAACCTGTTGAGAGCATTTGGAGAAAAAGGAAAACCTAAAACTCCATCGTGCCCCAAAGACCGCTGCGCCTCGCCGAGAGTCCTCACAGCCGCCCGCTGCTCCGCGCCCCAGCTCGGCGGGGACGACCTCTGAAAAGATGTCTCTTGTTTTCTAGAAAGCTTTTTGTAAGAACGCTATCAGAGAGGTGGCAGGGAACATCCCCCTGCATTGTATGACTCACTGTTAATACCGGTACTCTTTTTTTGGTCTTTCCATAAGCAACGACCTGCAACAGAGCAACCTACTTAGCTCTGCCTCGAGGTGGGCCTGTTCGTAGGAAAGGCCTGCTCAGAACTTTTTGCAAATGCTGTTCAGGAACTTCTCTGTTTTTTTTTTATCACCGGGACAGTGCTGGATTTGGTAAATGCCTCGCCCGCAATTGCTAGGAGGTTTTCAGATTATGGAAAAAGGGATTGTGTGAGAAACTTTCACTTGATTTTCTCTGATTGTCTTTTACATTTCACATGGAAGAAATAATCTCCGCTGCCTGTTTCCTTTGTAGGGCCGTATGCACTGGCACATTCGTGCTGCTGGCTCTGCATCGTTCAGATAGGACCCTTCTCAGAAAAACAACCTGAAGAGATAATTTCAATTGCAATTCACATATAGATTAATCCTTCTTCACTGTAGTTAACTAAACTAATTGAAGTTTTAGGTGGATCTTACAAAGTTGTTCTTCTTTTCTCTCCATTAGCAGTAGAAATCGGGGGTGACTGAGCTCCTACCTCATTTGACTCCAGTTATGTGTTTGAAGTGTGGTGGGATGAATCCAGGTTACTGCCTCGTGCCCTTTGTGCATCCATACTGGAGTTAAAAGCAGCATCACAGAGCACAGGACCTGGTTACGTGTGTTGGAGGCTGTTCTTGTTATTCACTGTAGGGTTTGCAGCATATTTCCTGCGTGTGAAAGCAGAACTAGTGTGCTGGGTGAGCTTTTTCCTGGTGCTTATTGCCATCTCCATGTTCTGTGAACAGCAGTGAACTGATTGCCCCATCCCTGGTTTGCTATTAGCCATTTTTTGTTGATAGGAAATCAAGGGAGGGAGAAAGTAAGGGCAAAAAAATCCATGAGATTTAGGCTCTTGGGGTAGCAAGGCTATCTGCCCTTTTGGAGCAAGTCCCTCTCTTGCTTGGTGTTTGGGTATAAGAATTTGTGCCCACGTAGTTAAATAAAGCAAAATCCAGTAGTGAGCTGAAGCACTGGACAATAGTTATGCTTATCACTTAGCTGGCAGGTTACTCCCTGACGTGGTGGGGCAATGTCGGTTGGCAGTCTGCGGTGAAGGGAAGGTGATGCTCCAGAAACCACCCCTAAGAGGCAGGATGGAAGACTGTGCAGCATCTGCCTCCCTCCTCAGTCCCCCTGACTCTCTCCAGCAAGCCTTACTTCCTCAGACCCTCCTCTGCACCCTTATGCCATGCTGTGTGGCACACAGATTTCACATGCACTTGCCATAAAACTCTGCCGAAATCACATGATGTGTTTAAGTCCCATGATTTCAGGCATTTTGAATTAAACATCATTCCCTGTCCCAGTAATGTCATAAGGCCACCAAGCACCACATGGACCCCGGAGGATATGCAGGGCCAAGTCTATGCCATGTGGACATGACCCACTGCGGGTCACTTGACCTCTGTCATTGTCCTGTTGTTATTTAGCAGTACAGATACAGGCTGGAGGTCTGGAGCCAGGATCCTCTGAGAGGGAAGGGCAGATGATGAGGGTGCAGACTGTAAGATCTGGGGCTGAGGGAGCTCCAAGTATTAAGGACAAATGGGGAAGAGCCATCTGCAGCACAGAGGCACTGGCAAAAGGGTCTTCTTTGGGCCAGCAGTAATGTCATTTGGGGATTTGTGCAAGCTGATGGTGCAGCCAAAAAGTGATGCCCTGAAGGGAAGGCTGAAACAGCCTTTGCCTGTTGGGATTTACATGTACTAGATGTCCAGATCTCCAGCCCATAGTCTGGGGCAAAAGTCCCATGATTCATGTGTCCTATTGCAGGTGTCTAAAAGATCTTTGCATGTCAGTGAAGTGAAGCCCACCCTGAAATCAGGTAGCCAACTACAGTTGGATGAATGGCTCTCCCCTTTGTGCCAGGACTTCTGGGGAAGGTTGACAGCCGGAGCCTGTTTTGGCTTCCCTCCCCGCTTCTCCCCCCAGTGCTATTTGGTACCAGAGTTAAATGAGGCAGAAGCTGTGCCCAGTAGGAACTTCCACACATTTGACACTCCTCCAAGATGTGACACTGACAGCTAGAACAAAGCTAGGATGAATGAACTTGATCACAGATGTGAAAATGTGGTTCTATCAGAACACCAAAAAAAGAGGCAATTATTTCTGATAATTTTCCTTTATGCAAGTCTGCAAGGCTTTTTCCCCACAGAAATAGAAAATGGGAAGTCATTTTTGGTCGGACACGTCTTCTGTAAATTCTGTGCTTTGTGCTCCTTATAACTGTTAGTTACTGACTAGCAACAAGTGGTTTCTGTTTTCTATTGTTATTTTTAGAACCTAGATATAAATGGTCCAGTAAAAGTAGAAGGGAAAAATAATGTAGTGCTTCAGACTTGCAATGTTTTGAAACCAGCTTCTGAAGTCAGAGGCTCGTGCAGTAAGCTCTGGTATACCTGGTGATACTGGCAGGAGTCGGGTATATATGTCTGCAGTGTGGGGAGTTAACAGCAAATCTCAGGTGACAGGTCTTCCACATGAACCAGACCTGACATCTGTAGAGCATAACCTGTACCAAAACCCAGTTGCTGCATTTCATATGGCTCACTAGGAGGAATGAGTCTGAAATTCTCAGCAGTAAGCCCCCTGCCTGGGGCTCTAATATCTGGAAATAATGGAGACTGCTATCAACCACTGACTGTGGAGTTAGGCCCCATCAATAAATCCCTGCATGCTGATACCTTATTTCTGGCGTCACCTTTGTGGTGCTGGGCAATGGTGAAGGTCCTTCTGTAACTGATCTAACTTTTGTAACTCCATTTCCTTGTCTGCAAAATAGGATAGTGGGTGATCATGTTTGCAGAAAAGATCCACTGATGAGAAGAACTAGATTACAGCTTGTGGGTATGGTTGTCTGCCCACATGCTGAACAAGCCTTTTCCTTGTCCTTGTTACAGAATGGCCTGCTTGCCCTTTCCTTCACCTTGCATGTGGCATTCCCCTAGAGGGAACCACACAGGAAGGACCGTGTGAGGCAGCCATGGTCGCAGCTCCATTCCTATGGTCAGCAGTATCTGTTAGCTGGCTCTGAAGGGTTTCCACTCAGCCCAGTGCCAGGCTCCGCACACCACTCTTAGGATGTGCCTTGCTCTCTTCATTGCCTATCAGCGGTTCATCCCCTCCCAATACAGTCCACAATGTCAAAGCAAAACCCAATGCCTTTGTTTTGCTAATGTTTATGTGATGCTTATTTGGCATCTGATTTCCACTAGGTTCCCTCAAATGTTTAATCAGCATTGTTCAGTTGTTTTAGCAGCTTCCTACTGAACCTCAAGATTATAATAAAGCCTGAAACTGAGCAATTTATTTGCAAGCCTTTAAGACATCTCAGAAAATTATCTCCTCTTCAGAAATGCATCCTCCAGGAGCACAGAAAGTAATAGCTTTCCATTTCACCCACAAAGAAGAATTAAATCTCATTTTCAGTTAGACTTTTGCACATTCACATCCTTCCTCTCTAGGGAACTTGTTTTACTAATAGCTACAAAGCTTTCCAAGCTCCAGAAAGAAGCCAGAAAGGACTGAAACAGGCAGATGTTTCCATACAGGTTACACAGGTAGTGCAGACATGGCCCATCTGTAGCTCAAGTGCTGTACCAAAGCTTGCTGCTCCAGCAGTGCAGCCTGCCAGTGCAGAAGCCCTGGGGAGGACCAGGTGGTTTAGGTGGGTGCTCTGTTTCTCTTCCACCAGTGCAGCAGGCACCAGATGAGGCTGAGCAAAATTCACCTACTTTCCCCCTGTCAGTTCAGCCACCATTTACCCCCAAGAATGTGAATCCTCTGTGAAAGCATATTTCAGAATGGGCAGCAAATACCACAGAGAGGAGGAGGAAACAAAAAGAGTAAGAAAGCAGGGGGGACACCAAGGTCAGAGAAGGAGGGGGAAGAAGTGCTCCACAGTGCCAGACAAGACATCCTCCACCACCACAACCTAGGGAGGACCCAAGCCAGAGTCGAGGAAAAGTGTGACAAGGAAGAAACAGCAGAGAGAAAGCCCTCTGTGCCACTCAGGCTGTGGGAAAGGGTCTGGAGTGGAAGAGTAAAGCTGAGCCTGGGAAAGGGAGCAAGAAAGGTGTTGGTTTAACATCTGTCTCTTTGTTTCTTACTACCTAAATCAGTAATTCAATGTCTGTTTTAACTGTCAACAAATTAAGTTAATTTAGAATCATAAACTCATTGAAGCACTGAATTACAGAATGGTTTGGGTTGGAAAGGACCTTTATAGATTATGTAGTCCAACTCCTGTGCCACAGGCAGGGACATCTCCCCTTAGACCAGGTTGCTCAAAACTCCATTAAACCTGGCCTTGAACACTTCCAGGGATGGGGCACCCACAGCTTCTCTGGGCAACCTGTTCCAGTATTTCACCATCCTCATTGTGAAAAATTTGTTCCTTATATCTATATAAATCTACCCTCTTTTAGTTTAAAACTGTTGCTCCTTGTTCTGCCACTACAGGACCCGGTAAAAAACCCTTCTCCATCTTTTTTATAAGCACCCTTTAAGTACTGAAAGGCCACGATACAGTCTCCCTGCAGCTTTCTCTTCTCCAGGCTGGACAACACCAACTCTCTCAGCCTGTCCTCAGAGGAAAGGTGTTCCAGCCCTCTGACTGTTTTTTTGTCCATTTTCCATGTCTTACCCAAAGACTGTGAAGCCAAGTCTTGTTGGGTTTTTTCAGGTGTTTTTTTTCAACTTCTTCAGGTCTTAGTTCCGAGTTCCTAAGTCCAGTTCAGTTATTGACCGTAGGCCATTAGTTGAAGTAGTAAGTGTCTATTTTCTGTGAGTTTCCTCTGAGTCATGAAGAGTCGGGTGGTAAAGCAGCCAGCACTAGAAGAAATAACCAGAGATGCAACTTAAAGCCTCTTCAGATTAATTTTTGAAGTTCTTCAGATACTAACAGAAGCCATACAATGTATTTTAAAATTCCACAGCAATGGCTCCATGTACATAAAACCCCAGAGACTGGGCATAAACCAGTGCAAACAACATTACTTTTCAGCCACTGCTGACTGATCAGATGAGCACAAGCAGTTGGTCCATCTCTGCTGGCACTCTTTCTTAGCAACGCTGTATCTGACTGAAACCTTTGTTCTCAGGTTTTATACATGGCTTGAGTCCCTCTCTCTGGGAATGTGCAGTGCTGAGAAATACAGCTAATTTTTTTCTAACAAATATGGTCACATTTTTTATGTCCTAAACTATCCTGAACCATTGGCCCAAACTTATGTTCTGTTCTCTTTTAATTTGGGAGAAAAAAAGAAACTTCTCTGGCATTAACTTGGTGAGTACTTTTCTTTAAGTTGAATTATCGTGAAAGGCAGAACTAGATTGGAACTGAAAGTTCACAGTGAAATACTTGGGTTATAACTTGGGCTGTAACTTACTTGAAGGTAGCTTGGATCCACTGCATCTTTAGTAGATACTCAGAGAGTTAGTTACAGCTATCTTGTGGAAACACAGATTTGATTCATATGCCAGTAATATTTCTTCTCCATCTCCTCCATCTCTTGCTCAGTTGAAAAGTTCTGTTATTGGTTTGCATGTGTCAGTTGATAGAACATTTCTTTGCCACTTCGACATGAGGCTTGTGGATGATGCTTACTGCTCCTCAGGCTATAACAGTAATTATACATCAAATGGCAGAGCAAAGCCTCTAGAGATAGGAATTTCCTCTAAAATATGAAGCCTGCGACAATGCTTTCACAGAATCACAGAATACCATGTACTAACTACATATGTATAAATAAACATCTCTCTAATTTTATTTATATCTTAAAAAGATAATTTGTATTAAATCTTGTTCTGGTTTAAGCGTTGGTTCTTAAATGCTATTTTTGGATGTCAGATTTAATTCTCACCGCACAAGGAAATGCTTTTACCCTGAAGTACAGATGGGAAGCCTGTGGCAGAGAACTCCTGTGTGGCTGCCAATAGGGAGGACTTGGTGAATCAGAGGCAGAGGAAGGCCCTGTGGGTGTGTGGCTGTGCCGGAGTCCCATCTACCCAAGCAGAGCTAATGGGTTTTGAATTGAGGGGTATTGAATTGTGGAATCATTGGTTCTCATAGTGCTTACAACGGAGGAAACCAGGGGCCCTCACCCTCTGCTCTTCAGTGCCACCTTGTAAACACAGCTTAAGGACCTGCATAGTGCAGACCCAGGATGATTTAAATTCATTATTTAAATAAATACAGTGAGTATCTTATTGAATGTCAATGAACTGTTCACGTGTGAACCTCCGTTTGAAACGTTCCCCCTAGTCAAACACCAAGAGAAAAGAAGCCTTCATGTTTGCATTGAGCTCCGTTGTTTCATTTTATCTCATAATAAGTTCCCCTATTTTATTTCCTTTGTATTGAGCCTGAGATCAAAGCAATAACTCTGTTAATAAGCAATCAATTATAATCAACTTAATAAACAGAAAAGGAAGTGCTTTGACTAAATGAAAAGCTTTTAGCCAAGTCTCCGTGGCTATCAGTGTTCTTGCTGGCACTGCGCTGTATGTCCCAGTTCCCTTGGTCCTTGCCCCAGTCAGTCCCTGGCAGTGCAGAGGGCCTTGCAGTGCTGCAGGTATCTGCCTGCTTTTCCCACTCTGGGAGCATGGGCAGCATCAGTCTATTGAGCTCACACGAGAAAGGCCTGAATAATTACACCTGTGAGACTTTCCTGGAGCTGAAGGTAAACAGCAGGGAGGCAAATTTTATTCACTTCTAATCTAAGCAGAACTTAGGCAGCTCTTGGTGTCCAGTGTGGAACACTTTTAGTTTATTACTTTTTTTCAATTACCAGTCCAAAACTACACCCAGTCCCAAACTAAGCAGTAAATTGGTGCATGTGCTCAGGTCATTTACTTCCCGGGGCTTTCACATACCAGAGCCACATTTCTGGAATTCCTCCTATTCTTTAAAACTCCAGTTATCTCCAAGACGCTGGTGTTAACTATGTTCCAGGCACCAAACTTTAGCTTTTTGCAGACCAATTAGGACAAGTTATCACTCCTCCAGGGGAAGCTGATGTGAGCAAGCTAGATCAGGGTTCAACAACTTAATTTGCTGTACAAATTGTGCAGCCGATCTGGAATGCCAGGCAAGAAAGCAATGACTGGCACTTGCATTAGCATTAGCTTCAAGATGAGAAGCAGCCTTTGTTGTGTGGTTCTGCCCATTCTCTCCCAAAGGCTATTTCTGATATGCACAAGCCTGCAAAGAGGAGGAGGGCAGAAAAAGAGGGAAGAGCAAAATAAGTGCATGAGACAGAGGCTGAAGCATCAGAAGACCATCATCTGCTGTAGCCACAATTCAGATTAACCATTCATTCAGGACACTCTGGCAGCACTGCAAAGAGATGCACTCGTTGCTGTAGCCAATGCAAATATTGCACCAATGTATATATCCTGGTTACATAGGTTAAAAATTATGTAAAAATAACAAGCATTTTTATTGTGCGGCCTCAGAATCCTTTACAGAAAAGCACCCTCAAAACGCCTTCAAGTCTCAACTCTTACTGATTACTGACCTCAGCAGTGAGTTAAATTCAAGAAGAAAACTTTTATTTTTCCTCTTTTAAACTAGAAGAGGATTTATCAGGCCTCAGATATCTTTGGTACAAAGGTACTATGTTAATAATTTTCAAATGACAAAATATGACAAAAACCTGGTAGAAAATGTCATTATGTATTCTCACGTGGTCTTGGGAGGACACTTGAGAATGATTATAATGATCTATGGAGTTTGTACTCGAACTTAAAGGCAATAAATGATTTTGGTTCTTGAGCGGGGAGCAGCCAGCATTGCATCCTCAAAGGAGGCCAGAGGAGTGTTTTAAATGCTGTCAGTGGGAGTTTGAAATCCACTCAGGATTTCACTAGTGCCTGCGTATTTTTTAAGACATTAAGATGCTACAAAAGTGATGAGCAGCAAGACAAACCTACAGAGCAGAGTGGTAGGAACAGCTACCACTGTAATAGCTGTAGCTGGGTCAAGGACAGGCTAAGTCCATTTGTCAGAAGTAAATTGTTAAGAGTTTACACTCACCTGGACTTATTTATCTAATGGATATCTGTGGTGAGCTGCCAGTAAGGTTAGCTCTCAGAAAGTCAGTGTTAATGCAGGGTCTGTGGGTTGCTTTGCCAGTGAGGTAGAAGTGACATCTGCTTCATGTTACCAGTAGGGATTTCAGAAAAGCTTATCATGACCCATATACCATTCCATTGCACAAAACAGATCTCAGACCCACACAAGAAGCATGTGCCTTGTAAAATGAGATTTTTGTTCATTACATAGAGATCATCTTTCAAAAAAGTATATAAATAACTCACAGAATTCAATCCCATTGAAGTATAGGTTGTAAAGATCCTATTGCCACTTCTTGGTCTTAAAGCTACAGGGTTCACGTCTTATTTAAGAATTATCCATTACCCCCAAGGTGATTTGGGGGTAACTGTGCTTTAAGAGGTGCCTAATTACTTATTTAGCTGTGAGGCTGGAGCCCTTTTGTCTCTTGGGTGATAAACCTGCCTAAAATGCATACTGACCCAAGATACAGTCTCTTAAGTAATTGAAAAACAGCTTAGACATTTTCTCATTGGATATTTGCCATTGAAACTAGAATAGCTCACAGGGGTCTTATGGAGAACATAGCAATGGCATGGAAGATTTGACAACAGAACTGAATGCAAGAGAAGGGAATGTCTTTAATAAAGGGCCTGATCCAACTCTAATGAAGGAAAGTATCTTACTAATGCTTTTGAAAGAAAATTGAGCTGATCTTGGCTAAAATTTGAGAGGTTGCTGATGGATTTTGATACTGCTGTTACAACTTCTAATCCTGTAGGTAGGCTTCTTTGTCAAGAAGATGTTCAGGAGAAGTCAGTGTGGATTCACCAAGTGAAAGTCATACTTGAGAAACCCAATAACCTTCTACAATGTAATGACTGTCTTGGTACACAATTGTCAAGAGCAATGGATATTGTCTACCTTGACTTCAGCTGTTGACACTGTCTCCCAGAAGTTCCATGTAGAAAAGCTGATGAAGTATGCAATGAATAAGTAGACAGTGAAATGGACCGAAAATTGTCTGAATGGCCAGGCTCAGAGTGTGGTGATCAGTGGATTACCTGAGGGGTTAGTATTGAGTCCAATCCCATTTAACATCTTCAGTAATGATCTGGCTGATGGGGCAGAGCAAAACTCAACAAAACTGGGAAGAGTGACTGATATGTCACACTGTCATCCAGAGGAGCCTTGACAGGCTGGAGAAGTGGTCTGACAGGAACCTCATAAATTTCAGCAAGGAGAAGCGCAAAGTCCTGCACCTGGGCAGGAACAACCCCATGCACCGATATATGCTGGGGGCCACCCAGCTGAAAAGCAGCCTGGGAGAAAAGGACCTGGGGGTCTTGCTGAACACTAAGTTGAATAGAAGCCACCAATGTGTCCTGTCAGCAAAGATGGGCTAAAGGTATTCTGAGCTGCATTAGGCAAATATTGCCAGCAGGTCCAGGGAGGTGATTTTTCTGCTCTATTCAGCACTTGTGAAGCCGCACCTGGAGTACTGTATCCAGTGCTGGGCTCCCCAGTACTGGAAAGAGTCCAGCAATGGGCCATTAAGTAAATTAAGGGATTGGAGTGTATCTCTTCTGAGGAAAAGCTGGAAGAGCTGGGACTGTTCAACCCAGAGAAGAGAAGGCATAGGGGGACGAGGGAGGGGGAGGGGGTGGTTCTTATCAGGGTATGTAAGTACCTAAAGAGGATAGAGACAGGTTCTTTTAAGTGGTGCCCAGTGACAGGACCAGTGGCAATGAGCACAAACTGAAACATGGGAGGTTCCCTCTGAAGATGAGGAAACACTTTTTGCTGTGAGGGTCACTGAGCCTGGACACAGCTTGCCCAAGGAGGTTGTGAAGCCTCCATCCTTGGAGGTATTCAAAGCCATTGTAGTGGCCCTGCTTGATCAGAGGGGTTTGACCACATGACCTCCAGGGGTCCTTCCAACCTTAACCAATCTGTGATTCTAACACCTTTCCCTGTAGCAGACTGTGAAGGCAGAGGATGAACGTATAATTTCAATCAAATTTAATACTGAACACCTTTGCTCTAGCTAACTTAAGATATGACAACAATTTATTGGTGTAATTCTTTCCCTCCCCAGATCAAATAGTTTGAATGGGAGTGTATTAAAGGAATCGTTTACCTGAGACTTTTGGGACTGAAGGAAGCTCCCACAGGAAGAAGAATGACTAAAAATAGATGTGGCAGACAAACACGAGCATTTCTGGGTGCCAGATTACATGTTATACAATCATGCTCATCCTTTGCCACCCACGACTTCCTCTGGACACACACCTTTGCTTGGTGGTAAGCACACTGGGGATCTCACATCCTTCTTCTTCAAAAGGAAGTGGTGTGAAGCAATTCAGCAAAAGGTGAATCTCAGGCAGCTGATGACTGGGCAGGCCCAGATACAACAGGGTACTGCCAGGCAGTCTGACAGAGGGCAGAGCTGTACACAGACATTAAGTAGCTCTTTACACTATTGAAGGTCTCATGACACGGCACTTTGACTGTGCTTTTCTAAGTATGCTCTGCATAATTGTATTTTTCATTGCAAAGCTGTATAGAGCTTTAGTACAAGAGAGTAATCAATTACTACTTTGCTTTCTGATGTTTGCTAATGATCAGCTGTGACATGCTATTTAACATGAAAGCAGCAAGTACCTGCACCGTTTCTACTATAGATTGACACTGAATAACCTGGCAAATATATTAACCTGCTCATTTGACTTTAGTTTGTCTGAATGCTTCAATCTAGGATGCCTTCCCTTTTAAACACCTCTGTATAAAACAGTTATAAACACCAAAGCCAAACCAGCAAAATACTGGGGGAATCATCAGGTAAATACTATTATTTTAAATTTACTTTCAGCTACTTCTTCAAAGAATATCAGGGATATAATTCTTGTATTTGATAAAGCGCATCTTGCTGATAAGCCAGGTACTAATTAACATACCCTGCATTTAAGATTCCCCAGTAACAATCAAAGAACAAAGGTCTTGCCAATGATTAGCAATCAAAGCTAAAGATAACAGTTGACTTCAGATCAATCTGATCTTTACCAGAATGCATTTGGCTACAAAGACTTGAAGTAACCCCTGTAATCCTTTAAGTGAGGTTACTCTGATCATAAAGAGGCCATAAAAATAGCACTTGAAATTTAAGAGGTTTACTGCGGTCAGCGTCTAGTTGCTCTGAAGAAACATCAAAGGAAAATATTCATTACAGATGAAGCCTGCTTCGGCTGGGGAGGCTATCTAACGCCTATAGCACAGCTTTCAAGCTGGGGAAAATGCACTTCTTTTTCCTGTTCTATACACAACTGGTTAACTTTCAGTTCTGCCTCCCCTTCTGCTCCCCCACCTGCCCCCCCGCCAAGTTTTCAATAAATACAAGAGATCTCCTATACAACATTTAGGTGACTTACTCTCTTTGGAGTGTGCTCTTACACTCCACTGTAAATATGATCAACTCTCTGCTTTTTCACCTTAATGTTCTGCTTTAACTATGCCCAATCCTAAAGCATATTCTATTTTGGGAGTATCCTAGATTTTGGCACGCTTATACATCAAGTCCTCAGCAACCTGAAAGTAGAGTGATGGTTAGTGTCCAAGGCTGCAAATCAGCTTAGCCTGCTTGCTGATAGATATGACAGAAACACGTGTCTGCAACTAAAAATTTTCTCTTGCCAGGACAGTTTTAGGGGTAAAAAGGAAGATTTTAACACATGCAATTGAAACTCTCTCTCAGACATGCTATCTATATCTTCTTTACATACTGTTCTGGGTTCATTAGCATAAAAGGAGCAGGAGGAACAATGTAAACCTTACTGAAATCGAGCAAATTGGATTGTGGTGGCTAAGTTCAAGTGAAAGCTTCTTGTATATGAAGAGCTTACAACTATTTGGCTGGCAGAAAGCCATGTGATCTTACTCTTATAATTAGAAGGAGACTTCTAGATGGTGTCAATTCCTACTGCTCCCCTGGCTGCAGGTGTGCAGGTGCAGAATCACAGCGGTACAGACGTGAATCGTGAGGGAGAAACAGCAAGAAAGAAAGGCAGGGTTCCGCTCCTCTGTTGTCAGTGCTGCCACTTGCTCTCCCTGTGACAATTCTGTTACTGCAGTTTCCACTCTTATTTGTCCCTTTAATGCCAAAGACTCAGGAATGGTGGACTCGGTTCCTAGTGTGGTCAGTAGTCTGCAAACACAGAACAAAAAGGCAATTCTGCCTCTAACTCAGAGCTTGCCATCTAAGAATAAGATACAATCCAGCAGGATGCAGACAATTAAATGGGAATATGTGGGATCCAGTGGAGATATTATGCTTATTATAAGAGGCAAGTGGCACCAGGTACCAGCAGCCTAGCTGGCTGGTAGCATTTTGGTGATGTCATGGCAAAAGAGAATTTTAAGAAATATTTGAGCATGTCTGTGGAACTTCACAGGGTGCCCATCTTGTGTGAGGGACAAGATAAAGAGAGATGACGTGTGTTTGGGCTCCAAATAAGTGTGTCCTGTCACACAGTCTGCTTAGAAGCATGTTTTGATCCCTCTGAGAATGACTACAAGAGTAGGACGGGGTGGAGCGTTGAAGAGCTGAGAGTGAAAAGATGAGAAAGAAAAGCCATTCATGTGATGCAAGAGGAGGTGAAAGTGAAGGATCCAGGCAGCAGCACAGGACAATTATTTTCTAGAAGGATTTTGAATGAGATAAGTAGATAGCAGGGATACTGGTAAAAACAACCTCTCAGGCTGAGATGATGCCTGGACATGGGGACAGAACATGAGATACAGAGTGGCAGGGGTGAGAGGATGGCAGTGTTATCCCAGCTGAGCTAAAGAAGAGGAAGGAGACATGGTGGGACAGACTGTAGTGCTGTTGACTTTGCGTTAGAGATCATGGAGGTACCAGAGAGACAGGCAGATTTGCAGGCAAATGAAAGGCAAGCCCAGATGGATTAGAGCAATAGATCTGTCAAATATCTACACAGACAGCATGTGTATTGGCTTGGCTAGTAACTGATGAGATTATCAGGGAACAAGAACTGATGGAGAGTAGACAATCAAGGATGCAGCTCTGGGAAGGGTGCTCAAGTGACTGCTGCTGCAGAGGATACAAAAGAGGAGTAATTATGGAGGGAGAGGAAAATCAGAAGTCACTGAAGCAAAGCTAGGAATAGAAGTGTGGTCAGCAGGAACTGGCAGGATGCAGTGGAGGAGATTGGTTCAGACCTACTCCTTCAGCTGTGCTTTGAAGTGGGTTAGGCATCCCAGTGAGTACAGTGTCTTTCCTCCACCATCCTCTCTTTCCTGGCACACCAAGTTCTGCTGGGCATGTTTTAGCAGGAATGGGCATTTGGTGAGGCCTTTTTTCATTCAGAGAGGAGATGCTGTTCTAAGGCCGTGAGCTTGGCCAGCCACAGTAGAGAGCAGATGCTTTGTAGGAGTTGTCATGGTGAAGACCTTGCACTTTCCTGCCACTGCCAGCACTTATTATACCTTTCTTTTCTCCTCCAGCTGACTGCTGGAATGAGCCAGTGTAAGAAGAGGGGGATCAGAGACAGAGTTTGCCCAAAAGAGAGCTGTGTCCTGACAAGTCTGCCCAGGGAAGTGGTTGAGTCACCATCCCTACAGGTATTTAAAAAGATGTGTAGATGTGGTGCTTAGGGACACAGTTTACTGGTGGACTGGTAACTAGAGGTTCTTCCACTTCTAGACACCTGCTGTTGTTTCATTGCAGGTAGAAAACCCCCCAACAGCCTAGCTCCATGAACTTCAAGGAGCTTTACTAGTCTAAAAGAACAGTCTGAAGATCATGAGGTTGTAGGGAAGGTAGGTCTCTTCAGTTTCCTTTCTGAAAGACACCTTAATCCAGCCAAAATTCTCACATGCATTAAGCCAACAGACTTTCATTGGTTTCCCAGGTTACAGTTCATTAGTGACTGTATCACAGAGAACCAGGAAGCACACTAAAATAAGGACACTGCAGATTTCATTGTTGCATGGTGCTAACAGAGAACTCACTTCTCATGCAGATGATTAGACAGGCCGTGGTACTTCAAGTATTTTTAACTCGTGATCTGATGAGAGTTTTAGAAATAGGAGAGCTGACAAAAAGGATCACACATAAATCCACAGTTCAGAGCATAAGGTGGTGCTCTTCCAAGCTTATGCGGAGGATTAGTTTGCTTATCACTCTGCTGGACTCCTCTTTCTAGAACCCGCACACTAGCAGGTTTCCTGACCGCTGGAGGGGTGGCCTGAGGCCTGGGGGACTGCTGGAATACTGGCACTGTGGGTTAAGGCACCTACCCAAATGTGTGGTCACAGAAAATAAATGCCCTTTGCACTCGCCTCATCCCACTCCAAGGAAAAATCTCCTTCAGCTACATGACAAACAATGTGCCATTTAAAGGTCACTGGGGAGACTGGGAGAATTTTATGCACTTTGTGCATTCAGAGGACATAATCTTGAAAATTGCTTCCTGTGGGAAGACCATGGTGTTTGCACAGGGCTCCAGCAGCCTCAGAGGCCACCTTGTAGACGCGGTGATCCAAGCACATAGAGTATCTTCCAAGGACCAGGACTATCAGTAATCAGTTTAGGAGTTGGGACTGCTCATCTGCTCGAATCTGTGCTTGTCATTGTGACCAGTGCTGCTTCCGTGGTCCTTGTACTCTGCTCTGTACATCTGTGTGTCTCACCAGCTATCTTGTTCTAGCTCCTTGGGGCATGCAGCTTTGATGGTCAGTGTTTAATAGTGCCCAACACCACAGGCTCCTGCACAGTATTACCATGGAGTAACAGGAGTACCGGAAACAAGCAGGAGGGGACAGTGCAACTTTTGTGCTTGCTGCTGCTTCAAAAGAACTACATAACAACACAAATAGCCAGTCTGGCTTCCGAGACATTAACAATTAGACCTTTATAGTGATTAAAAGCTACTGAAGAAAAAGATGAGCCTGGAAAATGAACACTGGCTTCCTCCATCCCCTTTCCAAATGTCCTGCGAAGGACAAGGGGATCTTGATAGAAACTCTCTAAGAGTATATTCCTTCCCCAGTTACTTCCTTGGATTTGCTGATGGATGGCAGAGCTCACTGCAGAGGTTATTGGTACATTCAGACATCAGTTTCATAAGCCTTTTATTACTATAATCTGTGGGCTAATTAATGCTTGCATGAGAAGTTAATGAAGGACAAAGATTCTTTACTGCTGATGGTCTCAGTGAAACAACTGTCTGGAACATATGAAAAAGCCATTGTCAGTAGCAAATTACCATTACAGGGAGCCACATGAATATAAATCTCTCAGAAAAGGTGACATGCTCTTTATTTTGTGGCTCTTATTCTAGCAGTGGTCCTATGGTCCATGTGCCACATCTCCCTGGTGCACCCACTTGGCTTCCTGGTGGGCATCTGTAGTGTTTAATGTCTCATCATTCTGCAGTTCTGGCAGAGTCTTGTTTACCTGCCACCTGGGACTTGCTCTTCTGTCTAAAATCTCCTCATCTCTTCTCAGTCTGATTGAACTGCATCACGACTCATATGATCCCTGAGCCAAACACCCAGATGTAATGCTAGCATTTTAAGCAACATTAATGTCATTGTGTGTAACTGAGCAAACAAGTGGCATGTACCTTTCACCTGTGCAAGGTACTTTTGTACCTTGATAAGGGCCTGTAAATGCTTGGACACGGACTTGGAGGTACTTTAACTCCTACCTGGTAAATCAGACTGGATGGGAGTCTGCATTAGAGCACAAAACCTGCTTGAATTAAGGCAAACTAAGAGTAACAGGATAGAGGAAGGTAGGTCTGTAGGTCTGGATAATAGTGTTAACATCTTCAAATGGGATCGTGCTTGCTTCCCAGTTTAGAAAAAATATGACATGCAAGCTAGATGCACTAAAAGCTAACACATTTTCAGTTCCCTTTGTCCTCTCTTGCACATTTAAGAAAATGTTATATAAACCACTATTGCTTTTTCTTCCAAGAGAAAAACTTAATTTCTGCTGAGTTCTACTTGGCTGGTTGATGAAATGACTTTCCACCTGGGTCATGATTATCTGGCTGGTTGGGTATGAGTTTTTTCTCATCCCACCAAGCTGTGATTCTTCTGAGACTGCTACAAATCCCATGGAAATCCTTAAACTGTGAGTTTTACCATTAGATTTAAGTTAGCTGAAGGATATGTAAAGCTTCCAGGGAAAAAGAGCTCTTGTTCATTTGGTTGCTTGGGAAGTTCTTGCACCTTTTTTTATCCCTGCTGATACTTGAAATGACTTGCAAAGATAAATCGGTGCACAGTTTTACTCAAGTTGTTTGTGTGTTGCTCAGGGTTAAACTCTGAAAATGCATACCAGCTGGGGAAAATGTCTTGAATATGGCCAGTCAAGCTCTCTCACATAAAACTATGCCTACAATAGAGAACACTGGCTCATCCCACAAAAGCC
>VZTM01033779.1:53666-73482 GCA_013400555.1 Jacana jacana | reverse complement strand
TCCCACAAAAGCCGTCTGGTACTTGAGGCTGTAGGTGACCCTACAAGCATTCTCCTCATACTGTTTTGGGAGTGTAGTTCATGTATAGACTTGCATTCTGAATCAAACCTTTACCGTGTCACTTCTCTTGGTCACTCTTCTTCTTGCTAACACAGGAGCCCATACCTTGTTTGCAGGAGGTTATTTTCCTATAATTACGTCCCAGTGGTTAAAGGAAAAAGTGTTTTTTTTTTTCTGAAGAAGAAGGGAATGGCTGCAATGCTTCTGGTAGCATATTCAGATGGGTAAGGGCACACAATGTGTCCACATAATCCCACCTATCTGGAGCATTCTTTTATATATATATATATATATATATCTATATATATATATCTCCACACAGAGACTGCATCCAAGTGTGGCTGAAGTTTTATGAGAAGCTTATTTTGAAATATCTTTAATGTAATAGAGAATAAACTGGCTTGATCTCTGTGTAGCCTGGAGGAGGAAAAGGGAAACAATGGGAATATTTTTTTCTGTCCTGTAATGGATCTGATTCAGCTTGAGGGGCAAGATACTGGTGACTCCTCTGCTGCAAACTTTCTCAACTTCATAATGGTCCCTGTGTATCTGTGTCACTATGGAGCAATCCTTTTTGGCATAAACACCACAATTTAATTATTAGTCATCTTGGTACAGACAGGATGAGTGGCTCGTCAAAGGTATGCAGGAAGTATACAGCTGAACAGGGCACTGACCTGTGGTTTTCAATGGGTGCTGTTCCATATGGGAGAAGCTGTTTTAATCTGTACCTCAGACTTCAGAGCATTTTACTTTCAGGGACTGCTAGATGGGTAGACAGGTAATTGGAGAAAGGACTAGCCCACTGCAGGGCCTGGGATGTCTGTCTGTCTTAATACTGTATAGCACAAAGGAAAAGAAGGAAAAAAACCCTAAAAATAAAAACCTAAACCTGATTATAGCAACACTGTAGATTTTTCTACCCCTGCAGGGCTGGACTTAAGGGAGGATCAGTTTAATAATACTAGTGCATAGATATAATGCAAATCAGAGTAAGCTCAACCACACTGTCAACTGTGAATGGTAAAAATTTCTACATATGTTAGCAGGAGCATCAAACCAAGACAAAATCCTAGTGATGCTTTAAAAACCATTTCATATTTCAAAAGGTGTCATAAATAAAAGGTCTCTTTGTGAGAAAAGATCTGGAGAAACAATAGACCAGCATATCACAAAATAGTCAGCTCCTGTATTGTCACTTCTAAAAAGGTGAATGTGTCAGAAATGATAGGGACAAGACAAATGTGCTTGACTAAGACTGTTCGGGGAGCTCACGTTAACTTTTACTAAGAGCCACAGACAAGTGCACGTGAACACATTCATCTGCAAATGCAGAGCATAAGAGGTAAAGAGACTGAGGTAATTAGTTTGCTCATGAAAAACAAGGAAAATACACCAACAGTTGTGCAAAATGAAGAGGCAGAGAAAACAAACTGAATATAAAAGAAACCACGAAGATATGATGGAAAGTGGAAAGTGCTAGTGGAAGACGTCCTGCATATTGGGTCACGTGCAATAAGGGTCGCAGAGTTTACAAAGAAGTAAAATGAAAAATAAAAAGTCACCATACTAAGACAAAACTAGTCAACTCCAAATGTAAGATATGATATGATATGATATGATATGATATGATATGATATGATATGATATGATATGATATGATATGATATGATATGATATGATATGATGGAAGGTAAATAACTTTAAAATATCAGTTGGCCTTAACTGCTGAGGCCAGGCGGTGGTACACAAGCAATAGCAGTGCAAGATCAAAAGAGAGTAAACTCTTTCTCTAAGATTGAGAGGAGAAACTGGAATTGTCACACAGCAAAACGGAGTTGTTTTATGGAGGGAACATAAATTGTGGACCGCAGAGAGGATGGATAACTTTCACATCATAGTCAAGTATAGTCTATCTCTTTAGGAACACTCAGAAAACTTACATGAACTCAGCAGAGAGCTGTAGACATCAGGTGCTGTCTTGCCAATGGAGTAAAACTAGCCTTGGCATAATAGAGAGTATCCTGCAATTTTCCATGTTAGGACTTAGACTCACAAATCTAAGGACAGGGAGCAATTCAAAGCCCTTCAGTATTGCCACAAGGAACTCAAAACATTTTTGGTGAATGCTGTTGGAACTGCAGTTCTGCTCTATACTACGAGAAAGGCAATGGCAGCAGGACAGCCAGACAACTGTTGTCTTGTCTAGAGCAGCCTTCCAGTATGAAAAGACAGCAACAGACAATAAACTGCAAACAATGCAGAAACAAATTCCGTGTGACATGTCAATGAATCCGTGAGAAAAACACAGTATCTATACAAAGCCAATGGATTCTTTACACTCAGGTCGTTCTTTCTAGTTTACTTCTGAATCACTCAAACATTCATGCTTGGAAAATGATCTAATGAATTGGGGTATGGATATTTGGCAAAATATTACAGTATTTTTAATTGCAAAAGGGTAGGCAGCAAAAATATCCCACTCTTCCAAAGATGCTGACATGAGAATGGGCAAAGCAGAACAGGTAGATAAAATAGGTAAGATTTTTAAAGAGTGCTGAAAAAGAAAATGGGCAATAATCTGTTCCCAGACAGAGGAACATTTGGAATAGTTCTTGGTAGAAGTAACCCAGCACAATGGCTGATTCTGTAGGCGGGACTATGGTACCAGCACTATTCCAGCTTGCAAAGATGATCAGTAAACTAAAGCACTGTGAGACCTGTAGGGTTATTTAAGGATCCAGCTGTTTTGGGGAAAAAGGATAGACTTACACTTCATGGGGACATGAGTATGTATAGTCACTACAAACATGAAGCAAAAGTATGACGGTGGAAGGTGGTGAAATATTCATTGTCTTGAGATTTGAGCATCAGCTCTCAGAAAAGCCATCAGGCCAAACAGCAGCTATTGGGGGGAGCACTCAAACCAGAGCTGCAGGGGCAGGACCAAGTGCCCGGGCTTTACTGCAGTTCCTGGAGACACGCACTCTTGCCACAAGTAACTTCTTTGGAAAACTAGATGGTAATAAAGCATGAAAGCTCTACTGTTCTAAACTGAGAAGGGAAACATTCTCTGTTGCTAAGGGAAATCAGGGCTCATCACTTTTTTCACAGCGGACACATATATATGGATACAGAGTGTGCCTTATGATACACATTCACGGAACGATCGCAATATGAATTTATTAACTCCTTTCATAGACATGATCTTCATGTTTAGTTTTGCTATTTAAATTCTAGTAACTGTCATTTTTGACTACAGTGTGTGGAGATGTTCCTTTGCTAGTTTTGGGCACTTTTAGCAACCCAGCATATGGTTTGGTGCCAGCTGGTTTGGGTATTTACCTGGCTTCTTATGCATGTGACCTTTAGCCACTGGGTTGTTCTTAATGACGTCCCTCCTTTAGCTCAACTTGCACAGAGACAGCCAAGAATTATTCTACTGCATTGTGCAAATACACTAGTTTTAGGTAACAATCGAGCTCTTTCTGGGATAACGAAGTATCATCTGTTGTAGTGAAAAGTCCAAAGCATTGGTACTGTGATAACTCTCCAAATATTTTTGGCTACTAGTCTTGAATTTTCACTCCCAGGCAAAATGTACACACATCACAAATATAACTACAATGTAACGGCAACACTTGTCTTCTGCCTCCTTGGTACCGAGGAGTTAGTTTGAGGCTTAAAATAGTGATGTGCTTGCTGCATGGGTAGTATTAGATAGACAGATGGTACGCCGTTCTCACTTTGTGATCACACAGCCCTGTATTTCCATGGACCTACAGAGACCAACACGTATCACCTACTGCCTGGTAGTCTGCATGGGAATACAAAAGGTTAACTAACTAGGTGGGCTCTGGTAATTAGAGAATTGTCAAGCCTTTTCTGCAGTGCTGAGCACATTGGTACCTGCTGCTGATTTTCTAGGTTTTTTTAAATCAATTTAATAATTCCTGCCAGAATGGAGAAACGTAACAGAAACTGATGTGCACACAAAAGAGACTTCCTTCTCCCTTACTGTTTATATATGTATGCAGCTTGCAAAGTTGTGTTCCCCTCGTGCGTCGTAGTTGTTGCCTTAATTAGTGGCACATTCCACAAAAAAAAGGTCCAGTTTTCAGGGGAATCGCTACATTTCCTTTGAGGCTCCTTCTGACACAGAAGCACATGTTGTGAGTGTCCTCATTTGTTCTCTGTTACTCTTTGTGGTTTGGTTTTTTTTTCATTAAAAGATTCAATATATTTTGTAAGTCATTCTCAATAGCAGCTGCAGCGATATCATGCTTTGGTTTAAGTACCGTTTTCCATTTGACTGTGCCAGGATTATACAACTATCTTTCCCAACTGTGTAAGCTCTATAGCAGTTGTTTTGGTTCCTTTATTCATAGCTGAGCTTATCTCAGTGTGATTTCTACTTCTTTATTTCTGAAACGTTACCTTTATTAAACTTTTGCTTTCTTAGATAAAATATGAAAAAAAGCACTGCAGAGGCGCATAGGGAAATCTATTGTATAAACAAGTAGTATCTTTGCCTGCAGATATGGAAAACTCTTTATTTAGGGAATTCCTCAGATATACAAATGAAACTGCAGTTTCTCTCCACACACTCTTCGTTTTTCTGGGATTTCTCCAAATAATAGAATCACATTTTAATACTGGGCTATTACCCAGGAATGTGTTGCCAGGGCTCTACAGAAAAGTTTTCCTTAATTCCCACTTCTCTGAAACAGTCTTGTTATACAAGCCTCAAAAGTGCTCAAAACAGAGCACTGGGAAGACTTGGTCAGGCATACTATCTTTGATTTTTTATGTTGCCCTGTGTACAAGTTTATCTAATCAGATGGTGATTTCAGAAGCCTGGATCCATCACAGTCGCTAACATCAGCTACCTCGAGGTCTGCTGAGTCTTTCCTTTCATCTTTCTCAGCTTGTCCACAGAGAGCAGTTTCCAAATTGATCTAAAGCAGCTATTCTTCCTGGAATGACTATAAGGAATAGTTGGATAATGACAATTGGGCAGAATTAATTACTCTTATTATTTTCTGCACTGTCATCTCTTTTCTATGGCTTGCTACGGTGTAAGGAAAAGATCTGATTCCTTTTAAGTAAAGAAAAATACCAATATCCTATTGATTTCTCCAGGTGCTGATACTCTGGTTTTGTCCCCAGTTTTAGTCATAACATTGTCAGGATCCTAATCACAACAACTGGTGTTTGTTCACCACAAATCATGTTTGAATGCTGAAAGCTGGAACACTGGCTGAACCGACAAATGAATCCTTGGTTTTTATGTTCTTCATTTTGTAATATAGGGCTGGGAGCCATTCAAAGTTTCAGTGTTTTGCTGGCTAATGAGAGCTTTTTATGGTTTTACAGTTGTGTGTATGTGGCGGTACCGACCAAGAGAAAATATCAGCTTTGCTGGTGACTTGGAGTCCCATCTGTATTCTGCAACAAGCAGTTCTTGTTCTCTCTATGTCTTTTGTAGGAAAATATTTGAATTCCTACTGGAATTCCTACTGTGAAATCACTTTTGGAGAAGCAGAGAAACTGATACTGATGCAGAGACTAATGCATCTGCCTGGAGGCTATTCTTTGTTTTTCTTTTTTTTTAGCACAGCTAGCCTAGCCCAGCAAAAGGAAATAAAATGCTAGAAAAGGTAAATGGTTTCTTCATACTTATGTTTTCATAAACACAGAGGTGTCCCTCTTTGGTGCATTACTAAATGCACTGAATACTGGAGCTGCCTTTTCCTGAGACTAGTTTAAAGATACTTTAAAGATCTCTAATCTCTGATGAGCAAAGCCATGAGAAAGGTGAAAGAGAATGATTTATGTGGTACTTCTTGAAACTGAAGGGCACTTACTGGGTTCATCTGGGGTTGCTTCCATCACCCTCTATGCAATTAATCCTCATTAATATCTGTGAGAGAGATCAAAATCAGCCCCCCACAGTATTGTTATAGTAAAAGGTACTCCAGATACTCTTAACATGGGAGAAATGCAGGAAGCGATGAAGTTTCTTTGTGGAATACTATATAGCAGGAACTATGGGAGACTTTGCATGAACATAGACATGTATGACTGGTCAAAAATGAGTGTTTGCCTGGGGACTGTTTGTGAATATAGACGCTCTCTGTGTGAACAGCAGGAAGAAGCAGTAAAATCATGTGGAGAGGATTAGCGAAATGAAGAAACAGCTTGCCAGAGGGCATGAAGAGTGACACCGAGAAAGACTTTGGAGGTGGAAGTCTAGCCAGACAGGAGAGTCTCAGTTGCAGAAGGAACTGGCTGCCTGTGGCTTGGTGTTGTGATGTGATCAGCAGGACAGAATCTCAAATAGCTTTGTAAGTAGAGCTAGAAAACCTCAAATGTGGATGAATGGCTGAAGATGGAGAGTATGGAAGCAAAAAAGAAAAAGTATAACAAAAATTAATACTCTCTTATAGTGCAGTATTTTGTAAAATATTCTCAATAGCTCTTCCAGTAGATAAATAAACTACAAAATTTGAAGCATCTGAAGTCAGCAGTAGACTTAGGTCCAAATTGAACTTCTGAAATGTCTGTGAATATGTACATTTGGCTTATTACTGGTCAAAGCACATTGGACTATTTAGTCAAAGCCCAGTGATATCAGCAGAGCAGAGAGCCACAAGCTATGGTATGGTATCAGGATTCTAGACACAAATACATTTGAATTTAGTTAGTGTACTAAAACGGAAATTAAAGTGTGTAATTGCCAGGGTAATAAGATGAGAAAGAAGAAAGAACAAAACAGAATTCTTCCAAGAGAAGAAAAGAATGCCCTTTCTGGCATTGACAAACTCATCCATGAACAAACCATGCTTTTTCCTCTTGCTCACAAGGCAGGGTCATAAAGACCTGAAATACATTCCTCTGCACTCCAGCCCCCACCCATCCTCTCCAAACCACAAAGGCATGTGCTCGGTGATGATTTCCCAGGGCCTATTTCTCTTTTTCAGTTATGGTGCAAATGGTGTGACTAATCATGACAATGCAAAATACAAGAATTACTTGGTTGCCGGTATCAATGCTTTAGTGGAAAGTACAATTCACCACCCACTGGATCAAAAATATTAATCCAGTCTCTGATGCATCAACCCCTGCTGCTGCAGTACTGTGTGAGGCTTGGGGATGACACGCTCTAGAGAAGTGCATATTCTGCCATCTTCGGCAGGCTGTTAAACTAATACTTCAACACCCTTCTGAGAAGACATATAATGGGAAAGAAGACATCCAACAGATTATGCAGGAAATTAGCCTTTCCAAGGCCAGGCTGGATGGAGCTTTGAGCAACCTGATCTAGCGGGAGGTGTCCCTGCCGGTGGCAGAGGTGTTGGAACTCGATGACCTTTAAGGTTCCTTCCAACTCCAACCATTCTATGATTTCTCTGAGATGTCATCCTGGAGAAAATTGTTGGAGCTTCCTAGCAACAAGCAATGGACAAGCCTTGTGTTCCCTAACATCCAGTGTTTTCTCTGACTTTGCTTTTGGCTCCCTCTGCTTCCCCACCTTCTTCACCCTCCACTTGGTCTGTCCTCTATCCTGCCTCATTGCATGCATAGAAAGCTCCACTCTAAGGGATGTGCAAATGCACACAAACCATGAATGCTGTTTTGACAACATGGGACTCCTACTAGGTCTCTGATGGGCAGGACAGGGTGTGCTAAGCAGTGGGTTACTGCCAGACTCCGCTCCCAAGCTCTCACTGAATCACAAGGCTGCGAAGTTCATCCAGATGGGTTTCCACAATCTTCAGGAATAGCATGTATTCGAATTACCACAGCTCTAGTTCCCAGTTTTGGATTTTCTTCTGCCCTGCACTGTTCTTTTGCATAGTCCCCTGTGAAGGAGTACATATCTTCCCAAATAAGATTTTAAAAATAAAGGGTATGAAATAAACAGGTGTCTTTAGCAGCTCTTTAGCCGTACAATGCATCATCATACCAATCTTAAGCATAATTATGCATCTGGAGAAAAGTCTAGCCACGTTCTCAAAAAGAAAACACTTTTGCCAACATGGATTTTTAATGTAAATCACATCAATTACCATTTCATAAGCAAATATGCACAGTCCTTTATAGTTTCTCAGCACAAAGGAAAAATGTATGAAGCCAGGTTAGGAGAAACATCCTGTCAGCTGTTTGTACAGACTAGAAATTAGCGAGATCCATGGAGAGGCTGGGTGTTTATGAGTACAACAGGTAGCCTGACTCATTAGCTAGTGTAAACTGAAAAAAACCCAAACAACCCACAAACAAAAAAAAACCTACTGAAGGATCAAACTTCTCCAAGTTTCAGGATTTAAACTAATCTCCAACTACCTGGCACTAAAACCAAGCCTTTTGGTTGAGAATTGGTTTCTTCAACCTTTTGTATCTCCTGGTACTAATTGGTGCTCAAGATACATACTGGACTGGCTGGATTTTATACTTGTTTCCACCTGCAAAGCTTCTCCCTATCTTTAATCAATTACGTTTTCCCATCCTTTGCATGAATGGATGATCATTAATCCTAATTCTCTCTAAGCCTCTACATATAGACACACACATATACGTGCAAATCACTTTAGTTTTACTTGACAGAATTATAGAGTGATCTATTGAGACATGACAGTGTTGTAAATAATTCAAGAGTGAAAGAAGCTGCATGAGCCCTCAGAATAAATATTGCACATCACCTAAAATCAGATAGACATTTGATTTCACTTCCTTAAAATTCCTCAGGTAGCAAAACAGATATGACTGAGAAGTTTAAAAGTACAGTTGAACTAAAGCTAAAATATTTTATCTCCCTCCCTTGTTTTTTTTTTCTTGATGACTGGCTTGCTCAGAGACTTGACCATAGCTGAAAGACTTCTACTAGGACTTGTTCTAGGGTCCATCACAGTCAGTGAGCAACAACTCCGACAGAAACACTGAGAAAAGGAGGAGGGTAAAGAATTTTTTTCAGACAAGAGAGTAATTGATTCTTTGTTCAGGAAGGCTACTTAATGTAAATATTCAAGAAAGAGTAGCGGTGTATGTGCTTATCGGCATCCTAGCTACCACAAAACGTGCAGCAGGTCAAATCCCAAAGTCTGGAGGTTGCTCCATTCCCACCTCAAGCAAATGGGCATGACAGGATGTCTGCCATGGCAGCTAACACAGCTGTGGCGCATCATGGGGTAAGCTGTGCCAGGCATGGAGCAGAAGGAAAGCAGGAAGGAGCCCCACTCTGGAAGCTTCTGATCTGTTTGGGGGGACAAAAAAACAACAAAACCAAAGCTGTGCCCTTTTGCTTAATATTCATGGCAAAGTCACAGCTAAGCCTCTGGAGATTTTGTGGGTTTGCTTTGCATCTAATTAAAAATCCATTAATTAGGATTAATTTAAAAACTGAAAATCAAATGTTAAGGCTAGTTAAATCTTTGAGAATACTTGCCTTTTCTTTTCTTTTTTTTTTTTTTTTAATTAATTTGTTAGAGTTTGGAGGGCTAAGATAGGAAATGCAGTTCAATTACACAATAGCTTGCTGTCTAAAATCCATCTAAATGATCTGATTTATTTCCAGCTTATCAACTGTCTCGATAATTTGAGCAGGAAAAGTATTATAGATTTCCAACAGTGATAATCCAAATTGCATAAAACACATCCCATCTCTTCTTTTCCTTTGCACAGCCAATGCCAACAGCATAACTAATTCTGTGAGACTACATCAGTCACAAGGCTAAATGCAACTCAATGCTTTTTAAAAATGATTGTGAAATAGACAGATGATCTGTTTTCTCCAGATAAACATTTATTTAGCAGTACTGTTATGCTGGTTCAAAGAGATTTGATATAATTTTCTTTTTGTGTGGAGAATTGTATGAACTGTCTTTTATCAAAAGCTTCAGAGTGAATATATTTTATGATGACCATTATGATTTGTCTGATGCCCTGATGCTCTGCCAGCCTCCTGTGAATTGCCCTGGTTGTTTGCTTCCACGTATTCCCAAGCTAGCTGGGTATGGGTAGGATCTGCTTGTTGGGGTTTGCTGGTAGCAAGGTCTCACCAGTGTCCCAAGCCTCTGCAGATCAGTCCCCTCATGCTCCCTCCTAGTTTACTGAGGTTGTGGCTGTGTGGATATCTTATTTACCCTCTGCCCCTCTGCCCAAGCCTCCAGGAGGAAGGCACTCTCAACAGCGCATGGTTAAATCAGTGTTTCAGGCTTGTAGGATTTGCCTACCCTCTCTCTCCTCAAGGCACTCCTAATGTGTAGTGGCAGCTTTTTACCTGCACGGAGTGGACTGCCAAGTCTCTGAATAAGAAGCTCCACCAGTTATGCTTCCATCTCTTTGTGGATCCACTCCAAGGAGAAAGACTCTTCAGAAACTGAGTCAGTAAAAAAAACTCAGTTGGTCCCAAGGGCAACACTTTGAGCAGGCGCTGGCACCCTTCCTGAGGAGGGTAACCGTGGGGCGGATCCTACAGGTCACCAGCTGTGGGGTGGGTTCTGTAGGCCATCCTGGGTACCAACAGCCAGGTGCTCAGCATGCAAGTCAAACGAGAGCTATCGGTTTGCTAGAGATATATCCTGCTCTGCCAGTCTACAATGACAGAACTGTTCTAGTGGCCCACTGATGGCCACTAGATTGGTCCTTCTTTTAATCATCGAGACAATTTCCAGCACTAGGGAGAGATTTTAGACATCTCCCAGGAGCCCTCCTTTGCCCACAAGTGAAAGTACAATGCTTTTAAGTACCATTTAAAGGGTTATGAAAAGCAACTGAAGCTCAAGTCTCTAATATTCTGTTTCTGAATCTGTTCTGAACAGAACCTTTTATGTGGCATATTTAAGTGTATTAAGTGTTTCTGTGGTCAATTTGTCAGTGCATGAAGTGAGTATGATCTTCATTACAGGGTTGGTTTTTTTTTAGCTTTTCTTGCCTCACACACAGTTGAAACATTGGATTTTCCTTTTTTACCTTCATGCAGACATCACGAAGTTCAGTAAAGCTCAGGCTGTGTAAAGTCACAGGAAACTGTTTTAAGGTGTGAGCACAGACCAAGAGAGGTAATTATGGTATTTTAGGATATATGGTGACAGATTGGCAAAGGTATGCTTTTATATTTATCCACAAGGATAATTTAATACCCACTTCTGAGAAAAACGGCTCTGTGTATTCATTTGCATAATTGGAAGGGGCTTGCCATATCTAGCTGCATTTTTACTTCCACCAGTGCTAAACTTCTTGTTCCTGTAGTGTGATTAAACTTTGTGAATGCCTTAGATCACAACTCTCCAATGGTCACAGCCCACTGCTATCAGTAGGGACTGAGCTGTCTGAGGAAACTGGTGGTGCTGACCCTTGCCAATAACATTTCAGTTGCCTGACCTTGCTGATAGAACTAACTCCAGGAGTCATCTCCAAAGAGTGGTATTTATCTCCCATATCAAAGAGGACTTTGGGTACCGAAAATTCTGCACAGGGAAATGTTATTTTCTTGTCACAGGCAAAAAGGTGGTCTCTTGTCACTTATAAGAAAGCAATAAACGCAAACACATGCTCAGCAGCAGCCCAATTAATTATACATTTTTTAATTTCAAGTTATCCCAAAGCATGTCTCTGGATTTACTGTTGGATGACTTTCTTTCATGTTTTGCTGCCTCCTCACTCCATTGTTTCCATGGTAACACCTCTGAAACATTGCTTCTTTCTGAGAAGGTGAAATGTAAAGTGGCTGGAATATTTGAGTGTTTAAATATTTAAATGAAAACAACACAAAGATGGTGGGGTGAGTCAGACATGACAGGTAGGTGACACCCACAATAGCTGCTATTAAATTGGACTATGAGGTAGCACTACCTTTGCTGTTCTCCTGCTACAAGCTGAAAAGAGCAGCCAGCTCAGAGGAGCTGTGCTCAGCCTGGGCTACCCTGGTGCTGAGAGGCAGCTGGGCACACTTATGACCAAGGCTAGCTGAAAAAGCCTGCTGCCAACCTCTGCATTGAGTCAGGAATAGCAAAGATGCTAATTGGCAGGAGTGTTGTTGTTATTATTTGCCAGTGATAAACATTTCTTGTTAAAATTGGCAATAATTACTAGTCGTGTTAGTATTTTACTGTGAAGTCTGTTAGGAAGTTAACATGGCAATACTGTAAGAAGCTTTCCTGCCAATGCTTGAAAATATGCCAATGTTTGCTTTGACCATGACTTTCATTAACGGTAACGAACATCAGTTATCTGGGTTTAGAGGAGGCTGTGCTGCAGATGTGGCAGTTTTTATGAACTTAAAGGGAGCTCTTACGGAGGATGTTCCTCTTTAAAGTACCACAGCTACAGTAACATCTCTCTCTCCTGCTACAGAAAGAGATGACTGACCCTTTTCAAATTTGCAGTACAAGACTTGGTCTTCAAAGGGGATGTAGTGGTGCTCGTTTCCCCATTTTACCTCGTTTCACTCTCCTTTCCGATGCACTTTGATTGAGGTTCCCTTTGTCTGCTCCCACAGGCGGCTGTGCCTAACCCACTTGCTTAGAACCATCTCCCTGTTCTTGTGTACCAAAGCTCTCCCTTCCTTCCCTTAAATGCCTCCTTAGACAAACACCTTTCCTCTTGCTGCTCTGAAGCTGGACTCCGAACCAGTCTCCTCTGTTCTCCCCTCTCTTGTCTGATCATAATGGGGAGCAAATTAACCCTCCTTTCTTATCCCTTCCACTGGAGACAACATGAAACAGCAATGAAATAAATGACCTGAACTCTTCATTCAAAACACTCCATTGAACACTGTTCCCACTCAACTAGATTTCTTCGATTGCCATTCCCTCTAGACTTACCATTTTACATTTATCTTCCCAGGGCAAAGTTGTTTTCTTCCTACTGTCTATAAAGTAACATGATTTCTACTAGCTTTACAGAAATAAATGGTAAGAATATTCTTCCCCTTCTCTGACTGACAGCTATGATTCCTCTTAGCTTTACCATGATAGGTTTTCAATAGAATAAATTTTCTTTTTTGAAAATCTGTGGTCAGATGAGGGGGAAAATTCCCAGAACTCTCCAGGCTCCACTCACTAACGGTGTTAAAAAAAGATGCCAGCCAAAGTAGGAGGTGTAAATTTTCTTAACATTATTCACCATCATTTTATTTTAAAAGCTTTGATAGGCAGTCGAACAGCAATTTCAGTATCAAGATGGATATTAAGTTTCAGAGCAAGCCCACTCAACATTAGAGACAGTTGATGTTGCCTTAGAAAAAGGGAGTGAACAGGATGACCTCTGCGGGTTCTTCAAGCATATGTTCTACAAATCTCTGAATAGAGACAGTTCTCACCTTTTTAATATTGTTGTTTCAAGGACATCAGTTGCCAGGACATACATTCCTGCACTTGCTTATATAGCGTTTGGAGCCTGCGGTTTGTTTTTTCCACAGTCGATGAGGATGAATGCTGGTTCTTTTCTTAATGATTTTGATGGACTAATTTAATGTGGGAATGGAGCTGCCCTGTTGAATCTCTCTCAGCTACCCCAACAGGACTTTCACTGAACCTCTCTGGCCTCCAGGCTTTCAAGCGCTGACATCATCCGAGGCTTTTTGTGCGTGAAAATTCTCCATGGCTTCCTCCTGTGTATTCATAAGCGCACAGCAGTCTGTGGTTTGGGCTAACAACACGTAGCTGTTGAAATTTTTTCTCACTATAATGAATCAATTTTTGCTTAGTTAATGATCCTTCTCATTCTGAGGGACTAGCAAAGGGTTCTGGAAACAGATCCCAGGAGGTTTGAAAGGTGAACAGAAGTGGTTGATTGAGGTGTGTGAAGATGTTTCCTCAGCAGCCGTTTTGAATTTCACTTATTTCTCAGACATACAAAAACTTTCCAGAGAGAAAACAAATGGAGAGCATTTTACAGAACTGAATTTAGTTCCACTGTCTGGCAGAGGAATGAGATTATGGGAGAACAAACAAAGGTGTTGTGTAGTGATAGAAGAGAGCGCTGCAGTTAACCTGCAGAGCTTTGACAAGCCAGCATCCCTCATGTTTAGCATGATGCCAGCTAACCTCATTCCTCACACTTAGGGGTAAGCACAGTCAAACTTCCCTAAGCCTCTGGGAACGGGAACACGGTTTAGACTCAATACTAAATTCAAATCCGTGTGTAGATTTAAGGGGAGATTTGAAGAGGAGGAAGGAATTCTGTTTACAGAGAAGGGAACAAATGAAAATTTACACAGGGCCTAGAAGATCAAGAGGTGGGGAACAAAGTCATGTGGAGCAAGCAGAGGGAAAGAATAGGGGAAGCAGAGAAGTATGCAGAAGAGAGAGTGACTGTGAGGGTACAAAGGAATAGAAAATCACTGGCAAAATGTAAAATCAGTTGGGGCTGGGATTCAGTGGAGACAGCATTCTTGAGAAACTGAGAAAGACAAAAATGGTATGTGTGTAGGGAACGATATGCTGTGTAACAGAGTTCCTGTAATTTAACCCCCTTTCAGTGTGGCTTTATGCATGTGCATGAGTTCTTCAAATCTGGCAAGGATTTCAGCAGATGCCTATATCCCTGAGAAACCTAGTGGGCGTTAAACATAGATGTTCTGATGAATTTGCAGGACTCAAACAATAAGGAAACAAATATTTTTGTTTTACTAACAAATTTCCTTTTTTAGGTAGATATTGCTTGAAACCTTATGGGCAGATATGCATAATGTCTCTCATTCAGTTCTGAAAGAAGACACCTTGGTGGGCTTAGAGAAATGAATAAAGCCAATGCACCCACATTAAAATCTGTTAACAGCGCAGGTGGGACATCAGGAGTCAACTGATGGTTTTTTCCTGTAGCTTAAAGCAGATCACATCAAGAGCCTAGATTTGGTTGATACCTTTTATGCTTTTTGTACAGCAAGAAGGTTACACACAGCAGACAAATGTTAAGTGTACGCTAACTGACCACTGTCAAACTTCCAAGTAGGGGCTGGGTGAGCGTGCAGATGCCAGCTAAGTGCAGTATGTGGGGTGTAACCACAGAAACTCATTAGAAATAGCATCACCCAAGATTATTAAAGAGAATTGAGCAGTAGGAAGGCTGCAAAATATAAAACACAAGGGAGGACCTGAGCAAGTTAAAGGAAGATGTGGTGAAATATTACAGTGTGAGACTGACTACTTCTTTGTGGCATTTAAATTCCGGATCAGGGCTGAGTAATTAATAGTCTCAAGAGCAAAACAAAGGTCTGAGTTAAACTACAGAAATAACTCTGTATTAAGGAAAATTTCTGCCTTTGAAGCATGCAGAAGTACAATATGATAACACAGCTGACAACTGTCCACAAGAACAATGGATGGGACATAAAAATCTGAGAATGTGTAGTAAAACATTGAGGACCTTAGCACAAGGATGAGTCATTTGACGGGCCCTACAGTTGGAGTTTCTCCGAAAACGTAGTGGTCCCAGTTCAGGGCTTACACATTGCGGAGACTCTGGCAGGACCCTCCGTGCTGATGCCAACAATGGATCTGCTTTCTAAATTTCATGTGTGGTCAGCAAAGCACCTTTCACCAACGCTTAAAGAGCCACCCAGGTATATATGGACACATGTTGGTCTGAGTTACAGTTCAACATTTAAATATTGATGTGTTAACATTTGCTTTCTGCAAGCATATATTGTCAAGTCACATTAGTGTGTGCTTCTTTTCCAGGGATTGGGTCCTAAATAAGCACAGGA
Source organism: Jacana jacana (assembly GCA_013400555.1). Classification (NCBI taxonomy): domain Eukaryota; kingdom Metazoa; phylum Chordata; class Aves; order Charadriiformes; family Jacanidae; genus Jacana; species Jacana jacana. Next base: position 57,713 of record VZTM01033779.1, on the reverse strand, counting down.
TTTCTCCCTTCTTGATAGGCAGGTGATTATGGACAGCACCAAGATAAGGGCCTCTCCATGGCTCCCTTATATGAACCACCTTGCCCAACTGTCAAAAGCAGGATCTCAGTCTCCTCCCTCACTGATGTCTTTCTTCTCAGTTGATTTTTTATAGCTTTTTGAAGGAACACTGTTGGCTTTTCTTTGACACTATCTGTTCATCTCCTGGACAAGGATGACTGATATGAGTATGCTGGTTATATTTGTTGAAAAAGTTGGACTTGAAGAGGCTCCTAGGGCTGGTTGGGTGCGTGTCACAAACAATCTCCTAATTGTCCAGGCTTTTGATCTGATGCACTCTCAGCTCTTCTGTGCTGGAAGTCTTAATGGTCAACTAAGAGAGTCTCAGTTTCCATTTACCGTTCTCTGCTGCTGCTTTTCCTGCTTCATTTAGGGGGTGCCATAGAGAATTAATGCAAACGTTGTACTTCTCCTTTAACTCTCAGCAGCATCAATATTTTCTTTTCAGACAAGCTGCTTTCATGGATCTCCTGTGAGACGCTTCCCTAATTCAAAGCCTTTTGGCTCCAAGATACTAATTGTGTTTGAGATGAAAACCAAGCAAATTTGGCAGTGCTAGATGAAGCTAGCATTACTCTGTGCTTCAAGTGAGACATTTTAGCGTGAGACATACACAAAAGTTAAGTGATCACCGTGATAAGCACAGTAATAAGAAAGAAAGATTATTTCTTGCATCTGGCTTACTTTAAGACAAGTGCTATTTAGCATTTTCTTTCTCTACAATTTGTTTTCATGATATTTCCCAAATACCTCTAATTTCCAAAATATAATTCTTTCAGGAAAATTCCTAGATCTAGTCTGGAAAACATTTTGTTCTGATTATAATGGAAACAGAGAACATCCAGAGTATCACCAAACTACTTACTGTGAAGGAATCACGCAGAAATCCATGTGTGTCTTATTCTTTTTTTTTTTTCTGTTGAGACTATTAATGGAAAGAGACTGTTGAATTTTTATACAGTTGTTCTGGTTGCAGTAAGACACAATTAAGGTTTAAAAAATGAACGCGATTTTTTTCAAAAGCCACCTTATGCAGAAAGCATTTGCTTCTTTTTTGCCTCCAACATTGTATCACCGCTCTCTCATACACAGCATGGATGTCTCAAAATCAGCATAGAGACATCATTCCAGTAATGGTCTCCATGTGAAGGGCTTGAATGTACTCTCTGAAACAGACCCTCCAGGTGTGGGTCCTGCCCGCTGCCAGGGGGAGAAGTAACAGGAGCTGAATTCTGCAGTACACAACTTCCCTTTGAGACATCCTGCACAGTTACCTGACATATTTTCACAGGAAACACCAAAATAAAAATGATCTGGAATGTTCTGAAAGTTTAGTATTCAAGAACAATTTTGAGGCTGCCCCGTGATCACCAGACTGATTAAAAATGCTAATCAGGAGCTTGTATGATTAGGAGATTAGTACAGTCTGAACTTTGATCTGCCTCATTTGTGTACACAGAGAGGGAGAGACACATACAATCACACTGAGAACTGCTTTCAGGGTAGCAGATTTCTTTTGTGTAAAGGATTCATAAAAGATCTCTTCACTTTTTCAGGTTTTGTTTCTTGCTTTCAGTTCCTCATAGGGTTGGCCCCAGGGTTTCTACAGTCACTAACTGTTACCTCTAAAACAAACAACTTTTTAACAGCCAGAAAAAGGAAAAGAACCCAAAAACTATTTCAAAAAAGGCAATGTTATACTTACATTCCTGTAATTAACCATGTGCTTTGGTTTGATCCATGTGATGTTCATAGGATCCGACAGAATTAATGAAAATCTCTCAGATGTGAAACTCAGGACCTCTAACAACGCTTCAACTCCATGGTCTTTGTGTAAACAACCTATAAACACAAACATGGAATACCTGTAAATATCCACACCCAAATTTACCTCAATTCCAGACAAACTTGTCATTGCATGTCTTAGTATCAGTAACTCCAGATCGGGAGTGCCATGGCTTTGAAAATGTCTTCCGTATATAGAGCAAGCAAAGAGTGTACACCTGGTAAACATAAAAATCACAAGAAACCTTGACCAGCTGTGGGGATAGACCCAACCATCAAGACAGCCTCTTTGAAGCCATGGCCTTGGTCTGCCTTAGCAGTGAAGATTATAAACTTATGGCACGTCAACACTAAAAAGACAACAAATCTCTGCAATCCCTTCCAGTGCCACCATCCTTCTATTGCTAGATAAAATCTACATACAGAAAACTACAATCTTGTCATCACTGCAGCCCTTATTAAACACCGAAAAAGGGGATGGCAGACCGATGTTCACATTGCCACTTTAAGTGGAAGCAGAAGCTTTAGTCCCAGAAAAGAGGTGATAAAAAACCATGTGAAGAACTAGCTCTCAGGCATTATGACAGCTGACAGCGTATGCAGTGGCATCTAACTATGCAGTGGCATCTCTACTTACATGGCCAACTAACACCTTCACTGGAGCTTAAAGGTCTTCAAGAAAAAAAAACAGTCCACTATAAATAACAGTCCTGATCTAAAGGGCTTCAGTTGCCCGTATCCAGCTTCCCATACCTCTGCATCTAATTAGCCAGTAAGTTCTTTCAGTCAGGGATGGCTTTCATCATTCCCAGTTCAACTGTGTGATTTGCTACATGGCCATGGAGAAAAAGGGACACAAGTTCACTTGTAATCTTCTCTTCCACCTTTTTTTGTAGTAGGCTAGTGCTTTCAGAGTTACTTTTCCTCTCTTAGCACCTATAAAAAAAGATACTGGGGCATCTCTTAGTGCCATTCTTCTAACATACACTTGTTTTCCTGCTTTGTGAAGATTTGCTTTTGTAGGCTAGAACATTATAATTATGACACCATTAGAAACAATGACAGATATGAAGTTTTCTATGTTCTGAAGTATAAGGACAGAGATACAGGGGGAATCACCTGAAAAGCCTTCCATTGTAAACCAAATGCTGCATCAAAAATACTATCAGATGAGTTAATCCCACCTCATCTACATGCACTCCCTTGCACGTGGATACCTGGAAGGAATACAGAACCAATGCCTGTGCCATTGTAGAAAGTTCCCAGAACTGTTCTTGATTGCTAACGGTAGCTACGTAATCAACATAAATACAAAATTTTACTTTGAAGTGCCATTTCCCTCCTTGAAAGTCCATCCTGAAGTGCATATCCTACACATAAGTGGAAGAACCCAGATGCTATCAACACACAGCCCCTCTCAGTAGGGCACCCAGGCACTCTCCCTCCTCAGCCTTGTTCCAATGGCCACTCTTGCCCCTCAGGGCCCTGCTCTGCCCACCATCTCCCCAACAGCCCCCACACCTCAGGTGGCACTGACTGCCCACCATCTCCCCAACAGCCCCCACACCTCAGGCGGCACTGACTGCCCACCATCTCCCCAACAGCCCCCACACCTCAGGCGGCACTGACTGCCCACCATCTCCCCAACAGCCCCCACACCTCAGGCGGCACTGACTGCCCACCATCTCCCCAACAGCCCCCACACCTCAGGCGGCACTGACTGCCCACCATCTCCCCAACAGCCCCCACACCTCAGGCGGCACTGACTGCCCACCATCTCCCCAACAGCCCCCACACCTCAGGCGGCACTGACTGCCCACCATCTCCCCAACAGCCCCCACACCTCAGGCGGCACTGACTGCCCACCATCTCCCCAACAGCCCCCACACCTCAGGCGGCACTGACTGCCCACCATCTCCCCAACAGCCCCCACACCTCAGGCGGCACTGACTGCCCACCATCTCCCCAACAGCCCCCACACCTCAGGCGGCACTGACTGCCCACCATCTCCCCAACAGCCCCCACACCTCAGGCGGCACTGACTGCCCACCATCTCCCCAACAGCCCCCACACCTCAGGCGGCACTGACTGCCCACCATCTCCCCAACAGCCCCCACACCTCAGGCGGCACTGACTGCCCACCATCTCCCCAACAGCCCCCACACCTCAGGCGGCACTGACTGCCCACCATCTCCCCAACAG
>VZTM01033779.1:17829-49557 GCA_013400555.1 Jacana jacana | reverse complement strand
GGGCTGGAAGTGTGGAGCTTCAGGCTCTCTTCTTGCAATACGCTTTGCATCCCTCGGATATGAAGTCTGAGGTTATTGGGGCAGCACATGGGTCTCTAGGTAGGACTGCCAACGGTCCTTGAGAGTTTCAGAACAAAATTAAACTAAGCCCAGGTCCTGTGTCCATGTTTAATGTAACCAAATCTGATTTAATCTGAATTAGGGTGGGTCATTGCTTAAATTAAAGATCAACTTAAAGTGTGTGCTTTAGGGAAGAAAAATTTGGTGGAACTAGTCATACTTTCTAATGCTTTTCTGCTCAAGTTATTCCCTGGGTTGTTTGAGATATAGTTAGGGTGGCAACAAGCTGGGTTTTAAACCATATTAGCATATTGCTCATTTAAGACCTTTTTTTTTTTAATCGCGGTTTTAGAGTATATTGTTGCTTGCTTTATTTAGCACTGCTGTTTGTAGTGCCTATATCTCCCCGCCCCTTCTTGCACTGGCTATTTATTTTCATAAACTTACTGGTTTGTGAAAGCATGTAATTGGGGTATAATTACATTTACATAGTTTGAGGAGGTTATTTTGTTGCAGGTAACAATTTTGCAGATCCTTTTGTAGGTTTACATGAAAAATGTCATGACTAATGAAAGTTTTTAATCTCCTGGGTTATCAACTAAATCCCTCATAACCTAATTTTTGATGGTATGCTGCATCAGGTAGGGTTTTTTTCAGCTGGCTAATTTACAGTATATTGTATCCGTAAACACTGACCATCTGTTCTATGTTTCTTAGAATTGTGCAGTCAGAATATTTTAGCAAATACTCTAGCCAAACTAACTTCCAAACTAGATTTTTTTTGCAAGAGTCGCTGTAACAAATGGCAAGCATTGCATGATGACTGAATATAAACTCTAAGATCAGCTGTGGAAGAATCTTTTTTATTCTGATATGTTAATTTGAAACGAATAAGGTTGAGATGGAAGTGATTTAATTAAGAGGCTCTATTCTTCCTTTATTACAATAGCATATCCTGTCTTATCGTAACTGCTCCTTCTGTACTCTAGTCAGCCAGTTCCATTGAGAATGCTTCTGGAATACAGGTTTAGGCAAAAGCTCTATTGACTCCAAAGGAAGTTTGTTTTTCTTAAGATTTGTGGGGATTCACAGTGCAATTATTTTCCATTTTCTTTGACAAGTTAAACAGGGATTGATATTATCAAGTATACCCAACACTGAAAAGATCAGTCCCTAGACTCAGAATGACCCAAAATATAGCTGGAATGTGACTATATGCATTTCTGTTTTTTAAAAAATCAGTAATATAATATGTGCAAGTGCAAATGACTAAATGGAAGTGTGATTGTTGCTCATGTCAGCATAGCTAGACTATTTTCATTTATAGGAACTGCAAAGTGTTGAGTTTCACAGGTGCAGGCTTCAGCATTTGCTTACCGTAGAGAATTTTTCCAGTGTGGGTCACAAGCAGGCATTCAGATAGTTAGAACTTGCTAACAGGAGGGCAACAAAGCTGGTGAGAGGCCTGGAGAACAAGGCTTATGAGGATCGATTGAGGGAGTTGGGGTTGTTTAGTCTGAGGAAGAGGAGGCTGAGGGGAGACCTCATCACTCTCTACAACTGCTTGAAAGGGCACTGTAGAGATATTGGTGCTGGTCTCTTCTCATGGGCAATGAGCGACAGAACAAGAGGGAATGGCTGCAAGCTGCAGCAGGGTAGGGTTAGGCTGGACATTAGGAAAAAATTTTTCACGGAGAGAGTGGTCAGTCAGTGGAATCAGCTGCCCAGGGAGGTGGTGGAGTCACCCTCCCTGACTGTGTTTAAGAGCAGATTAGATGTGGTGTTGAGGGATCTGGTGTAGGGGAGAACTTGTAGAGTAGGGCTGATGGTTGGACTTGATGATCCCAGGGGCCAACCTAAATGATTCTATGATTCTATGAACAGCTCTGATACTATACCTTCACAGCTAGTTTGAGCCTTTGTAGCTAGAAGGACCTACCATACATACATTGGTATGTGCCCCAGTCACACCTTCATGTTGCTTCCTTCACATACTGATGGTGTCTCCATGCTCATTGCTAGTGAGAGCATGGGGTTCAGTTAGGATGATGCAGGAAAAAAATAGGGACATAGTGGGCATAACCTTTTTCTATTTAACATAGGCCAAGAATCAACTATTGCAGACAGACGTGTTCTATCAGAAATATGGAGGAATAGAAGGTTGATGGCATCACCTAATGGGACACATGAAGAAAAGAACTGTACAGAGCCAGGTAAGATGGATGGGAAAACTTTGTGATGTCTTGTAAGCTCTTGAGATGTATTCTGTAGTGCTGTCATGACCAAGCTGCAGTGATACATCAGGGTAAACATAAAAGCATCAAACTTTAAAAAAAAAAAAAAAAAGCTCTGTTCTGTGTAGAAATAAGGTTTATTGTGCTATATAATGCCATGACTTTATCTTTCAAAGGTAGAAGTTAATGTTTGGATATAAAAATGTTTTGGGGTCATAATGAGACTTGTGCCAACAATTTTTATTTCTCCAACTTTGTTTCTCTTGATGATTGTTCCAGTCTGGCTGATGCTGTTTATGTTGCACTGGTAATGGGAGATGTACTCTTGAAACTCTGGGTAGCTGAACATGCAGTGTTGGAGATACCATCCGAGCTCAGTGGGTTCAATGTGTTCATTACCGTTATACACTTAATCATGTTTTGCTAGTTTAGTGACAAGCTGTGTATTCAGAGTAGGAATTTATATTGTGCAGAGGGGGATGATGAGGTAAGTAATATGGAAACCCTGGAATCCATTTTACTTCAGGATATCTACCCTGGCCAGGCGATAATAATTGATTGAGGGCAGGGATAGATGACGCATTTTAACATCAGTGTCAGTCCACAATGCTTTCATCTTCCCATCTGTCTTTCTAGTGTGTATTTCCTTTCTCTCTCTCCTTGCCTTTCTGTGGTTTATGGTGTGTGGGAGACAAGACATTTTGCCAATGGCAGTAGCCAAATTAATTTAAAGTTCAGATTTTAATTTTTTTTTAAATATGACTCTTTGATCAACTCTTTGATGACAGCAGAGTCTGTTCCTTCTTACAGTGACAGTGTGAGTTCTGGGATGCTGTCAGCCCCAGGCACTAGATGAGTTTGGAGCAGCACTCCCCCCTGCCTCAGATACTCATTCGTTGTAATGCTGAAGCGCCTGTTGGATAGATAGAGGATCATTACTGTGCTTGTGCACTTCTGAGAGGAGTGGAAGAACACTGCATAAAGTATGAGGGTCCAAAAATTTTGACTGTATCATCTTGATGTCCAACAGCTTCTCTGTGCTTGTGTATAGAACTTTGTGGGTTAGTTTGCTGTTGTCTGTGTCTGTAAACATATGATGCTGTTGATTTGTCTTTTTAAAGTTTTTCACAGATAAGAAGGAAGACAGAAATTACCTTTTGGATACACATAATTATTCTTGATGACTAGTCAGAAAATACTATTTTTTTCCCACTCTTCTTTTTTGTTTTTCTCCACATATGTGGATATGCATCAATGTGGTCTTATCTGAGCACACTTGGCAACATGCTTGGAGCTAAGCCAACAAAAGCCCAAGATCGTAGAAGCTGGATCAGAAAGATGCCCATCAAAATTCTTGATGGGGATTTCCACTTAGTATTAATGAGAACTTTTTTTTTTTTTTTTTTTTTTTTACTGTGACATGATAAAACATACATTTATGTTAAATTGGAATACCAGGAGCATCTGACCTCTCTACATGTTTAGAATACATAGCTCATCTCCTTCCATTCCTCTGAAATTGTAAGTTTAGTTTAAGAAGAGTTGGAATAAATAAATACAACCATCATCTTGATGGGCTTTCTAAAAGCTAGGTTGTTGAGATGTGCTTTTCTCTGTAACTGCAAGAGCTGCACACTAGAGAGGTCCAAACATGTTTTAGGATGCTGAGGTTTTAAGAAAAATATAATGAGATTTGCATTAAATTAATGATTTCTAGTCACAGTGCTGAAATCAGCCTTACTTTTTCAAGGTGTTTGTTCTGTTAGAATGCAGATTTACAGATCAAATATGTCACAAGATTGTGACTGTGGCATTTTTAGTCACTTCCTGTTATTCTGCAGTTATGTGCAGTTTATCTCTGTCTATCTTCTGCAGCTGAAGGGGGGATTTAGATGCTGCGAGAGTGGCTAGATATAAGAGCTACAAATAAAGGGAGCGTTTGAAATTGGTGTTTGTTGGACAGGAATGGGTCTGTAAAAACCCATGATCATTATTGCTCAGTAACAACTTCTGCAGGTTTAGAGGTTTTGTTTGTTTTGTTTTGTTTTCCGGGGGTGGTGGTGGGTGGTGATGTTGGGGATTTTGGCTTGGGTTTTGTTTTGGTGGTGGTGTGTCTTTTGTGTTATTGTCTGGTAGCCAGAGATTGAGATTTGCCCTGTAATGAGAAGAAGGTATGGTGCCCTAAAACCTATCAAAAAGGAGCAAATGGCATCACTCATCTCCATGGGAATGTAGCTTTTATAAGCCCCTGACGACATCTGAAGAAAGTATTCCCAGGAAAGGTCAAGAGACTTGATCAAAATTGCACAGAAAATTGGTGAGAGTCTGTGGATTTTCAGTTGGAATACGCAAGATTTCAGTCATGTGCATATCCCAGTGTAATGAAAATCTCAGGAATGTGCTGTCAAACACTTTAAATGGCTGGACTTTATTTCTAATCTTAAGAACGGATAGTTAATATGTTTGTATGTTGTATGAATACAACAGTCACTGTATGCTCCCTTATGAGAAGTACTTACTCTTACCTATGTCATTTCTGTATCTGAAGCACCAGGGGCCTACAAACATTTGTGTGTCTGTATGGTATACAGCAGTTTTCTTATGTTACCTGGATATTTTTCTATGTGTGCTTAGGGTAATGGAACCTCATAATACCTTGGGAAATGCAGGTTTTGCTGAGAGCCTGTTAATCCTGTGTGTCATTGCAGTGCTGTTGCTTTGCTCCCTATTTATTAACTTCCCACACGTCTGCAGCTTTACTTCCCTTTTCTCAAAGGCTTTCAACAAAGTTAATTTATTTACCACTTCACTCCCTTCTCTTATGTACATGCAAATAAAAAACCCCAACCAAACGAAACACCCTGACTCAAAATTGCAGCTATAGAAGTTTATAGGACCATGAGGACCTTGCAGTTCATGACAGTGGTAAGAAAGGCTTATCCTTGGTAGTGTTACCTCAGGAGAAAAACTCAATAAGCTTCTAGAAGTAATGTTAGAAGCTTGTGGAAGTGGCTATCTACAGGAGGCTCCCGTAGCCTACACTGTCTGAGATTATCTACTTCAGTAAATGAGACAGTTTTGTATTGTGTCCTTCTGGAAGCATTGTTAATGCTTCTGGGGCCGTTGTATAAGAACAGAAAAAAACGTTGAAGTCTTGGCAATGACTTTAAAAAGAACCCTGAGGCTCTGACAAGAGAAAGGTAAATCTTTTTGTGTGTATGTGTGTGTAAATAAATATATAAAACTAGCAGAGAAAAGCTTTTCTAACACGTGGTGGTTAAAGAGATTGATATTAATGAATATCTTAAGAGGTGCTACACATTTTTTCTGATAGTATCTAGAGGTCCTTATGATTGCAGATAACTTGCTATCTAGCCCTTAATAACAGAAAAGGAACTGTAGGTCAGCTGCAAAAAGGAGGTGGAGCGTTTGTGAACACTGAGCCAACCTCAGTTCTCATCTGGACTAGGACTAAATCCTCACCAAAGTTACAGAATCTTCATGGTTGGAAAGGACCTCCTAGATCGATTCCAACCATTCACACACAAAACCCCCCAACAATCTTGGCCACTAGAGCTCACCCTGACGTTTCTTATGAAAGCTTCTTTCATTTATGCATTTCTTAAATGCCTCCAAGGATGGTGACTCAACCACCTTCCTGGGCAGGCTGTTCCAGTGCCTGACCACTCTTGCAGTAAAGTAATTCTTCATAATATCTAATCTAAACCTCCCCTGCCGCAACTTCAGATCGTTTCCTTTGGTCCTGTTACTATTCACGTGGGAGAAGAGGCCATCACCCACATCTCTACAACCTCCTTTCAGGTAGGTGTAGAGGGCGATGAGGTCTCCCCTCAGCCTCCTCCAAACTAAACATGCCCAGCTCCCTCAGCCTCTCCTGTTAGGACTTGTTCTCTAGACTCATCACCAGCTCCTCTGGACACACTCCAGCACCTCAAGGTCCTTATTGTGGTGAGGGGCCCAGACCTGAACACAGGACTCAAGGTGAGGCCTCACCAGTGCTGAGTACAGAGGCAGGATCACTTCCCTTCTCCTGCTGGCCACGCTATTCCTGGTACTGGCCAGGATGCTGAATGATGCTGTATGCTGAAGTTAAGGTGTTGCATAGCATTCTTCTGTTAAAGATCCTTCCTGGCTTGAAACTTCCACTTTGCTGGAAGCTCCTCTTCCATGAAAAGATACAAGTTTTCATGTTGTCTTAGAGCCAGGCTGGAGGACTTCTAGCTGGTACCTAGAAGGCTCTGGACTTCAAAAAATCTCACAATAGCCTGGGATTTTTGAATTATAGATCTTGTGATTATTTTGAGTAACTCTCTGGATGGCTGCTGCATATATCCCTTTCTGAGAGAAACCCAACTGCCTTTTCTTTATGGCTCTAAAAACTTTTAACTGGGTAAGTATCTGTGGGAGGAGGGGTTGATCTGACCCTCATTTAAAGCAGAGCGATCAGAAAGGGAGAGTAGTTGTCTCTAGCATCTTAACAGATCTCATTAGTTTGCAACCAATTTTTTTTGCCTTATCCAAGCTCTCACTTCCATCTGCCATCAGCTCACTAGCTTGCACTGCCATCTGCCCAGCAAGTCTGATTTATAGCTTCTCTGCTCCAATGGCTTGCCTCTTGTTTCAAAATGTTCCCATGACTCCGTGTCCTCCAGAACTCTTAGTAACGTTTCCAGAGCACTTACAAGCTGGGGTGACTGGGTAGAGCGGGTGTTTCTAACCACGTGACTCCACTGGGTCATGTTAGGCTGTTAAAGAAACTGTTCTGGATGCCTTTCTCTTGTGAATATTTTCAAGTAATCCTTATAGTCAGTAGAGAGACTATTTAAACTACTTGCTGTGAATTAGAAATATATTAGAATATATTTCCATTAGTCTTCTGACACTAGTCAGTGGGTTGTCTTGAAGCTGAAAGAATTGGTGGGATTTTCCATCCAGTGGTTTGTTGGCTGTGGACAGTTCATGAGCTACATTGATTTTAAATAGCTGGGGAATTGGTTCAAGTGTGTTCCGCTCATTCTTATCGGTGGGTAAGGATGAACTGCAGGCTGGGGGAAAGGCAGGGGTTAGCATTTCTTTCTGAGCTATGACTGCCTTTTTACTTTAGAATTAAAAGGCGCATTCTAGCAATACTTGCTGCTCTTGCAGTGAGAGAGAAAGAATTGGTCCTCTATCATGAAATAAAGCATGTTTCCCAGCAGCATGTGGATAACTGTGTTCTGAGTTAGGATCAAAAGTCATTAAGTCTGCATATATTTTTACACTGTTAGTTATAACCTTGGGAATGGATGTAGGATGTGATGCATTGTAGAGAAACTACTGAAGTCATAGTTTTGTTAACATATCTGAGAGAGAGCCTGTTACTTTTTCTACAAAAATCAATGATGGTGTTCTCACTGAGAAGGGAAGACAGGACTGATTCTTCAAAGTAATTTTCCTAAAGAGTAAAAAATACCATTTTTTTGTACATTTGTAGTAATGACACTATAGGAAATACTGGTTTCCATAAATTTTATTTAACAAACGCAGTGCTTAGTTAAATGCATCATTCTGAATATACTGGATTGACATATCTCTTTTTTCCTTAGTCCTTGTAGATACCTTAATGTATAAGATAATGCACTTTGTGTAATAAATGATGATCTAAACATACTTTTGTTGGTGGTGGAATATGTAATTTTGTGCTGATGGAAGTTCTCTTTAAATATGTCATAATATGTGTTTATGTGTTTCTTTGAAACAATGTGCCCATGATCTGCCCTAGATCAAAATTCCACTTTGTAGCAGGGGTAAGTGCCTTAAACCTCTGCTTTTTGGGTAGTGATGCTTCTACTACTAATAATAACTGTAAGCCTTTGTTTCAAGAACAGTCTAAATTGGTAAACTCATTATGACCTGCAGGTTCTCCCACTATGCATTTGTGCAACACCTAGCACAGAAGGCCCATGGTGTCAGTGAGGTAATACAGACAACAACGGTATTATGGTATTTGCAAATATTCTCCACTTGCCTTTTAGTCAGTCTCGTTCTCTGCCCTGATGCATAGAAAACATGCAACTCTTGTAGTATGATACATTTTATTGATAGTGCATTTTTGATTTAAAATGTTTCTTTACTCCAATGCCTTATCTTAAAGACCAGGAAATTTACCAGCCTTAAATATCCTATTTTTGCGTAGGTCTAAAAGGCAATGAAATGAGGAAGGGTGTAAGAAAAAAACTTCATTACTTTATGCATCTGGTATTCCCATAACATACAGGTGGGGTGTCCAGTGAACGTGTGAGTGTATTTGCACAGATGCATGTATTTATGCAATCGAAAGACGCCCAAACCAGCTAGCTTGTACCCTATTTCTGTAGCCACTTGTCACATGCTTGTTGGGTTTTATTTGTTCTGGGTTGTTCCCCACCTTTCTTGCCCTGGTGTCTCTGGACTCATCCTTGTCCCAGTAGATGCTGAGTGGTAAACTTTATTGATTGTGATCTCACTTGGGTTGTTTCTGTTTCCAGGAAGAGATAGATGTGGGACAATTTAAAACCACTTTTAGTAGAGTAGTTAAGGGCAAATGACAAATGTTGAATGGCAAGTTTTTCTTGTGGGGCTCCCAAGGCCTCCTGATCAGAATTTGTGCCTAGATTTAGATTGAACTTTTGGCACTCTTTGCCTGGCTTATTGATGTGGGTATTAAAAGGGTTGGCAGGTAGATGTCATTGAGGTTAATTGGGAAAAGTGTTTTGTTTGTGTTTTTTTGTGAACAGGTTTACAAAATGTGCTTTGTTTGAAGCTAGAGCTAAAAAAATAACCAACCTTCTCTCTGAGCTGTTAATTTTCTAGCAGTGTATTAATAATGGCATCCAGAATAGTAGAAGGAAATGAGACAAACATCTCTCTGCTTCGGCTCAACCTGCCAGTAGCGTGCCCTGGAGAGCTGAGAACAGAAAACGAACTCCAGGGTAATTTATCCATTTCCCCAGGTCTAGGTGCCAATCCTGCAGGAAGTCTTTTAACACACAGTAAATAAGTGTCGGACTAAAATGCGATTTAGAGATGTACTAAACAAGGGCAAATGAAAAATAAGAAATACAATTTAATATGTTAGTGTTTATTCTATAATAAAAATGTTACTTGATATAATCTTTATTTCATATGACACATTTATTTACATTAGTTTTGGTCCAGTTGAAGCACACTGTAGATAAGGATTTTTACAAACTAGGTCTGAAGCCAAGAAGCAGGTTTGAAAAAAAAAATCAGAATTTCTAAAATGTAGCAACTTCAGAACCAAACTTAACACAAAAGCCCTTGCTTTCTTTGGAGGGAACAAAAGAGGCAGGTTGAATGCTTTGGAGTGCTAGACTAAGACTCAAAGTTTCCTGCATTAGCTCAGCTCTAAGATTTAGATGTCTACCTATATCTCAAACCACGATACCTAAGCATTTCTCAAATGTTAATGTAATAATAGTGCATCTCTTCCTGTGACTGCAGACAGCGGCTGCCTAAATTATTGACCTGAGGTCAAAGAAGAAATATGTGGTAGAACAAAGAATCAAATCCAGATACCTCAGTCCTGATCTAGGCTCCTGCAGAGATGATGTTTGGACTTATATGACCTCCTGAGGTTGTGTCCAACCTGAGTTTTCCTGTGATCTGGTGTGGAAACCGAATGAGTTACATTTTGTTCAGAACATATTTGAAATCCTAACTTGAGGATTTCAGAATCAAAGTTAATGAGATTTGGGCATGCAGATCTCTGTGGTATTGCTGACTGTCTCACCCTTAAGGTGGGATAATGTGTGTATATTTAGATCTGTTCTTCACTGGTATAACTGTGCAGATAGACCTTTTTGTGTGGAAATTTGCTTCATTTCCACTCAGAAAATTGTGCTGTTGGTATAAAAGCTGTTTTTAAATTACCCATCCTTAACCATGTCAATTTCACTCTCCCTCTTTGCTTTTTACCTTATTGTCTGTGACATGTCACCACCTACTGCAGTTGAGAGAGAAAATGCTGCTTTGCATTAGGCACAATGGTTACCTCACCTCACTTCACTGTTGTAGGAAGCAGGTTGAAGAGACATTGAAAATCGGTCTGTGAGCATTAGTCCATACCCTTGTGGTTGGCCTAGGACAGTGTCTTTATGAGGTATGGGGTTCTTTGATAGATGTTAAAACTCTGCATTCATTACTTCATCTCTGTGTTTCATCAGTCCATAACTTGGACCACCAATGTGGAGGATTCAGGGAAAACATGAAAAGCACAGAGCTGGGCTATAGGGAAATGGACTGAAGAGCACCTGGAGGTAGAAAATAGTCACCAGTAGCTGCAAAAGGGATATGGAAGCTTAAGGTTTGGAGCTGGGTGGTAGAAAGACTAAGATTATCTGGTATGGAGCCTGGCATTGGGATATAGGTGAAAGGGACACAAAGACATGTGTGGAAGGAGGCTGCATTTGGATAATGAACCATGGGAGAATCCTCGTAACATAAGGCCAAGGAGACAGGCCCTGGGTAGCAGCAAGCAGAGAAAGTGATAAAAGAGGGATGAGAAATCAAAGTGTGGTGAGAGGTTTGGTTTTACTTGGGTGAGGAGACTAGAATGGAAAACATAGGAAGCCCCTAAAAAGGGCTTACATTACAAAAGGGATACCTTTCATCCCTGTGTTTGGCACATGAAACTGGAAGCATTCGCAATTTATATCCATTTTTTAATTTATTTTTTAGTTGGTTTCTTTTTTAGCACTGATCAGATATCAATGGGGAATGTTTTCAGAGCTTGTACTAATGACACCATCTAGATATAAAGCAATTTGGAAAGCTTCACCAAAACTGGACAGTCCTGAGCCACAGCTCTCTCTGAATCACAGTTTTTGTTGTGAGGGTCAAAAGACTGATAAAAAAATTACACTGAGGTACAGTGTGCAATTTCATTATAGTAAATTAAATTTGAACTTTGTTCTGCTAATGTTTCTGGTAAGAACACTCATAATTGAATCCTTTTTAGAAATGCCAAAAATTTATTGTACATATCTACTACTGTATGTGTTAATGCCAGTGACTTTTTACAGAATAGATGTGGATATCCACCTAGCAGCATGGAACCTGCTGACAATGAAACTGGCATTACTTCTGTTGCACAGGAAGGCAACACCTTCAGGCAGTAAAGAGTGATGGGTTCGTTTATTCTTTAAAGTTGACAGACACTGAAGACATTATAGTAGAAAATGTAATAGCTTTAGAAACTGAGTCAGATTCATTCCTGCTGGGACCCTACTGCTAAGTTGAAGTGCAGCAGAGCAGACACTTCAGGTAGAATTCAGGCTACGTGTATATGTGCTCCTTCAGTTGTTTCCTTTTTTTCAGCATTAAATTAATGGTTTAATGTTAATGACAGGTGCTGCATTAATGATCTTGTGAAAGTGACATTCTCTACCTGAGTGAGGAACAGTGGCAAATATGCTCTCCTGTGAGCAAGAAGATAGTTTAGACTCTGCCTGTTAGGTTTCCATGCATAGTTGCTTGTTGGACTATTCTCAGAGATTGCCAAAACTTGATGAATTATTTTTCATTGTACATATGGTCCCCTCACTTGTTCAGTGGATTGAGGGTAGTAAGACTGGATACCCCTGGATATGCACAGAGGTATTTAAACCTTTGAATAGCGAGGTGTAAATATTCACAGACGGTGGGAAACATTAAACTTGGGGAATGGTAGGGTTAAGATGGATGAACTTCATGTTCAGAAGTTCAGAGAGCTTCTGAAATGGGGAAAATAGATTTTTATCATTTTTTCCCATTTACTGTGAATCAGCGTGTGCTTTGAATTTTGTGAGTCCCCAGCAGAAAATATGGACTCTCAAAGAGAGAGACATTTGTTCTTCAGGGCCTTCTGGGAGCGTGGCTGAGCTGGCGTACACTGCCCTAACTCCACTGTGTCATTGCAGCCCTGAGAGTTTACAGCAGCTGAGGTTCAACGCTGCAGATTTGTTGCTGGATGGCAAGGTGTTGCTTTTGGTTTAGTTCTTTGCTGAGAATCTTCTCTCTTTAGATATTTTTCATACCTTCCTAAAGGTTGCATTCTTTTCCTGATTATTTCATGCTTTTTAAAATCCCTCTGCAGGATCTTCAGCTATTGTTGCCTAAAATTGTAAGGTTTTTTTCTTACCTTCCTAAGCCTTTCACAAGCCTTCCACTTCCCAGTTGCTGCTAGCCTTTGTCATCTTCCTTTACCTGTGCTGAACCTTTGAGGTGAGTTTCCAATGTCCACTCTCTTGTTATTTTTATGTAGCCCTTTGCAGATGAGTATGTGAAAGGAACTCTCTGGAATGTTATAATTATCCTTTTCTGAATCTCAGTTTGTGAGCCATGGGTATCATGGTGCTCTCAGGAGACAGGCCACCCAGGACTGGCTAGACAGGGAAGAAGTCAAAGGTAGCTTATTAATTAGTTTGTCGTGCACAGAGGCTTTGCTGGTGGAGGAAGGAAAGGAGGGTCCCTATTGAGCTGTGGTGTTGTCTCTCCTGCTGTGAGATGCAGTGGCATTCCCTAAGAGTACCTATTGGAAATGGACAAGGAAAAGGAAAAAAGAAGACCGAAAAAGGCAAAGTGACTTGCCTACAGTCTGCAGAGAGGGTTAGTAGCTAAACTGCATTTCCCCCTCTTCCCTTAATTATAAATTCTAGCCATACTAAGTTATTTGAGCCTGGAGCTGTCGCTGCTACCACCACCACCTTTCTGTTCTCTTTTCTGATCAGCTCACAATACACTGACTCCTTTATTGTGCTTTTTTTCTTGAGAAATATAACTTTTCACAAGAGAGGTGTTCTTTCCCTGGCTGTATGTTTTTGCACAGCCTAAATGGTGCAAGCATCTGCCCAAAACGGCTTCAGTACACTCAATGATTTTGGTTTACAGTGGTACCTAAAGGTTGTCTCTAGGAAGTTACTGCTTCACATCCAGTAATACCAGGTAGCTGAGTGCTACCTTACAGAGCACTTATCATTTTTCCTTCTCCTCCACTTAGAGGGAAAAGCACTGATGGAGGAAACTCTGAATATATAGATCTTTTCAGTTGCTCCGACAAAGAGGGGTGAGAAGATGCCTGGTTGACCCACGTGTGTGCCAGCTGCTAGCCACAGGGAATGGAGATGAAAAATTGTGACTAGGGAGGTTGCAGATCTCTGCTGTTGTGATGGTTCTACCACTGGGCAATGTTTTTTGGGACCACTGTGTGAGAGGAGCCATATAAAATACAGACACTCCTTTACTATGCCAGGGGTAAAATAAGCACCTCATGTTGCTTGCAGGCTGAAAAAAGAAAGAAAGAAAGAGTTCAGCAGTATTTCCTCATGTGTGAGCAAACCTGTGCTTGTCTCTGCTCAAAGGTTTTTTTGAATATTTGGAGGTTTTTTTCTTTGACTGGGAGTTGGAGGTGAGGGGCAGCTTTTTCTTGACTGTAACTGACTTTTGAGTGCAGAAAAAGTACTTCAGATCCGAAGTTAATCAATTATGTTTTTTAATTCTGTATGGATTTACTATAGTTATTGGGTTGTCAAGGGTTGATTAGTAACAACTGATGGGTGAGTTCTTACTTGGAAAGACTATCTGGGATCATCTCCAGAACTGCTTTAATCTCTGGATATTCAGGGCAACTAAGTTTAGTAAGTACTACTTAGGTAATTAAAGGTTGGATCTGGGCTGCTTTCCCTGCAAGACAACAGAATGGTAAAGGGAAATTAGTCAATTTGGTTCAATGTTATCTTCTATATAGCACATGGTCTGGTCCCACCCAACTCAGAGTTTGGTTTTTCAATGTATTATGGAGGTTTGACAGTAGAAATAATATTACTCTTCATGTAGTCTTGGAGGCAGCAAAACTAGCACGAATTGCTTCCATTGAAAGGAGTATTTATAACTGTTTATGAAACAATTACTATATTAATTTTGGTCTTGACTCACATTTGCTTCAAAGAAAAAAAATGCAGGCTGGCTAAAGAATAATTAAGTCTCTGTTAAATAACTCCTTGTGAAATTCTCTCTACTTAATAACTGTGTCATTTGTACCCATAGATACAGGTCCAAGACCAGTTTGCATGTGTAAGAGGGATGTTACATTGAAAAAAGGACAGTTGCTGTGATTATACAAGCACTTCGGGTCTTAAAAAGTATGATGTTTCTAGGCTCAGTGGCTTTCAAAATTCATCAGATTTGGTGGAATGCATGAAATTCTATAGAGAACCTTTTGGTTTTGTTGGACGCTTTCAGAATTCGATATTTTCTCCCTCGTTCCAGCCCCTGCAGGATTGAATGCTATACAAACACCACTAGCATCAATGAGGTTGCAGATGTGATGGGAATAATGATGCAGGTCCTATATGCTTTTTAATGAATAAAATTATCGTCGTCACAACTAAAATTCTTCCCTTCCATCCAGTAGCCAATTCCAAATATTTTGATCCTACCACACTGGTGACTCAAGATTGGACTTGTGAAGTTGAGAACTGGTGTGCAGCTCTGAGGAGGAGAGGCTGCATCTCTGCCAGACACCTTTTGACAGGGGCTCAGCTGTGGTATGTGGGCTGATCCTGTTCTTCAAAGTGGTGTCAGCTGTGAGGGGCAGCACATCTGGTAACTTGTGGAAGAGACGAGGACCTCCTGTGCCCAAGGTGTAGGATGGAAACTGTCTATGTTGGACAGCACTGGCTGTGTGCCTGTCTGTGCTGAGGCACTTAATCCTGTGACATCCCGCTCTGCTCTAGTAGGGGGTAACATCTTGTGATTCTGGAGTGCTGACAGACATGACCCCAAACTGATGTCCTTATTATTATAATAAAAAACAAAACTAGGTCATCAAGTCTTTTGTGTAGAACACCAAGTTCAGTCACTGTACGAAGTCAAGAAAGTTTTTTGTTCATCTTGTTTGGAGTATTTATAACAAAATCTTGCTTCTCTTTTTATGAATTACAGATACATACCTGTGTTTTGTTTTAATGACTGTTTTAATGTAGTAGCTGAAGTTTGTGTTCTGTGCCTTGACAGGAAATGTAGAGGACTGCATAATAACCTTGTATACAGATCTTTAAGAGGCCCAGACCCAGTGTTTCAGCATGGCACGGGGACAAGGAAATCCTCAATTCTAATTTCTAATTTTCTCCTGTATTCCTCCACTCCACAGGGAAATTTTTTTTCTATTTTCCCAAGGGTCCAAAAAAATTAATTAAACGCTAGTGGGGAATCTAGATCCCTTTATCCCTTCTACAAATATTATACAGTTAGATTGGACTGTGAACATGACAAGCATCTTTATATTAGTAAGCCTGGTTCTCCATAGAGAATGAAGATGATCCTGGCTATCCCAATGGTATATTTGCTCCTGCTTAGTTGCCACAGTATAAATTCTGATTTGGACTGAGTGTAAATGTGGTGTAGCTTGTCAGTGAGGCACGTGTTTCTTGTACTCAGATTATTTAGTTCATTGCTCTGTTCATTTCTTTTTTTTTTCCTCTGCAAAAATACCTTTCCTCTTTTTCTGTCTGTAAAATTTATCTTTAATATGGGAAGAACAAATTGATTGTTTGTTTTAAAATAGTGTATCAGATTATGCATTTAGAGGGGTAAAAATTCAGTTCTACTGTCATTATATGCTAAACAAATGCATTTATATTCTGCTAGTAAATATATTTGAATTTTAAGGAAATAACAGTAATTTTTTTTACAAAGTACTTAGTAAAAATGATCTTTCTCTCCTTTATGGCAGTGGTGTATCCTACCCTTCAGTAACTTGCTATTTTAGTTGCATGGTGACTTTATACACTTAATCTAGAGAGGCAACTTGGTTCGTATTATTTAACAGCCATGGATAAAGGCCTCTTGCAATTAAGAGATTAACCAGAGTTACACTAGGTTTTGATTCTTCCTGACGTCTGATATGTGAATACAGGTGTGCTTTGACCAAACACGTTTGACTTCTTCTTTATTTTTTAATTTTTCTCTCTTTTTTTTCTTTCCCTAACAGAAAAATTCTGTTAGCTGAAAGAATTTTGAAGAATTTAAAAGGCTTAAATTCCATGGGTGTTTCTTCAGATGCTGCTATGAGTGCCAGGCAGCTTTACCACTGCAAAATAACAAATACCAAGAACAGAAATTTGGCTTTGCTGGCTGTTGAGCTGTGTTGTCTATGCTTTATGAGAAAATAATTCAGTTAATTTGATTTTCTTTGAAAGAAACTTGGGAAAGGAGTGTGCTTTTTCTTGCTTCTGGGAAAACATTCAGTCTCCAATATATGAAGATAGACTCATAGAAACACATAATTAAAGTTGTGAGGAAAGATCATACTGCTGTGAGGTATTTATTGGTGATAAAAATCTCTCAATTTTTTTTTGGTTGGTTGGTTTTTTTTGTTTGTTTGGGGTTTTTTTGTTGTTTGTTTTGTTCCCACCCTGCCCAGCTTACCAAAATTTAATGCTAACTGTAAAATAAGTAAAACATTTAACTTCACAATGCTAAATAATTTTATGGGGAAAAATACCTCTTAGTTCAGATACTTGAAAATAGGAGCTGGTTGGTTTCATAAATCAGCCCAGCTCGTATTTCTTGATGTTGTGTAACAGCTATTGGTGTGATGGCAGAATTTAAACTTCAGAAAAAGCTGATTAGTGTAAACCTCCCACATAGAGTTGAGGACAGGCTGGAGTGACATTTCAGCTGAAGTTAAATGACCCGCACACACATAATTGCACTTCAAAATTACAGACGTTTTCCCTTCTCCAAAGTTAGTCAGAATGTATGATTAGATTTAGAGGTTTGTATTTATTAACTTTGGGTGTTAGGGTTATTTTTTCATTTAATTGACCTAATTTTTTTGTATCCACTTTTTGGAAACGGTGACTATGGAATCGAGTTTTGCAGCTGAGGTACTAGCACACAAACAACAGTCCCTGGAGGGGACCGTTTTTGCCTCAGGACAAAGCTGCCTAGAACTGGAATTCTGCTGAAATATTCTGCTGTGCATTCAATTCAGTTTGAAGGGCAGATTTTTAAGTATACTCACCATGGATGATGATTTAAGTATACTCATGGTGGACCATGATTTCACTTGGCTCCCTTGAGCAAACATTCTGTTTCAGTACAGAATTTATGCATGACTTCAAAGTTAAATGTGTGATTAACCTGGAGCTGTCGATCCTTTCTCAAATAGAGATGACTTCAGTGCCTTGAGTATCTGTCAGGAAGTGTCACTCACGTTTCAGCCTGTGTTCAGGCAAAATGGGCACTTAGAGTTATGGAGGAATCAAGGTTTTTGAGTGTTGGTTTTGGGGTGGTTTTTTTTCAAGGAATATTTTAGTGTTCCAGCTCCATCGGCCCTTCCGAAGCCACTGCTTACATTAGTAGGACTTCTTACACAGCAAATACAGCATTGGCTGGTTCATCTAGTGAAAGCCAGGATCTTCCTGCTGTTACCTATGTGCAGGCTCTCTGATTTACATCAGGGATGATACACTCCTAAGAAGCACCGCTACTTGCAGTGGGGAATGCAGATTTTATATGTCTTTGTCTACTATATTTACATGATCTGTAAAGCTGGTGTGTGAGCTGACCATCTAATGACCTTTAAAAATGCAGCCTTTGGAGAGATGAAGAGGGATTTGTTAGTTGACAGATTTGTGCTAGCAAGCTCCAGTTTATTTATGGAAGTCTGGAATTCTCTGCTCTTAGATTTAAAGACTACTGTGTAATTCAGATGAAAGGCGAAGTATTAAAAACTTAATTCCAATGCGAGAAATAGCCTTTATTTTGGCATCCTCAGATCATTGTTCTTAATTCGTGTTACCTTATAAGAGAGAAAATAAATTAAAGTTTTCTCTTAATTTATTGGGAAACCATTTTTCTTTCACAGCAGGACTATGTAGCAGGTGTTTGTACTTCCTCCCTTAATTACATAGCAAAAGCATTGACATGCTCAATTTTATCGTTAAAGTACTGAAATATCCCTGTATCATTAAAATGATTAGAGAGGAGGTAAGTAGGAGGAAGGAGGGGATCCAAGGGAAAGGACATTTCAAAACTATTATTGTTGCTGCTCAAGTAGAGTGTTTAAATCTGTACAGACGGAAGATGCTAAACTAAGTTCCCATGGACTTTGACAACCACCTTAAAATTCATGGGTTATACATCTGAAAAACATCACAGTGAAACTAATTTGCGTGGTGGAAAGCAAAATAGCCATTTCTTGAAGTGTTTCCCGCTCAGAGAGGGAGATGATGAAAATCAATTACTACCAGGTAATTTTCTTGTGCCATTTTTTTTTTTTTTTGCATAGAAGTACCTTGAATCCTGGTTAGATGACTTTGGGTGATAAACCAGAAACTGTAAATCTCTATGCTTGAGGCTGTTTGTTGTCCTTGGCCTGTGGAAATATGCCAGATGATGTTGGCAGGTGTTGCATGCGGTTTGAAAGCACTGTGTCCCCCTTAAAATTACTTTCTTTACCTATTTCTGTGCATCCAAAGCTATGGAACTGTTATTGGCAGCATAATAAAGCAAAATATTATTGTAATGTGAGTTGTACTCCTGTCTGTAGCAATTGCTTCTCTGACAGTGAAAATAGTTGGCTGTATTACTAAAACCAAATTGATTCCTTTCTTTTTAAAATCAGTAAGGAAAATTCCCTTGAACAGGAAAGGGAAGTTGGGTGTAGAGTGAGATTTTTAAGGACCTCAATACTCAGATATAGACAGATTCTGTGTGATGTTTTTGGAGTAAATGTTCTCAGTTTTCTGGATCTCAGTTGGCGTTAAACATCTTTGGCAATCTCACTTAGTGCATCCTTAGGTAGCTGGAGATCTTGGCTCTTCAACAATAGTGAAAAAACTAGAGAACTTTCTCCTGTGTTTTAGAAGAACTGTACTTTCTCTCTGGGGTGCTGTAAGTCTCTAACCCCAAATCCTACCTGTAGCACCCCCAGTGAAGTTGGTGAGGACTTCTGAACACAAAATGGAGTTTTCACAAGTACTGTGGGTAAGATTGGGTGAGTTGCCCTTGCTACAGAATCTCCTACAGTACACAAAAGGAGCTCTTGGGGGGACAGTGAAGCAGCAGAGACCAAAGGCCTCTGGCTGTAGAGGAAGACTCATGTTCAAAAGTTAGCAGTTCTCATGGAGCAGGTTCAGAACTGTGGAGCTTTTTTGCCTTGCTAGCAGTGCTTTCTCCATCATTTTGAACTGGCTTATCACTGAATGTGCACAGATGCAAAAGTGTTACACTGTAAAGATCAGCTGTAGGTTTGTAGTTGAGAGTTCTTTTCTTTTCTTTAGGGAGAGTTGATATGATATTCTGTTGACCAGATGCGAGAGCCCCAGTCCAGAAATTGAAGGATTTCGGTTTAACTTCTTAAATGAAAAGAGTATTTGTGGTCTGTGCTGAGTTGAGTCCTGCTAAGATGTGTAAGGAGTACTCTGAGCATATCTAATTGATCGAGCCTCTCTAGGGGCTTTGGCAGATTTTAATGCTGTGTTACCCTGTTATTAGAGAGTAGCGTTGCTCAGGTAAAAGCCCGTTGCCTCTTTCCCCAGATGAAGGTTGCTCTGCGCAGGTGAAGTTGCCTGGGGAACCTGCAAGATAAACAGGGAGGTGCTGAATTCCTGCCTCCTCCGGGGGTAGGTAACTGCTAGTGCAGATTTTCTGGGTCGGTTCGTTAGACTTATTCACTCAAGTTCTGTATTAGGACTAAGTTTGGTGGTTCTGATGTAAACCTCTCTGTTACAGGCCTCGCTTAATGGAGTTTGACCTAAAAATACTTTTCTGTCTCACAAAAGTAGGATGAAGTTGCATGCATCAGACAAAGATGCTAGGCTGCAGGAATGGAAGCTGCAGACTACTACAAACAGGGACAGTCACAACCACAGGGAGCTCGACACTAGGCAGTTATTTATACTCCACAAATGCACTTACGTTGTTTCTCAAATTGAGCATTGCATTTGAAATAGCTCCTCCCTGAAAATGTGTAATGACAAAATTTTCAGATATTTCAACCAACATTGCAATTCTTATGCTATAGCAGTTGTATCTGCAAACGTAAAATAATACTCACCTACTCAAAACCAGTGAAGTCAGTAGTGTTTGTTTGGTTTTTGTTTTGTTTGGTTTTGTTTTTTCTTAATGTTGACTGTTTGGGTCTTTGGACAGCAGTGAGAACTTACCATTAGAAGTTTGGTTCTCTCTAATGCATATCATGTTGGTTGTTTATGATAAGAGTAACCTCCCTGTCACATTAGCCATTTAAAATTCAGACTGTTAGTCACGTAGACCGTGTTTATCCTCAGTGGAGACAGGAATCCCAAGTACCTTGCTCACTGAGGGTTGGGTGAATTTGGTGTATCTTACTTTTCTGTTCTAAATAAAGATCCTTCTTAGCCAGTGTTGCATGAGAGAAATTTGATCTCCAGAGACAATTCTAAGTACACGTTGGTAAAGACAGGTACTAAGATGGTAGAAATGTGACAAGTTTCTCTCTTAATTTGCTGTTGCATTGTATTTATTTACATTTTACCCATGACTTTACATTTTGCTTTGCTTGGTCTTAGGCTTTTGTAAATTGTTTTCGTTAAGAGACCCTTCTACTACAAATGTCTTTTTGGAAGAACTTATGTATGTGTGACTTCAAAGGATGTTCAGTGGTCTCCTTTGTGTTGCTGCAAGCATTACAGCTCTGCCTCACAGAATAAGAGATGAGATGTACAGCATAACTGGACCTTTCCATTATTCATTTCTTATTGTCATAGAATGCTTTGGGTTGGAAGAGACTTAAAGATCATGGAATTCCAGCTCCATGGGTGAGGATACCTTCCACTAGGCCAAGTTGCTCAAAGCCCCATCCAGCCTGGTCTTGAACACCTCCTCGGATGGGACATCCACAACTTCTCTGGACAAATTATTATTTTTAAATTAAAAAATAAATTTAAATTATATATATTTTTTACATGTAGTAGAAAAAAGAAGTTTAGAAAGTAAAAATTAGGATGCTGTGCTTACTGTCACCATCAGCATGTGGAGAACGTGATGTCAAAATTCCAGCTGGTCAGTCTCTCATATGGGACACTAAGAGTATTTTAGGACTCTTGTCCTTTCTTTGCTTTTCCAGGTCTTGCAGTTTACCTCCTAAGTGTTGTTAACATAAAGTGCTCCAAATCTACTTTTCCCACCAGCTAGGCATTGCTGACTCCTCAAACGCTGTTCATCACCCAATTTGTCATGGACATTCCCTCAGTGGCAGCCCAGCCACCACTGCTGCTGTCACTTACTGCCTATGACTGAAACCTGCATTGGAGGATTCAGTTCATCAGAAGCCCAAGTCTACAGAAGTTGGAACTGCTCCTTAGACACTTTATCATAGATCATCTCACTGGTTATTATCTCCTACTGGGTACCTTCGAGTGCTTTTTAAAATTGAGTTCTTTATGCATTTGCTGAGCATGCACACAGCATCTACCAGTACTAGCATTGTAGATCTTGTTCATATGACATATTTTTAACTTTTCTATTTAAACATTTCCCAGTCTTCATATCCCCACTGTACATTATCACTTGCTTCTGTGTGGAATGTCACTCAGATGAGGATGGGCTGCAGGCTTTCTGCATGTCTCGCTGCTTCTTGGTCTCGCTTGCAAAGTATGTTACCGCTGAGTAGCCGAGGTAGAAATCTGAATTCATAATTTTGGGGCATACATAGCAAGGCTTTCCCCATCCAGAGAACATAAATTGTAATAAATCTGAGGATCTTTTTAACTAGAGGAGTTGAACTGAGAGAGTGGAAATGGTGAGGAAATTGGTCCATCACAAGAAATTGATGTGGTGCAATTTGTGCCTCTCCCCATCTGCAATTACAGCTCCCCTTCGTGTTCACTTATTTTTATTTTACTCTTTTTGGAGTGAAAGTCCATAACCTCTCTGTCCCGTGTACGAACGCTAACATGATTCCCTCCCTCAGTAACGTGTGTGTTCTGATTGAGTGTATGTCACCAGAAAGCAAAAATTATCTTACTTTTTTCCCTGTAAGTAACAATGTGTATTTGCTGAAACATCAAAGCTGAAATATTTTTTCCCTTTTATTTTTAGTTCTGCCATAATTCGTGTTCTCCCCTCTGTGAAGAGCAAGTCCACCTCGTATCAGTCAGATGGGTGCAGTGTAGCACAGGAAATAGAAATTTGGCTGGCCAGCCAAACTCAAAATAAAATGGAAGCATGCAGCATCTGAACAGACAGACTCAAGAACTGTGCTCAGCCATGTTCCTCTGCAATAGCAGAGCATTGCCATTATGAACTCTTACTTTGCAACAGCAACTAAGCAAGCATGTCCTTTTCAGGCACTCAGTGGTCAGCGTTATTTTGTGATTCTGGACACTTGTGTAAAAATTGTATGCCCTGGAGCACTTGTTATATATTTCTTCAGGAAAGAACTGGGACAAAATTGCAAGAGCAAGTCATGTTTCTCTGGCATAATTATCTAAAATCCCTCTAGGGTTAAGATGCCCAATTGAGAGAACTGTTGATGTATGTCACGTGCCTGCTGCCAGGGATGTGTGCACATGTGCTGAGAGACTGACGCAGGAGCAGAACACACAGTTGTGTTTTGTGTCATGTGAACATTGCATTAGCATTTCCAATGTTGGAATATGTTAGTGAGTAATAGAGGGCCTCTCAAGTGAGTACTAAAAAAAAAGTGCATAGTACACCATATCCTACTCTGTTTTGCTTTAACATGTAAACAAAAAATTGCTTTTAAGTAAGACATTTAGAAAGTTGTATTTTTTAGGATGTTTTTTCCTGTCCTCCGTTCTATGAAGGCAGATGCCTTAGTAACCATAAGTCCAACAGCACAAGCTTCCAAGTGACAAATTACTTATAGTATTTTTTTGCTACCTCATTAAAGGATCTAAGATAGCTTAATTTTATAATTCCGCATCTGTGGATGTTTAAGGAAGTATTTTAAAATCAACTGCCAGCTTGATCTCATGCCATATATAATCAAATTATGTCCCTAATTCAGGAGAGCATTTAAGCATGTTGTTCATGGACTCTGCTGAAGACAGAAATTTTGAATATTCTTCAACAGAGACCTTGAAGAAAACTAAATTTATATTTTTTTAACTGATACTGTTGTGAGAGGGGTACCCTTTCACAAACTGTAAAACAATACTATTGAAAAGAAAGATTGCTGGTATAAAAAGAAACAAATTCTATCTTCAAATTATTACCTGTTCCATGCATACCTTGGATTATGCTCAAGATTAGCATAGGGCAGTACTTTGAATCTTAAGGAGTGAACATTATGTCATGGTTTCATTTCTTCTGAGTTTACAGCCAGAGCTGGAGGTTTCTTCTTGTGTGAACCATTGATCTCATTCCAACTATTTTATTTTCCCCAGCCAAATCCTCCTATACACCATGTAGCATCCACAGAACAGGTGAGCAGGCATTGCTCCAGACTGAAAGCTCAGTAAAATATAAGTACCTTTTCTACACAGGTGGCTTACAACGTTCTGATATGTAAGGCCTCTTGCTTAATAATAGATCTTACAATAATGATTAATGTTAAGTATTTTACAACCTTTCCTCTGCCTAGAGACAGAGAATAATTGTTGTATGCATTTTATAGGCAGAGGACTGAGTTCAGGAGCAAATTTAAGCCCCTAAAGGACTGAGACGATGCACAAGTTGAAACCAGGAAGGTTCAGACAGGGTTTTTCACCGTGAGGGAAGGCAGGCATTGGACCAGGTTGCTTAGGGAGACTACGGAGTGTCCATCCTTGGAGATTTCTAAAGGTGTGATTATATAAGCACTGTGCAATCTGGTCTGATTTTACAGCTCAGCCTGCTTTGAGTAGGAAGTTGGACTGAAGACCCCCTGAGGTCCCCTCCAGCTGGAATTTTTCCATGATCTTATGATCTACAAAGCCTAGTGAGAGAGAGCAACACCAAAATTTACAGTAGAGTTCAGACATGCACCATGGGTGTTGCCTGTATTCAGTATCCAGGTCCCGACCCTATTTGCAAACCTGAGCTTCCCCTACAGGGAGTGGTCTCATCATGTGCTTGGAACATATAATTTTAATTAGTTTAGCCCAAAATAGGGAAACTGTGGCCATTTTCTGTCAAAACTGTGGCTGAAGGAGAGATGACAGCATTTTGCATAGCAGTCTAGGAGTTGAGAAACTTGCTTGGGGAATTCATAGTGAGTCACGTTGTTTCCATCACAGCCAAGGTGGATTCAAAGCCACCTTTCCCAGGAGCATGCCCGGCTGACAAGAGTGTCGAATGGTCTTGCTGAGAGTATGGTCCACCCTTCTGGCTGAAATTGGATGACTGCAGTCAGGAACCTGGCACTAGTGTGCCTAAGGGTAAACACAGGTAAAAGGAGTTTATTAATTTCTACTTTGGCAGCTTAATCTTTGAATGAGAGACAGCATGCAAGAGGGGCATCTTACTCTGTAGCCTCTTGATTCAGCTGGCAAGTTGGATGGGATAGGTGTAAAGGGCATTGCATGTTCCTAGGTGCTGTCACTGCCAGCTATTTTTCAACATCTGTATCCAGAACAGACTATAAAACTGAGGAAAGGTGGATTATTATTTTACTGATCCCCTTTGGCATACCATTACTTCACTTTTTCTGCTCCTAGGGCTGGTACCTACCTGTGTGGTGTCATACAGCCTAAGCATCTTTCCAGCTGTGGGTTTGAGTAACTGAATCTTCTCCGAGGTCATAAGCCTTTAGCCTAGAACTATTTTTTGGCCAAAATTAAAGCTTATCATATATTTTTCTTTAATAGGTCTCTTAAATTTTTACTCTATTAAAAATAGATAAGAATTATACAAAACGGGAAGCCAGTAAATCAAACATTTGGAGCTAGCAGAAAGCAAAGAAGAAAGTTGAGAGTATGTGTCTTACTCTTAGCATGGGTCTCCCATCAGTATTTTTCTGTTTTTATCATTGATTTTTCTATTAAGCAAAAGTATTAAATAAGTATGTGTCAGAAAATTGAGTCATCCTTGAACACATGCTAAAAGAGAAGAAATTGCGGAGTGCATCTTGATCTAAAAAGCTTTGTAATAGTAAACCATCACAAGCTTTTCCAAATGTCTCCTGAAACAGCGCACCTACTGTACTGTAAGCAAGGTAACGCCTGCTCTTTGTTGTTGCTGCAGATTACTAGATGTGCTATCTTAAAACATCTAGCCAAAATTTTGTTCCCAACATAATATTTTCCAGCTTTTTTAAAGGGTTTTGATTCTGTTCATATTGTGCTTTCTGGTCTTATACGCATGAGAGGTGTTGACAGCGTAAGACGATGGGATGGAGATGCTCATACACACATTTTTTGCATACAGAGGCACGGATGTCACATCCATTACACAATTATGGCCCACACGTGTGACACAATTAAACGAGAGAATAAAATCCAGGTAACCTCATAAAGGAAGACAGAAGGATCAGTAGCAGAACCAGCTTTTATTTTTTGTAGTGTTTGTGTCTGTATGGGTGAGTTAAAGGGATGTGTACAACTTCCTATATGCCAGTGCAGGTAGTCAGTCAGAACCTGGCCTTAGGCAAAGATAGTAGTTCTAGGCTGTGACCTCTGGTGCTGTGTAGCTGAGTAGGAATTGTCTGGAAGTAAAAGAAATCTTAAAGCTCCTTCTGTGAGATGTTGGTTATGGTGATAAAACTGACCTAAGAAAACCTAACCTTTGTCCTGTTGTTTCTGACTCGTTACTGCCATTTGCTGTTACCTTTGTTGTGCTGTTAAAGCTCTAGGTAAAGAACTGCACTTATTTGAAGGCATCTCAGAATAGATGTGCCTGCACAGCTTGGATGGTAGGGAGAACAAAAGTAGGAAAAAATAGTGTGGTGGGACAGATACAAGACAGGAACTCCTTACTCTGGCTTTGCCACCACCTGAAACTTGGGGTGTTTTTAATTACATGTGGAGTTACAGCTTTGGCACAGCACCGCCTAGAAGGGCTAATCTGCTTCCGGGGCCTGCACAGCCCCATGTTATGCAGTACTGAAATGCTCACAGTGTTTCCACAGAAGTGCTTCTCTGATTCTGGGACTTCCAAAAAATCTGAGCCTGTATGTGATTCTTCTTCTAACAGGATAGAAGATTCTTCTTCACCTCTGTCCCAGATAAACCAAGATTAAGGGATGCTTTCTACTCTGAGGTAGAAATTCAAAGACATTGAAAAACATAGATAGAATGACTTCAGCTTTCCATGGGGTGTAAATCTGTTAAATACTGTGTTTTGAAATCTGAGCATCCATGTGCAGGCCAGAGTGATGGTCATGAGCCTCTGATTCCTACCTTAATCCTAGGCAATGCAAATATGAACTGTTCCTTACTTGGGATGTATTTTTTAAGGTTAAACATCCTTTGAACAGCTGTGAAAAACACAATAGTCCAGGTATGTCAAGTGTCCATGTAGGTGGTAGAACAGAGCTATTTCTGTGTCCCTCACTACTGTGATCTTTTTTTTTTTTTCTTCTACTTAGTGAATAGAGTTTGTAAACACTATTTATTCTTCTGTACTGTCTGGATCTTTGAAAGGTTGTTCTTTTCGTGCAGAAATTAGCAATTTTTAAAGGCATAAATGATACCATCTGATTCCTTCCTGTTCCATGTCAGAAAAAATCGGTAGTCTTGCAGATAATTTCTTTCTGATGGCATGGACATGAAAATTTTCTGTTTGAAGTAGCTCCATGAGAATACGAGGAAGCTCTGAATATTAAGCTGTGGATAGTTTGTAGATGTGTAGCAGACAGGTGTGTGATTTAGTTGAGGCCATTATTACCATTTTGAAAACCAGCTTAAGAGTTATGTTGTTCTGGGAAGTCTACCATGTAATTGTCTTTTGATTCTAGATATGGGTCTTCTCTACTCATCAGGGCTGCCTTAGAGCCCAATTCAGAAGGGCTTCTAGGTATTATCTAAGCTACTGATGTGTGCAAATTTAAGTGCTTTGTTGAAGTGGTGTAATAAAGAAATGCAGGCATAAAAGTTGTCCCCAACTGTTTGTGCTCACCTTTTTATTGCTGAAAACTACCGTTAGATTATTAGTTCCTGTGTCACTTCAGCTCAAAATACTATAGAGGTTGTAACAAAGTCAGTCAAATGCCACTTTTCATTTTGCTGTGGGTTTGTATGCTGAGCATAACCTGTTTATCTTCTGGGGAAAGACAGTGCATTTCAGAGACTTAAAAATACTAAAATTGCTGTATTATATCTGAAGACCATTTAATTTCCTTTCTTTTATTGACCAGAAATGTGTAAAGAGTTGTCTTTTCCATCGCAGTGGCCAAGGATTTCCTCATCTAAACAGAATCTTTAAAATCTACTTGGTTTCATGAAAATCCAATATACCATAGCAACTGGAAATAAAGAATTGAAACTGAGACAGAACTTTTCTTGTTGCTCTCTACATGTCTAGAGGTTACAATTATATATAGTGCCTTCAGCATTAAAAGACATCTGTCTGCAGTTGTTTCTCTCATGCCTATTAGGAACAACTTGGGGGTTCATTGTCTAGGAAACGTGGTCTATTTTACATTGAATCAAAGCTCCATTTGGCTACTTTAAACTAGGGCTTAGTGAGGATTTCGTGTTTATTTAAAATTTTAGGACCAAGTTAGTGGCACTGTTTTAAGATGAAATTTAGTTTGTAACTAAGGAACATTACAGATTTATTTTGCTGTCTTGTTACTAGCTTTACCACTGTTGGCCACACTGTGGCTCTCAGTTATTTGGTTGTATGTAGTAGTTGAGGTATATAAGCATTTTGTACAAGGAAGCAGCTTGATTTTTATTGGTAGTAGAATGCTGGTACTCTAATAGTGATGAGAGGAAATACTGGTCTTACTCAATGGGTGAAATCTTACTCAATGGGTGAAAGATGATCACTGCTTGATATTTTGTCTTTTTGTTTAATACACGTTCTCTTTGCAAGCAGAAGTATCTTTAATCTCTAGAATAACCTGGACTTCAGCGCTGTAGTTATGCTCAACTCTTACTAAAAAGCCTAACTGGTTTAAAACCATGAGTAACTAGTTTAGCCATTCTAGTAGCTGTTCAAGCTTACATGTTTCTCTCTTTAGCCCGTAAGTACTTCTCAGTGTGTTCTCTTCACAGTAATGCCTAGTTCTCACTGAACACTCAGGAATTAGTTAAAGAGAATTTCTGTATGTCAGCTGAAGAGACTCGAAAGAGTGTCAGCGCATCAGCAGTGAATAGCAGAATCTCTGCACCTATTGCTTTATTAAACACACTCATTTAAAGGGACTTCTCACAACATGTAAATAACATGAAAGTCATTTACCACTGCTGTCATCCTTTGGGATCCCTCAGGTGTCTGTCATTGGTATTCTTTGTTCTCATTACTCTTTCACTTTGTAGCAGTGACTCTCATATCTTTCTTTTTGAGTTATTCTCTGACTGTCACGAAAACCAAGCTGCTCCTAAGGTGTCTCCTCTCCAAACTCATTAAAACTGTCCTTTTGTTAACTCAGGCTGTGGGCTTTGGTGAGATCTCAGAAGAGAAACAACTTGTGGCTTCATCTCATATCGCTTGTAGTCAAACATCTATTTTTTAAACAATTATTATTAGGTAACAATGAGGTGTGTGTGTGGGTACACCACCACCAAGTGTGTTTGGAAAGGCCTGTTCCTCAGCAAATCTATGGTTCTTTTTGTTCCCTACTCTCCCAGTCTTTTCTTAATTATCTTTTTCCTCCAATGCAGACCCTAGTGCAAAGTTGCTGAATCTGACCATTTCGGTCTAAATTTTTTTCTTCCTTTCTTTCTCATTGTGTCTAAATTGTGTCTAAATTTTTTTCCTTCCTTTCTTTCCCACTCTGCCTTCCTCCTGTACTACTTCTGGGTCATTCATGCATGCAACTGCAGTAGTTATTTTCAGATATGGAAGACAACTGAAACGTGTAAACACAACAGTCACCCCTTGAATGTACATCTTTTTGATTCATATGCATATTAGTAATGAGTAAATAGTAATTCAGATATAGATTTTTTTTTTTCTCTTGACATCAAAATCCTCACTTTTGGAATATTCTTGTTCTTCTTGATATAGAGGAGTTAGTTAATGCTTTACAATGTACCCTATGGCTTCATTTTCCTGATTAAATTTATTCATGTATACTTATTTGATGGCAGAATTTGACTTTTATTAAAACCAAGATATTTTAAAAAATATTTCAAAGCCTGAGATGATGGAGTATACATAGGAGTTCTTTAGATTCAGCTATTTTCTTAATTTTTCCCAATATGGATTCCCAGCAGTATAAACTGGTCTGCAGTTCTGACACTGGAGTGGAGAAACTGGGGTCCAGCACCTCACCAGCAGCCTGACAGGGATCAGACGGTAAGCATCAGCCCTTCCTCCCTTCCCTTTGAGGGAAGCTGCAAGCCACAGACTCTTCCCAGCCTTGGCCACTGCCCCCCTTTCACTGAGTCAGCCTCCGTAGCTGCACTGCAGGTCAGAGACAGTTGCCCAGCCAGGGGAGGAGGTTTTTCAGGGTGCTCTGAAAAGATGTGGTGCAGCATGTTGCTTTCCCTAACCAGGCTGCAGCAGGCCTTTACCTCTGGGTAGAATACCAAGGAGTGGCATCAGTCTTGCTTGTGATGACTTTGTGCTTTAATAGTACTGGTCTTAGCACATAAGCCCAACAATTTCCCACGTGAAACAATGAAGAGAAATGCAGATAAAGGTACCTGCTTCAGGTACATAAGACCTGAGTAATTTATTTTGCCTAAATGAGAAGTGAATTAATTTGCTATGTTTGATAATTGATCTATGTGTAGATCTATTGATAATAGTTCTATGTGTACAGTGATGTCTAAGTATGGGTCTGCAACTAAGATAGCCTAGTGTAATGATTTTTTACAGCACTAAATGTATACTGTTTGTGTCTATGATATGTAGATATACTACATTAGCCACCAAGAACCCCTGCCAGGACTAGAACCTTTTTTTCCCCAACATTTATGGAGGTAACCTTGAGTTTGCCTCTGTGACTTGGGGACACAGGAACACCCGTTCCTGACCAAAATAGCCCATCATCTTTTTTCTTGTTGCAGAACTGAATGCCTCAATGCCTATATGCTTATCAGCAATTTGAAATAATTTGTTAGATAAGTTGTTGAAAAATCTTGTAGTTTTATATCTCATCATGTCTTAAGCAGTAATGACGCAGAAGTGTACCCTGGGGCATGAGATCCTTACCTGATACAAATGAGTGTAACTGTCTTGAAGTCTTTGAGAAACTGGCACTTTCATCCAGCAGGAAAAGGAAATCAAAAGCTAGTGTATGGTAATTTCACAGTATAAAGCAAATGAATGTTTAATAATCAGTGTAATCCAGCTTCAAAAAAGATTAGTTAATGACATAATGTATTGTATTTAAATCCAGAATGGATTAATAAATGATTTTGTGGGATTTCTTGGCATAACCTATCCTGCAGCAGGTTAAATACAAAATTAAGGTACTTGATCAGAAAGGTGCTTTCTAGCTTCAGATTGTACCAATCTATGAAAACTGATTGAAAAAAAGGAACAAACATTTGCTGTGATAGAAACTTATGCTAGGATATCACCTTACTGATTTTTTGCACCTGTTTTTCAGAGCTTGATATGAAATATACAGAGGACAAACATTATCAATTTCTGATTTGAAGGTTAGGAGAGCACCGATCCCCTGTCAAGGAGGCCATTTAGAAGAAATTGCACCAGTTGCTCTTTGGCAGAATAGTAGTTAGCATTTAGAAACTGGATGTTAAAAAAATCTTACTCAATGGGTGAAAGATGAAAGATGATCACTGCTTCACTGCTTGATATTTTGTCCTTTTTTTTTTTTTCCTTCTAATTTTTGACCTAGTTCTTAGGAAATGGGAAAAATGCACTGAAATGAAATTAAAGGGTAACTGAGAAAATGGACGCCTCATTTTTGGGGACTGAAGATATTCAGATTCTTGGACCTATGATCAGTCCCCGTTGAGTCATTTTCTTTAAAGATTTCAGCCTTCCTGAAGCAAGACTGCCCACAAATGAGGAATGTAATTCTAATAATAGACTACATGGTTTGCTTTCTCCCTTCAAGGATGAGTAAGCTGGAAGGTATTTTTCCAAAATGCCTGTGTGCTGAGAGTCACCAAGGTGTTTCATAAAGACCAGCAAAGCACAGTGAGCCGGATGCTTTCTAGGTTCAGCGTTTCCCAAGGACCAGGAAACTTCCCTAAGCCTATTTTTGCACACACTTGGTGTTTCTAGGTAAATGTTTAGATTATGGTAACAGCCAAGTAGAATGGAGATCATAATTTAAATAGCTTTTCTGGCAGTTTGTACTATTTTTGGAAAAAAAAAG
>VZTM01033779.1:0-17136 GCA_013400555.1 Jacana jacana | reverse complement strand
ACAAAATAACCAATTTTACAGACTATTTGGACACCAGAATTTGGCAGGATTAAATACAATTTCTGTGTTCCATTCTAAATTGCAGAACTTTTGTGTGACTAGACAGATGTAGCTTGGTCTGTACTTAGCCAGAGANCACCGATCCCCTGTCAAGGAGGCCATTTAGAAGAAATTGCACCAGTTGCTCTTTGGCAGAATAGTAGTTAGCATTTAGAAACTGGATGTTAAAAAAATCTTACTCAATGGGTGAAAGATGAAAGATGATCACTGCTTCACTGCTTGATATTTTGTCCTTTTTTTTTTTTTCCTTCTAATTTTTGACCTAGTTCTTAGGAAATGGGAAAAATGCACTGAAATGAAATTAAAGGGTAACTGAGAAAATGGACGCCTCATTTTTGGGGACTGAAGATATTCAGATTCTTGGACCTATGATCAGTCCCCGTTGAGTCATTTTCTTTAAAGATTTCAGCCTTCCTGAAGCAAGACTGCCCACAAATGAGGAATGTAATTCTAATAATAGACTACATGGTTTGCTTTCTCCCTTCAAGGATGAGTAAGCTGGAAGGTATTTTTCCAAAATGCCTGTGTGCTGAGAGTCACCAAGGTGTTTCATAAAGACCAGCAAAGCACAGTGAGCCGGATGCTTTCTAGGTTCAGCGTTTCCCAAGGACCAGGAAACTTCCCTAAGCCTATTTTTGCACACACTTGGTGTTTCTAGGTAAATGTTTAGATTATGGTAACAGCCAAGTAGAATGGAGATCATAATTTAAATAGCTTTTCTGGCAGTTTGTACTATTTTTGGAAAAAAAAAGCATCCTTGAGTTATTTTTATGGTAACTTTGAAGGTATATTTGATAAACTGTTAAGCATGAAAGTTTAGAGTTAGAAAATTTATGGCTGGAATAATGATATGCATTATTCATTAGTACAAGTCCAAAAGCACTTGATCTTTCCTTTCCTTTTCTCTCTTCTTTTTGTTTTTTGCTTTGTATTTGGATGAATCACATGTGACACACCAGCAGAGAAATTAGAAATTTCCAAGGCAAATTGGATCTTACAGAAGAGGTGAAAGGTTCTTGTCAGCTTACTTTATCAAAGGCTTAGACCTAATTAGTTTTTCAGGATACTGACAAGGGGCTACAGATATTTTGCTCACTTAATTTTCTTGCAGAGGGAGTAGTTTCTTTGAAAATTATTTTCAAAATTGCCTGATATGGTTTTACCTAATTTAATTGCTGGCAGTTGATGATGTTCTGGCGATGCATACTTTCAACCTCAAAGAAAAGACGCTTTAAAAATAAGCATAGACGGGTCCTAAGGGAAACTTTAATGACTTACTTATACATAAAATGGGAAATGAAAGGGATAAGCAAACAGCAAAATGAATTTTCAATTACTGCTTGAGCATTATGTCTATTTGTGACTAACACTCATGCTTTTTTTTTCCACTGAAACACATCCCTCTATTTCAGAAGAACTTGGCAGGTGGTGTCTTTTGGGTAACAGATCTCAAAAATTAAAAATCTAATAAAGGAAATTTACTGGTTCCTTTAGGCTGTTTCAGCTTGAGTGACAGTGTTAATACTAAGCCTGTTTTTAGGGGATTATTTTACAGGACAATGGGTGATGTGTGTGCATGAGCATTTTGCATACACACTCAGAACTTACGGAAGTGATTTAGCTTATCAGATTCCTTTTTGTAATGGCATTGCAATTGCAAAAAAAAAAACCCAAAACATTTAAAATTTGCCAAAAGTGTCTGGCAGAATTTGAGAGGTAATTAGAAATATAGAAAGCTTTTGATTTGGATTGCATGTTGCTTGGCCTTTATCCAAACGTGTGAGAGTGACATAGCAAGATTGTGGATAAGATTACTATGGAGTGTTTTAGAGAGCATCTCTGTCTCTCCTTCAGTGTGAGTTTCACCTTTTCCGTTGTAGGCATTTAAAGCGGGATGTGCCAGTTTATTCCTGAAACTTGTATTGTGGTTTGTTGTCAAGAATGTTCTTCTCTTTGCAGAGTGGGGGACGGTGCATTACCCTGTACAAAATAACCAATTTTACAGACTATTTGGACACCAGAATTTGGCAGGATTAAATACAATTTCTGTGTTCCATTCTAAATTGCAGAACTTTTGTGTGACTAGACAGATGTAGCTTGGTCTGTACTTAGCCAGAGATGCACCTCTCTACCAGGAGCCTGGGACAGAAAACAAATAAATGCACTATAATATTTGTGGATTAAAGAGAATTGGTTGTAGCTGAGCACATCAGCTCATTTCTTGTCTCTGGCAAGAGAAAGGTCTGGCTGATGGTGTAAAGGCTTCTGGTGCAGATTTTCTGGTGATTCATACCAGTTCACATTCTATTGGATTTCATGCAATTATTCGTCATTTGTGACAGCACAAGAGGTAAATGCGGCCGTTTGCCTATTGTATTATATGTGTCACACAATAACTTGTCTTTTTTGACCAGGAAAGATGAGGGCAAATGGAACACTTTATAAAGCAATGCATAGGGTGCCTCTGACCCAGATACGTAGACGTTTTATGGTGTTCCACATGTGCTTTGCTAAGGCTGTCTATCCTCATATTGATATAATAATGAAAGCGAGAATTTCTGTCCAATAATTTGCCAAGCAGCTGAGCATGTGAAGAGCTCAGCACCATGCAATGAAGTGCGCTGTGTAGCCCTGTCTGTAGTATCAGCAGAGTGCCCCTTCATCACCTGGCAGAAAGATCTCTCGAAGGATCTGAGGGGTCATCTTAATCTTTACTAATCCACCTTTTGTTTTCACATTAAAGTTTGTCATTTTTCTGATTGAAACACTTAACATTAAATTTGTAAGAAGGCAGTGGCATCTTTTCCTGCTTGCTTGACGGCAATGATAACGTGGGAAGCCCTGGGGTTTACCAACAGCACATTTGTTAATGAAAGCGGAACTCTTAGTCTTGTAACTCGAATTTCATGAGCCACTTCTGCATCAAATATTTTTCAGAAATGGGATTACATATGACTTATTTAAATTGACTTATTTAAATTGAAAAAAAGAAAATGAAAAGCACCAAAGGAATGTTACAGTGATGAATTCTTCACTAGTTGACAGGTAAATTAGATGACCTGGTAGGTTTTGTCCACTTGCAGTTTGTATCCATGGCAAGCCACACCAGGTGGTGCTGTAATACATAAACTTTGCAATTCTTCTTCATAGCAAGTTAATGCTTTCTTGGGAAGATAAACTCTGAATTGGCACTTTATTTTTTTTATTCCAGATGCTCTCAAAAGGGAGTGTTAAAAGCAGTAAGGGCTCATCCTGACCCTTGCTCTTATATTAGAATTTATTCTTTAAACATAGTTACTAGGCTGAAATTTTTGAAAGAACATTCAGTTTGACTACATCATTTTGCAAGGGGTATATTTGTTTTGAATATGTATATTAAATTCCACATATATTAGCTATAAATAGAAACTATTTCTTCTCCTAAGCACCTAGAAAGTGCTGGAAGGTCTGCTTTTGGCCTTGTATCAGATAGTCATAGAAAAGAGTGCATCATATACAGCCAGGTAGTGCTAATCATACCCTTTATGACTGGAAAAGGTTTCCAGGGTTCTTTTTGTTATATCTTCATCCCCTCCCTTCCTCCCTTCCTCCCTTCCTCCCTTTCTTCTTGTCTATCACTTTCTTCTCATATTTTATATGCTTTATTTTTCCTTTTTTTCTTTTTTTTTGAGGAAGAAAAGGATGAACCCACAAAAATTTTGGAATTCTCATAAATTCTTCACATAAGAGTTGAATATTTACATTTCGGCTAAAAGCTGAACTCCTGGTATGTCAAAATGGCAGCTTCTCGGAGATAATTACTCTGTTGCAACCTTTGCAATTAGATTTGAAGGCAACCGGCATGTTAGAAATGTTTAAGTTGGTCATTTTACTTGGAAACATTCAAGGTAGAGTCTTAATGGGATTTCTTGATAGATCTAGAGTGCAGTGTCTTTTATATTACACTGCACGTGGAAACCAGAATTTTAGATCCTTTCCAGCTGCCATTGTGGAGTTCAAACTTCCTGGCTGAAATTTTCACAGCTGATTAATGGATTTGGATACTCAATTTCAATAAAATCGAAACAGGTTTAAGTCCTCCAGTGATCTTTGAAAACTTGCATCTTCATTCTTTTGCTACGAAGTATTCCTCTTTAGTGCTGTGGTTTTGTAAGATCAAGAATGATGCTTCTGGCTTCTTAATTACCTCCTTTCATTATAGGGGATAAAAGCTGTTTATCTCAATCTTGTGTATCCTGTTGTGACCACAGTTACCTTAAAATAACTGGTTTTTGAGAGCTTTTAAAAGATGGGAGAGAAGGGGGAAAGATTAGTTATTTTGATCTATATTGTAATACAGAAGGAAGCTGGATATTCAAAAGGCTAGGAAGAAGATATAGGAAAGTGTTAATGTCTGTCCTTATTTGAGAAAGCATGTTTACCCATGTAAAGTAGTTTTTTAGCTTGCTATTCAATGTAGATACTATTATTTACTAAATCTTTAGTTGTAAATCCTTTTCGTATCCCAGTTGTGAGAAGAGACAAAATGGTGAGAAGGGAAACATGATTGGAATCCAAGTGGTTTATTCAAGGTCATGTGTCAGGGTGTTGCCTGGGATAAGAATAGTAGCCCAACTGTTACAGTTTATTAATTAATACTGTTCAAATGTCAGCCAAAAAATAATTTAGATTTTGGCAGATAAAAGCTTCTTGAATCTAAAGAAAAATGATGTTGAGTTGGGCCAAAACGTGCAGTCATTTTTCAGGGGAAAGTTACGATGAAAATAGTTGGGCTTAAATAAATACTGCTGTTTATTTTACTGCTTTATAGTTCAGTACTGCAAATTATTGAAGTCTTGCAGGTTACCTGCCCTGAACAGCAAGCTGACCGAAGGTGTACCAACAGCTCCTGACTGAAGGTGTACAATCAAACTCTTTGTATGTTATTTATTTTTGCTGTCTCTTTGATGAGAATTACGGTTTAACCGTTTTGGTTGAATTGGTTGGAACATCTGTGGTTCCCACCGGTTCTCTCCTAATAAAATATGTGGGGCAATTGCCATTTGTTTATGTGTCCAAGTCCTTAGGGAGGTCACTGAGACAGTTCTTGATCTGTTTGTAGCCTTCCTCTCATATGACTGTTGCTACCTCTGTTCCTTCACTGCCCGTCTTCTTTAGTGTTGTGCTCTACTGGAGGCCTCATGCTTTGCTTATGGTTTCCTTGGCCTCCTTTTATTTTTCTTTTGGCTTAATTCATGTTTCTTCCTTCTATTGCATTCTCTTCTTTATAACATCTTCAGCTCTACTCTGATGGGTTCAGCCATAACTTCTCTGAGGGTAATTTCTAAGCATGTGTATCTGTGCCTGCGTCTCACATGGATTTTCTGTTCTCAGATCTTGAACCTTCAGGCATTTCTTCCTGGATATCCTCATATCTCATGAGCACATCCCTGAATGTTTAGTCAAAAATAGTACATAATTTGCCTCTTCCTTACTGTGTATGTTTAGTGTAATTTCCCACTCCTTATTTTTTCTGTATTTCTTTCTGTATGCTCTGCATTTGCTTCAGTCCTCTCTTTCTTAGCTCTTTGTGTCTTCGTAAAAGGTCTTTGATTTCTTCCCCATTACACACCATTTTTCCTTAAAACCTTTTACTCCCATACCAATTCATCATAGTAATCACTTAATCCTGTGTAGTGTTGTCTATGATTGCTTTTTGTTTTCATGACATTAACTCTTATGCTTAGCTATATTATTATGTACATACCTTTTTACAGTGCATATGTAATAATGAAGGTTAAGAATGCCGTGAGGATAACCCACTCCAGCCTCTCCTAACACAGAGAACATGCCATAATGATGGCATGACTTCTGGGTGAACTGATTTTGCAGCTCTGCTTCATTGGATTTGAATTGGAGGAAATTGTTTGCAAGATTAGGCTATTACTTTATTATTCTTTTTTAACATATGCAGGTCTGTAATCTCACTTTCATATCTCCAGGATGTCAGTGTGGTAGCATTTAAAGGCTTACTAGAAGTGCAGCTGGCATTTAAGCCAACTGCATGTGAACTGGGTTTGTGGTTTCCCCTCCAAATACTTCCCTCCTACAGTCTGTATCCCTTAACCCGGGGCTGTGCCAGGTGAGATGGCTTTTCTTTCTTTCTGAAGAAAAATGAAATATTTAACTGCATATCAAATGTCTGGGGATGTGTGACTTTGTAAGGTCTGTGTATGTTTTGGGGTTTGTTTTTTTTTCTGTAGACATTAACATGACTCTGTATCCTGTAGCTTGTTGCTGTTAGTACTCTTATGTAATTACTTTTAACAGTGATTTATTCACTGAAGGTTAGTCAATGTTCTGATGCCTTTATGTGACCCTACTTATTAGTAGAATAGATTCAGCTCATCTTGTGATTGTTCATGTCAGTTATTCATGGGTACACTATTCCTTCTTTAAATGTTAATTTCAGACAATTGCCACCCCCTCCTCAGCTTTTTCCAGCTCCTCAGCCCGCTGGCACAGCTGTGCCATCCTCTTCTGGGAAGCTGTGCCTGCTTTTGGTTTTCAAACAAATTTCTTTCTTCTTGATGTGGTGGCAGGGGAGCCCTGTGGACAGTACTCCATCACTCCTCCTTGGCTGCAGCCTTCTCTGTCGCTGCTATATACTGCTGGCATTTGTTAAGGTCTACAGTTATTACTGCATGTGTCAGAATCTGTCATTTCCGTACATTTTCATCATTCACAGCCCAGTCTATAGTTTGATGTGCCTGCCTTATCGGAAAACCAGGGCAGGCTTCTACCAGTGTGAACCACCACTTGTGTCTTTGAGTCCTCTGGTGATCTCCTGTGTTCCACATATTTCCACAGATAATTGAGTTTATTTCAGTCTGCCAGTCACACTCCTAACTGCCACAGCATCCCTTGAAGTAAAAGGAGTAAGGCTTAGCTTGGGATGGTACCAGTGTATGTTACAGTATGTGGCTGGAATTACCAGCTCAAACATTATTCTTGCTTCCTTAAGGGGTTATATTCTGCTTGCTTTCTACAAGGAATTTGGCTTAGGTGTGGGAACTCATTTGGCATCATATTTTCAGAGAGCGCTGAAGTAATTCAGATCATGTCTACCCAGGGCTACCACTGGTTCACCATGCAGTTAGCAGAGCATAGTGCCCACAATGCTCAGATTGCAAACCAGAGTATGGAGCCCAGTCTGACATAGAGGTCTTGGTACTTTCCCCCGCCAGTTCTGTAGAACTGGTAGTTCTGAATATTTAGCAGAGCCTGTGTACTAGCTTGGCTTTATTTCATCTGTGCTGGTTTTATAGTAGCTGTGTGAACCGGACTTCTGTTAACCTTACTGGTGTGAATCCATTAGAAAAGGGCATCTGTGTCATTCATTATAATTAATGGCTAAAATCTCAACATATGTTTCTCAATATGTAGGATTTTCTTTTGCCTACCAGTGATAATTCCTTATAATTATTCCTCAGTGTAAATAGTAGTGTAGTCCAGTAGAATGTGGTTTTGCTGTTAGAATGTTAACTGTCTTCGGTGAAATAAATTGTAGAGGCAAATATGTCTTTGCACAGTGATTTTTATTTTCAGATAAGATCATCACAGGAGCTTTATCAGAGTACTTAAATAGGTGCTTGACTTGGAAAACAAGGAATGTAGTGGAAATGGGACTGGTATTAATAGTAACATCTGTAACTGTTGGGTTGGATTTGTGCTGATGACCTTACAGGAAGACAGGTCTCAGCCCATTATGGAATCTGGTTTCCTTGATTTGTGTGTGTTTGGAAAAGCCATGGAAACTTTGTTTCTCTCTTTGTTGAAACGCACCATCCGCACATTTCTTCTACTTCAGAATTCTTCTGTCTAGTTCTAAGTCATACTTGAGAACAACATCATGCACTTACACTGTTTGCACTGTTTATGCCTCTGAGCCTTTCTAATTAAAGAAAAATATGTGGGCTGGAATCTCAAGCTGATGTAAATCAGCAAAGCTCCATTAACTTTTGTAGAGCTATGCTTCTTAATTTCAATATTAGCCT
Source organism: Jacana jacana (assembly GCA_013400555.1). Taxonomy (NCBI): domain Eukaryota; kingdom Metazoa; phylum Chordata; class Aves; order Charadriiformes; family Jacanidae; genus Jacana; species Jacana jacana. The sequence continues at coordinate 9,040 of VZTM01033779.1, read as the reverse complement.
TTCAGCAGAAATATGGTTAAGAAATGAGAGTTGAGGAGAAGAGAAATTGAACTGAAATGAGTTTTACTCAAATTTGTTATGTCTGCCAAGTGCAAATATGTTAAAATTCCCATGTTGACAAAAAAAAATATCCATGCAATTAATGTGCTCACTGAACCATTTAAGCTGTTGATTCATCGGCAGACACATTTCCAAATCTCCCAAGTGTTAAATTTAGGAAACCCCTGCCCCCACCCCCAAACTGAAAAAACCAAGCTGTTACTTGGTCAACTGCCCAGTCTTGTATTAAACCACAATATCTGCTTGCACAGTAAGAACGGGAAGACATTTGTCTAGTGGATAGAACAAATGATGGAAATCAAACTGGCATGTATCATTCCCAGCCATGGCATTAACTACACATGCAGTTGGGAAAACCACCGTTGCTCACTCAGCCCATATCTTCACTGCAAAATTACCTTGAGCGAGCCATCTCGCAGTAGCTTAACACAGGTGAGAGCAAGCACACGGGGAAAGAACTTGAGCTTCACACAGTGATTGAATGACTGCAGAGTGATTGTGGTGGTGGCTGATGAGATGTGCTAATGTGAGCTGTAACCAGTGCTTTCTGGCAGCTTAGACAACTTGAATGAAAGTTGTGTCATGCTCAAGTTAAGGATTTTAAAAAGTATCAGCCATTATTAAGCAAGGAAGGTTTACCAGACCTTACTGTTTCACAGAGCAGGTACAACATTTTATGCCCAGTAGCTAATGATTGGAAGGTAATGGAAGAAGGATTTTCACAGAATAAAAGACTAGAAGAAATGGTGCTCATCTGGTAACATCCCTTGGTGTTTGTAACTAGTTTGCAAATTCTTGAATCCAAGTAAATGGAGGTACATAGAAAGGTCGGTCAGCTTGCTGCATTCATCAGTGGCATTCAACCAGGCTCTTGAAGCGGGGTACAAAGAGTAAGAGGCTTTTTCATACATTTAGTCTTCCCTCTGACTGTGAAAGAGATGGGTATTACACCATACAGTGACACTATACATTAATAGATTTAGTAGTCCAAAATGGGCATAAAAATAGTTTTTGTAATGTTAGGTCTGGCTGTCTGGGCAGGTGAGATATGATGGATCAGATCAGCAGTTTAAAGCTGTGACTCCTGACCTGAAAGCAGATGGTTTGTGGTGAGGCTCTGATGTCTTTGAGTATTCTCTGTCCTAGTCCCCATTTCTTGGTTTTGTGACCGCGCTGGTCTTTCAGCACCCTTCTGCTCCTGCAGCCGTATTCCATCAGATTTCTCACTATGATTCTGGCTCTGTTTTCTGGTTCACAGCAGGATTACAAGCATCCACCTTATTTCTGGTGGGTTTTTGGGTTTGTTTTTTTTTTTTTGCCAAACAGGCAAACCTAAAGAGATAAACGTAGCAAGAATATAAGCAGAAAAAAAGTGTTTTCTGTGTCTTTCTAATACATATTAGGAAGGTGGGTTTTCCTCTTCAGTTCATCTCAGTAAGTGGTCGGAGAGCAAGACCAGTTTCTGAACCACCTGATGCAGTGAGGTAAAGATGACACAAGATTATTTATGAAAGAAGACTAATGCAGAATTAGGTGTTCACACCTGGGCAGGTATGAGAGCATTCTGTAGTTTTTGCAGCAGGTTATATCTTGTGTGGTCCTACTGTATTAGGTAGCCCTTTAAAGTGTGATGTGGGTAGCAGTGGAGTCTAGCCTCGTTCAGACCAGACTAAAAAGGGTCCCTTGAATCAGCTGTTTCTAACTACATGCATTTTGCTGAACACCAGCTTGGTGTGATGCTTCTTGAGAATATGTTTGATGGTGCTCTTAGAAATTATTAAAAATTTACTGTATATGGTATCAGAAAGTGCTTTATAATATGTCTGTTAAATACCCCCTCCTCTTTGGTGTGATTAGATGAGTATGTCATTTTCCTATTTCTCATCTTGTGAATAATTTAGTGGTTATATTTAACTGGTTTTTTTTTTTTTCCTTCCTTAGCTTTCAGACATTGATTCTTTTCCTACCATGTTCTGAGACTCCTCATAATCCCCTGTCTTCATTTATGTCATTATCTCAGTGATATTTATAGACAGCGATTGTTTCCCATGGGTGTCTTTCCGAGAGGCCAGATAAGTGTACCTTTCTTGCCTTTATATATATATGTAAAGGCCAGTTTGGTTATATATATTTTTTCGCTTGTTGAGCTGAGTGCAAATGTCCATCAGGTACAAATGCATTTCTAATTTCTAATGGTTTGGGATTTTCTGCTGAGGGTTACCCCACAGCCTGAATGCATGCAATAGTAAACCAGGGCAGAGTAAGCTGTAGAGAACTGGAGGTACCACTTCCATCAATTTCCTGGTCAGCCAGTGGTATTTGGAAATAAATTAAAATGAAATCTGCTAGCACTCTTTAAGTTGCTAACACTTCTGGCACAAGAAGCACCAGAGTTGGTCTCAGGCAGTGCTTGTGCATGCAGGACTGTGACAGTGTGATGCTTGTGTTTAGAAAGACGCATTCCAAACTTACAGCTGGTCTATTTTTTCAGTAAAGGAGAAACACCTGAATTTAAGTGAACTAGCTGTGATACCAGCAGCGAAGCAGAGGCTCTACCTGTGACCTCTATCTCCAGGCTTCCAACAGGGTTTCTACCATATGTGCTGAAGCTTGTGTGACAGTAGTTTCCCTATTTATTACTAGCTGACCTTGCTAGGTTAGAGAGACTTGAGTGTTGGTTTAAACTATACATTCTTTTGCACTTAACTTCTAAAGTCAAAAAAAACCCACCCTGTACCAATCTTTTATGACTGGGCTGTGACATTGTTAAATAATTGTACCTTTTTCCCTCTTTCTGTTCTTTTGCTAGCTTTAATTCATGTACTCAGTGTTGTGTGTGCAAAGTGAAAGATTATGTCTCTCCTTTATGTTAGTTGGGATGAGCTTCATGGCAATATTCATTTACAGATACAAAATAATCATGGAGTATGTTTCCATGTGCACAAAGACAGTGTGAGAAGGACTGTAAATTTGGATTATGGAATTATTGTAGTGTTTATCTTTTTACCTTACAGCAGTGGGCTCTCCTGCTCTATGCCTCAATTCTGGATTAAGATCACTTTTATTCTGGAATAATTACTATTTAATAACAAAATAACTTTCCTTCTCTTATATCTTAGGTGCTGCTTAAGATGGTGCTAAATATGTGAAAGTCTCCAAATCTTTTACAAAGCTGTTTTTTATTTACTGGGTTTCAGTCAAATGTGAGGCTGCTGAAGCATGTAGTAGAGACTAGAACTGAAAAGAGATCGTTCTGGAAGTACTCCAGTAGAGTTTACAGCTCCTTATTGAAAAATCTCTGGAGTAAGGAGGAAATACCCCAAGAGCTATTGTCTGGGGGAACAGAACTGTGCAAATCTGCTGTTTGAAAAATTATCCAGTAAATGAATCATGGCATAGGAACTGGAAGGTTGGTTGTGTTAGATGGGATTACGTGAGCAGAACACATGAAGTAGGCTTTAGCCTGCGGTTTAAGAAACACGATGGCATCATTTCATATCATGGGGCAGAAACCGCAGGCTGGAATGGGGATGTATTTGTGACTGAGGTAAAGCATATGAACGAAGGAGTGATGCTGGTAATCCTGTGTGCTCAGAAAGGGTAGACCTGGCCCTGCAAAACTCTGATGTTTGTTTAAAAGATAAAAAAGACCGGGTCTCTTTTATTTTTTTTTTCCGTTTGTCTTCTGGGTTTCATAAATTTTTTAGATTTTTGGGCTTGGGCCCTCTTCCACAAATAGAAAGGCTAGAAGCAGATTTTTTGTTTTAAGTGAAGGCTGATGTTTTTACATAATTGTACGATTCCAGGACCTTAGCTTCAGGAAAAGTAAAAACCAATTACCACACGGTTTACAAGGGAGTAATGAGAATTGGCTACACCGCATGAGCATGGCTCACAGAGAGAATCTGTTTTACTTCTGTGTATCCATATGAATATGAGTTTTTCAAAGCACCAAGGGGTACATGGAATAAAAATTATCCTAAATGCTTGACTCCAAAACCTGACTTCATTGTAGACCTAGTGTTTTTAGTGCTTTTTTTTTTGAGAGCTTAAGATGTGCATCTTGAAACGATTTTTCAAAATTCAACTTCCTTCCAAAATAAAAGCAAAATTCAGAAAATTAATCAGCTCATCTCAGTTTGTGGCATCAACAGCCTGATTTTTGTAAGGGCTGGAACATGGTGTCCATGGTGAACTGAATTCCTTGAAAATATTGGCTTGCCTGTGATGAACCCTTTTGGGAATCCTGGGCCCAGAGAGGTCAGCTAATGAACAGCCTTGATGGTTTTCCTCTGCCTTATTATTGTGTCTTTGTATTTTACCTATTCCCTCGTGATTGATGGAGCTTTTTGGACAAAGCACAAGAAAACTCACTGTTGGAAGCAATCCTGAATTGGCAGGGGGTGGAATAAATGTTTGAGAAGGTCTTTCTGCTGCTGCCTTCCAGCATTTTCCTCCTATATAGAGAAAGAAAACCTAAGTAAAGTAATATCAAACAATACCCATGTCTGACTTTATGCCTTTCTCTGTTTGACCTCTACAGGCCTGACTTAAAGTCTGCTGTTGCTGTGCTACCTTGTGCCTATTTTGTTTCTAGAAAACCAGTTTATTTACCTTAACTTCTCCCAGTCTAAGATTCTTTCATCTCTACTTTTTGTGCTGTTTTAACTTGAATAGTAACACCATTTTCCTGGATGGTTAAAATCCGTACTTGGATTTGGAATCAGAAAACCAGTAAAAATATGTGTATTTTAACTATTGAATTTCACTTGGTTTTCCATGCAGTTGGGAAAAAAGCATGCCATGTGCCAATACAGCTGCTTTTAAATGAGCCGTACTGCAGCGTATGCTGAAGTAGAAGGGATTCAAAAGCCTATTATTATGTATTAACTGGGCTGAAGGCACAATAGCACAGTTTCATTTAAAGTGCACTTCTATTCTGAAAGATAGCTGCTCTGGCAGCTTTTGTGCTTGCTTGTTTCTTCTTTCTCATTGTTTTCTACATGAAATCTGTTCAGTTTTCAAGTAACCTGGTAGCTTTTCTAGCTGCCAGCAGTTCAAACTTAATTTGTGGTCTGGCTTTGATCCAGTTAAATTTTGCCAGTCATTTTGCAGTTTGAATAGGGTTGTCACTTCCACTGAGGATGTACAAGGCAGGAAGTAGCCTCATCTTCTATGTTATTTGAGGTCTATCTCCAGCAGGTATAAGGAAGTAGTAGCACCCTATTTTATTCAATGAAGAAGGATAGGAAGAAGGAACTTGTTTGTATAGAAAAGTACTTTTGTAGCCAGTTTGCAAGCAGAGATGTTCATTGAACAGTATCGGTGATGTTTTCTAAGGAAAACTGCTATTTGCTGCCACTCCATCTACATCTATTCATAAATGTGATCATCTTTATTAAATCTGTCACTGGTAGTTTTTCTTTTTGTCTTTGAAGGGTAGTTTTGATCCCACTGTTAAGTGGTAGTTACTCCAGTTTTGAAATGGGTGGCATCTGCCAAATGAGCTCTTCAGATGTTCAGAGAAGAAGGAGACTTCCACCTCAGGCCAGATTCACTTAACTGATCCGTCTTGCTTCTGCATTCAAACAGTACAGAGAAGAGATTCTTCCAGCTATGAAATTTTGTAGTGTAGGGAAATCTGTTGAGGAGAACTTCTGTGGTGGTTGTTCCTTGTACACCTGCTGAAAGAGTCATTGCAGAAACAGAGCGGGAGGTAGTGGTCTACTCTGATCGTTGGGCTGTTCCTGAGGTATAATATAGCAACAGTATATACAAAAGCAGCTCTGATGTATATTCAGTAACAAACGTGGGGAGTTATAACCCACCTTCTGTAAAAACGTCCTTTTGTGCCAAGTAGTGTATTGTGTCAAAGAGGGTTAATAGTCCCTAGCGTCTTAAAATTATGTTGCACCTCTCATGATCTTTTCAGTAAGTGCTACAGCTTGCCTGGTTGATTTTCAAAGCCCTCTGGTATGGAAACCAGACTGTCATTTTCCCTGGCTGTACTTCTTTCTGATAGATTTGTAGTGAAATTCCCTTGCAGCTGTAACACGTCTTTTTTCCTATCAGCTAGTGATCTTGCCAGGGACATTGTGTTCTACCTGTATTTAAAAAGGACGCAGCCTAAAAAGCTACAATTGAGTCCAAACCCCTGCATAGACAAAGGTCTCCCTCCCTCAAATGAAATGAGAGGCTGTTGACCATAGGAACTATCAACTTTTGGGAAACAAAAATGAAGGAAGAAAGAGAAAAGTGAAAGGGAGAGGGGAGGTCGAGTGAATGAAGCTCAAAATGAGAAACCAAATTAAAATTCCATGTGGAAACCAACCATGAGGTTTTAAGATTTAAACCTGTTTGCATTATTCCACAATGATTATTCCATCATAAAATCATAGAATGGTCCAGGCCAGAAGGGACCTCTAGGGTCATCTAGTCTGACCTCCCCGCAGTCAGCAGAGACACCCCCAACTAGACGAGGTTGCCCAGGGCCTTGTTGAGCCTCACCTTGAATATCTCCAAGGAAGGGGCCTCAACCACCTCCCTGGGCAACCTGTTCCAGTGTTCCACCACCCTCATAGGAAAGAACCCATTCCTAATATCCAATCTAAATCTGCTCTTCTCCACCTTGAAACCATTGCCCCTTGTCCTGTCACTGCAGGCCTTTGTAAACAGACCCTCCCCAGCTTTCCTGTAGGCCCCCTTCAGGTACTGGAAGGCTGAATAACCCCAGCTCCCTCAGCCTGTCTTCACAGCAAAGGTTCTCCAAACCCCTGATGATTTTTGTGTCCCTCCTCTGGACCCACTCCATCAGGTGCACGGATGAACCGTTCCTTAGTGGAGGATGAACCATGTTATTCCCCCTAAGCTGGGAAATGACATGTCTGAGTAAGTCACACCAGTACTAGGCCCTGCTAATGTTCGAACTGCTTTGGCAACCTTGGCTCAGAGTAGTGTAAACACAGCTGCGGAAGGACAAAACTGTAGGTGAAAAAGGGGGAGGTGAAAGAAATGTTAGTATCCTGGTTTAGGAATCTGAGATGTAAAAGAAAAGGATTGGTGTCCATGAGTGGGGTTTTGAAGAATACACATGCACTTTGTGGACAACCAGCACCGTAATCATGGAAGATGTTAGCAGATTTCAGAAATTCTGTGAGTGGTCACTAAGACTAACAGCTTATTTCACATAAGCTCTGGAGAGCTGTCAGATGGAGACAGACTATAATAAAACTAGGTGTTGGTAATTTCACCTCTGTTCAGTGCTGATTTATAAGCGTTCATGACCTCATTCTTAGTTAGTCTGAATGGAGTTCACAGTTTGGTAGTTGTACTGAAATCCTGCATCATAGTAGAGGTGTTCCAGGCAGATTCCAGTTGTCTTCTACGGAACTGCTACTTTGTGATATGAAGGCATCAGACAAGATTAATTCATGTGAGAAAATACTGTGAAATAACTAACTGTTGCCAGAAGAAAAGAAAGCTCATCATGAGGTTCTTGATTCCTATCTCTTTGAAGGCATGTTCTACAGAGGGTTATCAGCTGGAGGCTAGGGAGGAAAGAAATAAACCATGATCCCACACCTTGGGGTCCTCTTAGTGTTATCTTGAGGACATTTCAAACCATTAACACAAGGCCCAGCACACATGAAAAGCTGAACTCTATGCCTATGCATCCCCATGTTGCAGTACTTGTGCATCCATGTGTCATCACTGACTTGCTTCACTGGGAGATGAGATTTCATCGTGCCTTTCAGTTTTCTTTTCATTGGCAGACATATCTTACTATGTTTTTATTTGGTTGTTTGACTTTGCCTTAATGAGTGCAAATACTTTTCTTTTTTATAAAAGAGAAAAGAAACTAAGTGTAAGCCCAGAGTGTAATAAGGTATTAATGTTACTTTTTATTGTAGCTAATCCAGTCTTGTATAGGTATATTCATAATTTCATACTGATGGAAGGACGGTTTTGAAAGCTCTTTCATTAATACACCATCCTTTACATATATTAAACGGTTTTAATAATTTAAAGTTGAGTCAGTTATTTGCTTCATAAGCTGCCACTTAGCGTTGCACAGATAATCGCATTCGGCAGTCCTCTTCTGGTTGTGCAATGCAAATGGAGTTAATATACCACGGAGATAAAATTTGCTCGTAATTCTACTGTTTGTGAGGTGAGGGCTATGAAGAGAGGATGCTTACTGTGCCTCCTGCCATATGGTACTTTGCCTGGAAATAGAAAGCCTGATCTTTTGCATCACATGGCATTACACTGATGCACAAATGTCTCTCAAAGAAGTTGTGTTCTCCTCCCTCCCTTCCATGGCAATCATGAATGAAGAAATTAACAGGAAGAGGCAACAGGTCAACGTGTGGCTTTGGGACGTGTCATCAGCATGGCTTAGGTTTTTTAAGGTGTCATCCAAGGCACATGGCCTGCTGGTGGCAGCTGGGATGCACCTCTCCCAGAGAGGGAAAAGAATTTCAGGGCAGAAGTTAGCAGGGTTCACTGACAGGGCTTTAAAATAGATATGAATGGGGAAGGGGAGATAACTGGGCCTGTCAGGACTAACCCCAAAGGAAGCATGCCAGAGCTTAAAGGATGGAAAATTACTGAGGACTCTTGCTCTGCCTTTCATCCGGGAGAAGAGACAGATTTTTAGAAATCATGGAAGCACCTATGAAGGGTCTGGTAGGAAATGGGGCCCACACCCACAAAAAAGTGTTGGAATCATTAGCTCATTTGAAGTGCATCTTTACCAATGCACTCAGTGTGAGCACCAAACAGGGGCAGCTTGAAGCCGTGATGCGCCAGGAAAACTATGACATAGTGGCTATCACAGAAACGTGGTGGGATGCCTCTCATGACTGGAGTGCCACAATTGATGGTTACAAGCTCTTCAGGAGGGATAGACAGGAAAGAAGAGGTGGTGGAGTGGCCCTGTGTGTTAGAGAATTCTATGAGAGTTCAGAAATCAAGTATG
>VZTM01033778.1:13449-52457 GCA_013400555.1 Jacana jacana | reverse complement strand
CCACCTCAAGCCGAGCTCTTGCAATAAAAAGCAGGTCATTTTCAATTACTTCTATTCCAGAGAGATCTATTCCTTGAGAAAGGTAATCTATAAAAGCAACAAAACATTGATAATCATGAAATAGGATAACGGAACATTTTTAACATCCTAAAACATTTAGAAGTTACAGTTAGTTCCAAGGGACATTTTTGCATATCACACTTGACAACAGAATACATCAAAGTAATGTATTGTACCAGAAAAACTGAGTATCAGAAGATTATTATTGAAGACAACCTGGATGTTTAATACATTGAATTTACTTCACTTCTCCAGACCCAGGCACTGCCAAAGAGCATGTGCACAGCATGAATTCTAGGAACTCTGGAATCTCACTAACACAGCAGGAAGGGGTAAGAAGTCATCTCCTTGTCGCAAAATATTAACCAGATAATTAAACTTCTCTAACCAGATGCCTGAATAGGTGCTAAAATACGAAATTCCAGATGTATTATACATTAATAACTTAAATTCTACTTCATATCTTTAAATTGCACTTCTAAACACTTGGGATCAAACACAGAAGAATGGCAAGGAAAGAAAACAGGTGTGTTTTTTTCTTTTTAAATCACAGAAACATCACAAAATTTATCATCGTCGTGGAAACCACCATCATCAGGGCATTCTTAAATTACTGGGCTGAAAATCTATTCGAACTTTTGCCAGTAGTTATGTAGATTTGGCAAAATCACTTCCTCTTTGACAACAGCCGCTTAGTAATGAAAGCACTCCAGCAAGTAGAAAACCCAAGACTTCATCTCCCTTTATCAGAGCAGGTTTGAATCTGCAACATCCTTTCTCCCAGACACGTTCACTTTCTTTTAAAGGGGGTGACATTATAGTGCCTGCTCTTTGGACTATTTAGGCTTTTCACAAGGGGCAATTTTAGGTACAAAAAACACAACCCAGGGAGTAAAATTGAGGTTTTTTCACACACCCCGAGGTCTCTGACCTCTGTGTTCCCTCCAGTTGGCTCCTTGTCTGATCTTGCACTCCTGACCTAGCCTAACTAGCAACCTGTCTTTGAAAGAAGGGATGGGGGATGCCTCTTCCCATATGTCTTTGACTTGTGACACTCACTTGCGATAGAACTCTAATCATTCAAATATTATGCAAATATTATACATAACTATTGCACATTTTTGCAAATCAAGCCAACTACAGCCACTGCTCTAAAATCCACCTTCCTGGAATATGGAAAACATGACCTAAGAACATCTACAGCTTTAGGCTCTTCAAGAACAGACACACCTCTCCACTTAAAACTCTGAATTACAACATAAATTAGGCGAGAACTGGATGATTAAATTGAGAAAAGTCACACTTCTGAACATGTCTAGGTGTGTTAGACTAGATCCTCAGAGAATGTAAAAGCAGTCTAGGAAAGTACTCAGTAAACCTGAGGAACCTTCAAAATTAAAAAAATGTTTCCTTTTTATTCCTCTTTTTTTATCTTTCTAGATTTAAATCATCCCAATTCCCCAGGTCAAAGTAGCCTAGATGTTTACACTATTGCTTATTTCCAAGATAACAGACTGCTCTCCTCCACATATTTTTCAGCATTTTGCCGAATCACACAGGTCTTCCACTGCTTCTTTTGAGAACCAATAAAACTAAGGAATAACAGCCAAGGCATTTCACCCAGCATCAAGACAGTTCACCAGGCAATGTTACATTATTTCCACTTATAACGAGGCCACTGTGACTTCCTAATAAAGTTACCTTCCTTTTACCTCCTCCCAGTAAGTTTATTGAGACACAGACCTAAATTCCAACAGAGCCGACTGAGCTTTAAAATCTTTGCCAAACAACCTTTCACTTTAGTAGCCAATTATTTTTGTTTATTCACAATAAACTAATCTAAGCCTCAAATTAATTTTAGCAACCACATGTTCACAACGGAACACAAAATTCCAAGTGAGTCACTTCACAGCTATGCAGAGAAGAGCATCCCCATACCGGAATACGAAAATGCTGCATAAGAAACCAAAACAAAAGTCTAGAGAATCACCACATAAAGTTCAGAAAGGCATAAAGGAAAACAACTCTCTTAACAGTACAGTACGCCAAACAGGTTTTAGTCTGATAAGATAGGCCTGCAAATGCTTTTGTCCGTATGCATTTGTTTAATCCCATATGTCTTTGACTTAAGGACAGCCTTTGCGCTGTGCAAGACGGCACACCTCATGCTGCACAGGCCATTAATGAAGCCTATATAATGAAGCAGGCGTGCTCACAAAGGGGTGACAGCAGCCACGCTTATCCACTACTTCCCCACAACTTTTTGCTTTGACTCAGCTAGATATCTACAGGTGGCCTTGCACACAAACCTATTAAAAGTAGTATTAAACTCCCACTAACTTCAATTACTAACTTCAAAGAGCAAGTGTCTTGAATGTGAAGGCTCGTTTTCTGACCCCTTCCTCTCAGCAGCTCAGGAAAAAAATAAAAGTGCTAAGAACTACCCACAGATTAAGTCTACTGCCATACTCCAAAGTAGTTTCTTGGCAACGTGAGCTTAAAAAAGGTGCAAGTATCACCAAAGATTTACATACCCCACAAATACAAGATCTGCTGTGGAGTTCACTTATGTCATAAAATCATATTCTGCAACTCCAGGCTGCTTAAACAACATAAAATTAAAATATGGTTGTGATCTCCTATATCCATATAAAAATCTACGGAAGAGAACAAAGAAAGAGACGGTTTCTCCATGCTGTGTTTTATCTCAAAATCTAAATTAAGCCATTTCAAGCACTAAAGATCTAATCCTTCTGATGTTTTTAAGAAAGAAACAGGAAGACCATGCTGCTTTGGCTTCTCCAAATGCCTCCATCTGTGCCTCAGACTGGCAGTTGCCTCCTGCTGAACTGCCAAAATCTGCAGCTTCATTCCGAATTCCCCGCAATCCCAATGAAATGCTTTGGGACAACGCATTTCAGCAGGACTTCAAAAGAGGGCCTTTCTGCGGGTTCAGTAGGCAGACGTCCTGCTATGGATGCTCACAGTTGCTATTCTAACCACCAGGGAAGCCCTAGCAATTGTGTTTATACCATTTTCAAGAGAAAAGCAGTTTTCAGAAGGACAGCAGGTCTACGGCAGAAACACCTGCAAGTGCTTTCCTGCCATTCCTGTGTGCGAGCAGAAGCTGCCACACATGTAGGATACGTGCCTTTTGATAGCTTCTATCATCTAAGCAGACAACATATTAGAAATCTCTACACTTGTGTATTCTCAGGAGTGAGGCTGCCATTGCGGAGAGCTGATCATAGCCAGAACCACAGCACATTTAGGATCCAGCTTATTTAAAAATATTGCAGAGGAACTGGCCAACTGGCCAGTTTTAGTTTGTAAAGAAACCGCATCACATGAAATACAACAGACACTACCAGTTATTAACCCAGGGACCAGCAAATGTAGGCTTTTGCTTCAGGCACTTGTGCAATCGTTACTCTGGTTCTTGCTGTGCACAGACCATTGATGACACCATAGCCATGATCAGAGCTGAGGGTGACACGGGCTGTAAGGTACTTGTGTCTTCTCAGGAATTAAGCAGACACAACAGCTTATTGCCCAGTTTAAAACTTGTCAGCTTTCCTCCTGCTTTAACCTTAAATCACTAGAGTACGTACCTAATACTGTAGTAACCATAACAGATTTAGTGAGTATTTAAAACTGTTACCTCTACCTGAACAGATTTAAAGAGCGCTTACATAACATTTTATTAACTTTTGAGAAGACTTGTGCTTTAAACAAATTAGGACCTAAATACCTTGTAAGACCACAGGCCAGGGCTGGATACAAGCCAGGGCAGGCACTGCACTCACACAAGCATGGCACAAAGCCCTGCTGCTCCAGTCACCTCTGCTCACTGGAGCCAGGGAGGAAAGGAGAGGAGGAAACTACAGTCCTATAGCCATTCCTCTACTAATTCTAATTCTTTATATATGTTCAGAAAAATAAAAGCAAATACTTAACACTCCCGTAGGGTATTGGTACTGCTTCCTTTCTAACTATCACATCTTATTAAGCTCGGAAAGCACAGCTGGAAATGACTTTTTAAGGACTTAAAATACAGACTGCCTGCTGAATCCTCTTCTTCAACAAAAATACTATATGCCGAGGCAGAACACACTGAGCCCTAGGAATCAGTGACATTTATAAGCTACCTTAGCCCAATAAAGACCTAGAACTTCCTATTTCTTAAAGAAGTAAGATTTTTGTCATTACAATTCCAAATATTCTTGGTTTACTAAATCTGAAAAGGTTTTCTAATCTACTGGTTGAGATGCTGCTTAAAAATGCATTTTTTAAGCCAACATTTCCCAGACAGTTATGTAAGAACAGTTTAATACAGAGAGAGATAAATCCGATATGCAAAAAAACCAACACTTTGAGCAACATGGTTAGTTTTTCTTAATCTAAGTGACTCAACAATATAGAATCTTTCTATTATATATGATTTAATTTTTTGAACTCAAACATTGCTCTGTGATAACATACAATGAAGACAAGAAAAAATATAAATGAAAACTTTCTGTAAATACTAAACTATGTTTTGGAAAAAGATAACTATGAAGGTAGCATCCCTATGGACAAAAACTGTATTATGCTTTTTTTTTTAGACTGAGTTGGTTTAGAGCTTTTGCTAGAAACTAGAGAATCAACAGGTGTCTACTGAGGACAATCAGGTGCACTAACAAAGAAGAAACAAGCACAGTCAACAATAAACCAAACCAATGAGATTAGACTGCGCCACTTGAGAGGCTACTTGAGCCAAAAGAGAAATCCTTCTGTACTCTGAGAAGTAAGCTCAGTGACACTGATAAAGAGGAGGAAAGACAGGAATCAGAAGAGCTAAAGTGGATTCCCTAGGAGCAAACACCTAAAGTCAGCACCACCCACCCCGCCCCAGTGCATAAGTAGCAAGAATCCAATGACAAACTAAGAGGGATTTAATGGGAGGTGGGAAAGGAATTAAAGGAAATTAAAGGCATTCCTGGAATTCTAAATAAAATCATAGAATCCTAGATTTTTGTTCAACTTCTGAGGAAAGTTTGGGGCTTGTTGCTTTTCCATGGGTATTTATTTTATTTTCCTTCTGCAATCTCAGCAGCAGAAAATATCGGTGATATCTGTACCCTGAGGTTTTTCTTCCATAATGAAGAAAAATTACAATTTTGGAAGAAACTACTAATTTAAATTCCCAAAAATCAACAGGTCTGAATGTACACAGGAGTTCCACTGGGATTTAAGTATGCAGAAGATGAGAGGCTACCAAAACATGATTTATTAAGCAATACTCTAGAAGACTGCCATAGCACAAACATTACAGTGCATACAGCACAGCATTCACACTGAAAATTTATCTAGAGGTAACTTAAGCATCAAAATAAATTGATTGAAACTGTCCCATTAGAAACATCGTATTAAAAATAAAGAATGTCAAGACGGAGTAGAACTACAAAGTTATTATTACTTGAAGCTGATCTGAGCAAAGGCTGCCCTGGACCAGAACGTGTATTGATTTCCACCTCCGTGCCCCTAACCTATTTCCCTATTCTTTCACTCCAACCCCAGCCTTCAAGTTTTAGCACTCATGAGAGTTTTTTTTCTGCTGAGTTGGTTTTCACCTAAAGGCATTCTCTCATCTGACTCACAATGCAGACACACAAGAGCACAAGGAGATGGCAAGAACCCACAGGCAGGATATCACCCACCGGTGGTAGGTATCTCTCTTGGTGGAAGCTCACATGTAAATTGGTAGAAGACATTCATGAAACTGAATCTGAATCACCATTTGCAATATTTATTTCTGTTACACAAAATGAGAAGAGACTGGACTGATATTGTAAAAGCACATAACATGTTTTCTACAAGGGAGAAGTATTCAGTAATGACAATCATTTCAGTTTTGAAAGGAGCTAATAAACATTCAGACTTTGGTCCTACAGCAGTGCCTGGATACAAACACAAAACACCAACAACACAAGTTGGATTGATTTGTGAGAACTGCTGAGGACCTGTTAGAGTTTTTTTTCCATCTGCTTCTGAAGTACCTCAAAAATAATTTACTCATTCAAATGGGCCACAAATCTAATCCAGCATAGAAACTTCCATGGTCCTAACAGAAATGTTAGTTACAGCACTGGCTACTGAAAAGGAAGGCTGAGGCCCTGTTTGCCTGAGTTGTATCTGAACCAACAACCTCTGAAGCTGCTGGCCCTGAATGTGTCCATTTAGGCTTTTTTCTAAACAATATAGGTATCATAAAACTAAAGCTAGTCCTAGAGCAAAGCCTGAGATCCCAATACCTTAGCAAAAACCTAGTGCTCACCCTTTGGTGAAAGTAACCTCACATTTAATACTACATCTTTATTCTTAAAGTGGAATAGGTGAACACCCGGAACTTAGAGAACAGTGGCCTGCTCCTCAGAGGCACTTGAATTTGCCACACAAACGATGCATAGAGCAGGTGGGGAATGGCAAGAGCATGCACATTTGTAGGTCTTCAAACTGGAAGTTAATGCCTCCAAAAAAAAGCTTTCTCCAAGTTCTGTTTCAGCAGACTAATTCTCAGTCAAGGCTGAAATAACTGCCCCACACCCTGCGTAAGGAACCAAAGTCCTTGCTGCAGCAAGGCTTATACTAAGCCTTTAAACTCAACGAGATGAATTCTACTACAGTTACTATGAAAGAATATCTTACAGCCATGAGCTCTTCAGAAAAAGATGTTAAAAACTGCTTTGTAAAGTGTTCGAAATAAGAATTTGATTGCTCCATCCTATGTGCTGTATACAATATGCCATGGCCCCTAGATATACTTTACAAAATTATTAATTTTGAACTTTATATGATTAATTTTGAACATTTTCTGCAGATATTATGAATTCATTATTGAAGAGGAAGAAAATCTTATTTTACTAATATGCAATTAACTTATAAAACTTCTGCTCTATTTCCTTCCTTTTCCTATAGGACACGATTTCTGCAAGCTTTTGCTTTCTTCAGTGAAACAACTGAGGATAAAAATTTCTCTCTGCCACTAAAACACCATTAAGTTCCTATGAAAAGTGATTTTTATTTAAGCAATTTCTACTATCCTAAAATATTAACTACTCATATGCATAATACCTACATAATGTTTGAGCAACATTAACTGAGGCAAAACTGTCCTGCTGGAGCCAGAAACTGAGTGGGGTCCACAGCACTGTATTCCTGTTTGCTTTCTCTGACAGCATGTTAACACACTTCTGCTGCTCAAGTCCAGAAATGGAAATAAAATATATTAGACAACCAGGTATAGCTTCTGATAGCTGTCCCTAGTGAAAGGGGTCATTAGAAGTAAAAACAAAACAAAACAAATCAAAACACAAAACTTCTCGGTTATTTACATCAATCATATGCCAAGACTGGATTAATTTTAGAGAAATTAGGTCAACAGTACCAAAACCAAACTGGTAGAAAGTATATGATTCAAAGAAAGCAAAACTTGAATCACTCACTTAAACACAGACAATTATCTTGTGCTGTAAAACAGACTTATCACCTACGTTATATTATCACTGAATCAGAATGGTTTGAGTCCAGAGGGACCTTTAAAGACGAACCCCTTTGCCATGGGCAGGCACATCTTCCATTAGATCAATGAAAGGCACATCTTTCATTGCTCAAAGGCCCCATCCTATTTGACCTTGAATACTTCCAATGATGGAGCATCATATTACCTGATTAAAGCTTTACTTCAGAAGAAAACTGAGAATTTAACACTAAAATTAGAGAACATATAGGTATGAAAGAACTGAACTTCTAGCATATTAAAACAAAGGGAGAATTTTCAGGTGTCCAGGCAGGTTGCAGTGAGAAGGAATGGATTGTCATCCTGCACCTGGGAGCAGCTTCGTTTCCCCAGAATGATTGTTGCTGATTTTTTTAAAGGATATACTTTGTGTTAAATATTTAGTAGTGCTTTAATAATCACCTATGATCAATCCTATCTACAGAGGAAACTTGCTGTTTCTCTCCAGACTGCATGCATAAAACTCAAAAACCACTCCCAAAGTTGATAACAATACTGGAGGAGTAGTGAGGAAGGCCGACTAGCTATTTTTAACATTATATTAAAGCTGCATTTAAATTGTCTTGATGGAAGAGTTAATTCCTACTGCTCTCTGGGCTGGAAATCAGATGCCAGGCAGGATCTGGAGTTGATGGAAATGAGTTTGATATCTATTTTTATCATCATCAGTGACTTAACAATGAGCACCATATTTTGGAGACATTCCTGTGAAAATGCCATGATTCAGAAAATAGCTTAACACACCAAGATAAACATTACTTAGGTCTAATCACAAGTTATACCACACTACTCCCACATTCACTTAGGTCTAAAGCAAGAGTCGTGGGAACTACTTGAAGGTTCCCCCACCCACCTCTAAGGTTCCCCCACCCATGCACCATTAGCTCCCCCCCACCCCTTGAATACAGACTCACTGCCTTACTTAACCACGACCTACCAAAACCGCTACTTTCTATTTTCCCCACTAATTGTCTCCTCAGTCACCTGGATTGCTGTTTCAAAGAGGAGTGGGCAGCAACTCCAAATCCAGCTGGTGGATGGTCAGCCCTTGGGCTGATACTGTTTAATAAACCGGTACTGATACAGTTCAGTAAAGTGACTGATGGGGCAAAACTAACCCTCTGTGAGTTTATGGGTGACAGCAGTTTGGGGAAAGTGCTCAGTACCCTGGAAGGCAGGGCTGCCATTCTGAAGAACCTCAACAGCCTTGAGAAATGGACAGACAGAATCATCACGAAGTTCAACAAAAGCAAATTCAGCCCTGTTCACCCAGGCTGGCATGACCCTGTGCACCCAAACAGATTGGGTGTTCACTGGCTGGAAAGAAGCCTTGCAGAAAATGACCCAGTGGACAAAAAAGTTGAACATAAACCTGCAGTATGTCCTTGCGACAAAGGCAGTCTACAGTGTACTGGACTGGGTGTAGCAAAGGGAAGTGATTATTCATATTATTTGGCAGTTGTAAGGCCAATATAATCCGTGCCTCCCAGTACAAGAAAGATATTGACAAACTGGAGTGAGTCATAGAATCATAGAATCATTCAGGTTGGAAGAGACCCTTGGGATTATCGAGTCCAACCATCTTCCCTACTCTACAAGTTCTCCCCTATACCATGAACGACCAAAATGTGGGACTGAAGCATATTAGTAGGAGCAAAGGCTGAGAGAACCAAGTTTGTTAACCTAGAGAAAAAATGTTTAACAAGAGACCCAACTGCTGTTCTTCTGCTACCTAACAGGTGGTAGGTGCATACAGAGGGCAAAAGGCAAGAGACACAAGCTACAGCACAGGAAATTGCGATTAGACATCTGGAGAGAATACTGTATTTGTAGTGCTATGCACCTTACCCATGGAGGGTATTAACCTGCAGGACTGCAGATATTATATTTTAATATAATTACAATTGAAGTGTGAAACTAAGATCTAGAACTCTAAAAATCACCCTCAGCTTC
This sequence comes from Jacana jacana, assembly GCA_013400555.1. Lineage (NCBI taxonomy): Eukaryota > Metazoa > Chordata > Aves > Charadriiformes > Jacanidae > Jacana > Jacana jacana. The sequence continues at coordinate 42,886 of VZTM01033778.1, read as the reverse complement.
TTAAGCCTACTCACCAAAGAAGCTGATTTGAGAACCTTCCTCAAGAGCTCCCAAAACATTTCTAGTAAGTAAAACTGCTTTTTGTCTTAATTATCTGTGATAAGATGGTCCCAAAGTACTGTAACATTCATGGCATTCATCATCAGCATTTGTGTGGAGCTGAAACCAACTCCAATAAATATTCTACATGAGCTATGGTCTAGAAATCAGAAAACATTCAAAACCAGATTTCTTACACTGATAACTATAGGTTACAAGTACACCAGGTCTGTAACATGAAGCAAAAGTTATAATCATTAAAACAAAACCACTATCTCTATTATTTACAAAGTCCACATTGTATTCTGATAAGTAAGATCGTTCTTCATTAAAAATAAAAAAAGGAAAATCCCCACTTCTCCATAAGAAATTCACTGAAGTTTAATTTAGACACTGCACAGATCAGGAACTGCTCTTTAGATGTATGTGGACTTTCAAAATCAAAATTATTGTGGCAACAAAGCAATAATACTGCTACAAGTCAATACTCCTCTTGGGCTGGTTTTGGAGCTAAAGAAAAATAAAATACTGATGCCAGTAAAAAAATCTAGTTGTCCTATTTCTGTTTTGAAAAGACTTCATACCATCACAGAAGCAAAGCAATGTGTACAGCATATGCCAAAAAGATGGAAACAGAAAGGGGGGCAGAAAGGCATAATGTGGAACAGGAGAGAGATATGGCCCAAGAGGGGGATTACTGGAGAAATGAATTTATGGGTTAAAAGAGATGAGAATGAGAGCATGCTCAGAAATAAGATACAGAAAAATATGAAGGAATGTAACTTGAGAAAGGGTACAAAGACAAATCAGTTCATACAGCTTGGTCCTGTCACTCTGTAAGAGTAATTTAGTGCCATCATCTGCCTTGAAGGAGGCAGAAACCTTGAGAGTTTCCCTCCTGCCCCCACCTAAGCCTGCAGCTTTGCATTGCTTCCTTATTACCAATGCCAACCATGTTTCTGCTCAAATTTCAGGAGAGCATCCAAAACTGGAAAACATAGGGGTGAATAAAGCTTGTTCTTAATAAATTTCAAGGAGACATTAATCACTACTTTTAATGTCAGGAAAATATTTCTTAAAATCCCAACAGGTGAAGAAAAGCAGTTCTTGTAATGGAGCATCACATCAGTATATAAAACGAAGCAGGATGAAAAGAAATGTACTCTCCTCTCTGCAAGAGATAATTGCATTGAAAATATATTGCAACTGCATCATAAAGCCATGGAAAGGAATTACGCCCTTCCAACTGTATTATTGGAGTAGCTGAAGAAAACCATCTCTTTCCTGAACAAAGACAAGGACTCAACCAAAATGAAGGTATAGGACTTTGGCTCTCTCTTATTTACCGAAGTTAGCATCTTGACTAAAGCCATGAAAGCAAGAAAAACAGCTATGAGTAGAGGATAACCCAGCCTGTAAAGGATAACCTAAATTTACATGTTTGCTTGAAAATACTGGCATTTTTGGCAGCTTTTAAATATTGTTAACATGTTACCATTCAATAGCTAAGCAGAATTTCTCAATATAGGGAATTATTTAAAGGTACAATGACTCAGCTTCCATCAGTACCATGTCATGTTGCAACAGACACGTGCAGTGACAAAAAACGAAGGAAAATGGATGATGTGGTACAAAAATGTTAGTCAAAAATAACGTCTTCCCAACACCCCACCAGTTGCTGAGATGGTAAAGATGGCTGACTCTTTGCTGAATCAGTGCCCTCAAAGGACGGCAGAGGGATGTTGGTTGATTTGTGTGTTTTAATTCATTAATGGCTAATGACCTAATTCTTCAATATTTTTACATCTGGATAAAGATACTTGTGGATGTCACAGTCTTGGGGTATGTAAGTCTAGTTACCCGAGTTACTCATTCCTAGCTGTGCTTCATTTCTTCATTTCAGTGAGACATAGCCTGCTATTTTTGTTTTTATCATTATTTTTGCACTAAAACATGCAAGTAAAAAGGTCAGTTTGTACACAGAACACGGATCATTTCTAACACATACTTGTAAATGCCAGGAGATACTTTAAGATCAGTAGTGCTACAGCACTGTAAAATAATTTCTTTAAAAAAAACATGCTATTATCTTGATCCCTGGATAAGGGGGAATACTAGTCTTTTTCTTTAATATATATAGATCTAAGCTACAAATATTACTTTCATATTCCTCTCTCCTTATGGGTCTCTCCTGCCTCTTTTCAACACCCATCATTCACCCCTTTCATACTTACACCTTCAGGAAAACATTTCTGCAAAGGCAGAACTGCATTTTCTTTAGTATCTGCTATGTTAACTCCCTCGGTACTTTAGAATATGTGTAATTTTTATCTTTAATAAATGCATATTTAATTCCTCCCACCTCTTCCTTGGCATACCATCAATAACTTCCTGCAATTAGCTACAGATTTACTTGATTTTATCATCTTTAGAGTCAACAGATGTTGCATAGGCTATAAATCACCCAGGTTTTATGATGTACCTCTGATACTTTGTGGGAGAACAAAGTGAACCTTGTGTCATCCAGATTGCTTCTGTAGACAATTTGAACATAACTGCAGAATTTTGAAACATCATGCAATATATCTTATCTCCTGCAGTAAAGACTTTTTAAAATTTAGAGATCAGCTAATGGCAGAAATCTGCCCAGTCTGTCAGCATTCTCGACAATTCTTCTAGCAATAATAAAGCTTAGCAACAGTATTAGAAAAATAAGCACAAAAAGAATGTTGTTTGAAAGCCAAACTAAACATAAGTGTGTTCAGGTTCCAAATACTTGTATTTGAAGTTAGCCTCCACAGGTGCCTGTCTTTCAGCCTTCCAATAGAAATTCAAGGTATTTAGCCATGACAGAAAGACTAACAGCCGTTACCTCCAAAGACACTTTAATACTTTCTATCCTGCACAATTTGGATAGTGAAACTTAAAAAAGAAAACATGTTTGAAGTCCCTCCTCTCCCCATTCCCCCCAATTTGTTGCAATTTGCCAAAAAAGTCTTACCAATACAAATTGCCAAAATACAGCTCTGGCCCTTAGCGCTCACTACAACGTTCAGCTGCACCTGCAGTAACAAGAATGCACGGAAGCTGAAGGAAATGTCCCGTCCCTCCCAACCCAGCCTGTACAAGCTGTTTTGTAGTGTTCACCACAGCCTCCAAGCTGCTAGATCACAAACCTGCTCACCTACAAACACCAGTGGAAGGGAAGTTGAACAGCAAACATGCACAGGTCCTCTCCAGAGATGGAACAGAAGGAAACTACCCCCTCATACATGCTCCAGTCTGTCCTTAGATAGCTCTGGCACCTTTTCTGCTACCTGTAAAAGTTCCACAACAACCTAAAGGAATACTATTATTTATTAGTACTAGTCTGGGATCTTTCATATATGTGGACCATGATTTCTTCTAAGAAAAACATACTGTTAAAATTAGGAAGCACATACATGTATGAAAGTTGAGAACTACCATGGATTAAGATTTCATAAAAATGTACTTTTCTTCTCAATATGATTAGACATCAATGTAAACAGGAAGAAAAGCCATAATCTTTGTTCTAGTATTTTGAACCAGACAAAAATGAAAAGTTAGGCCTTCTCAAATATGGTACTGATGACACATTTGAGTTCTATCATTAATGCCACACAGACACAATATTAAAAATTAATGTCTTTGGTAGCAGAGTTCAAAATAATGAGCTAAATGCTAAAAATATCAAGATTTTATTTTTAAAAAAAGACTACATATCCAAGGAAGCAAACAGTAAGTTCAAGCAAGTCTTTCAGTTGTTAGAGGCACAAATTGTTAACAGATGGGTGATAACATTTAATTTAGCGAATAATTGTTATTGAATAAATAATACTGATATTTTCTTCATAGAATTACATAATTATCTATGAGCCAATTATTATTACCTACATCTGTCACCAATTATATCTAATAATTGACACAAAGAAGTTGAACCGACAAAAAAAAAAGGTGCTGCTTGAAGAATAAAATATGTTTAGTGATTTAATACTTAAAAATAAAATTGAGAAAACATACAGACTCATTGTGTACTCATATGATTCCATCATAATTTTCATTACAGTTCCAGTAATTCAAATAATATTTAGCCTGACAACAGATTTTTTCTGAAGCCTCATAAAGCATAATTTGTGGAATTCACTGGTGATAGTTATGAATCATTTCAAGATCAAGAAAGAAACCGTTTCTTCTCTAAAACTAACATTAGCATTGTTTAAATTAAACACCTTTCCCATCAGTGGAAAAAATAAAGAATCAAAAAAATTTAAAGGAAAAACTATTTCTCAATAGCATATACTGAACTTTCTTACAGGAATCCAGCCCTGAAGTAAAGAAATTATTACACTACCCCACAATTAAGATTTAAATTTTTCCAACATGCAGAAAGTATATTTTGCCAAGCAAAAAGAAAAAAAAAATCAAAAAATGAAATTAACTCTTTATCTTCAGCAGAAAAATTAAGTAAACACTATCAGTGATCTTCAAAAATACTCATAACCATTTACCACTGGAGCCATAATTTATGGTTTACTAATATTATGAGAAACAGTACCGTGCAATTTTGTAATCCTCAATTCCTGTTCCTTTTCTGTTAACCACAAAATCACCCCTGGAACCCATGGAAACATTTAGCAATCACTGCCTTTCATGACAACTGAAGTGCATATTGCACGGAGCAGCAACTTTATGTTGTGAACCTGCCACCTGACAGTTTCATTCAACACCTTTTAGTGCTCATAATGGAAGAAAGTGACTGTTCATTACATCGCTTTGCTCTTCCCACAGCATTCAGGATTTTATATACCCCCATTACATTCTCACCTCAGTCATTTTAAACTTATTTATAGGGGGTGGCTACCGACTGCTTACTGACCTTCCACCCTCACCCTTCCACAGGAGCGTTTGCCATGTATTTCTTCATTGCATAATCTTGGGGGTAGCAAGTCACAGGCTTATCAGACACTACTTCATTACTTCTCAGACACAGGAGTCCGGTCAGAGTCACCAACAGATGGCTGGGATGCTCACTAACCACACCAGTGCTAGCGCAGTGCTCAGCCTGGCTCTGACCCCTCTAGGTTTCTAGTGGCTCTTCATGCCATGCAAGAAAAGAAGTTGGAATTTCTACCAATTGAGAAAAAAAAACAAAACATTTGCAAAGTCTTTCAAATAAAACTCTATATTCGGTTAATTGATTGTACGACATTCTGAAATGTTAGACATCCTAAATTCCAAAGTATGTAACACAAACACATGTGAGACCTCCCAGATGAAGATGTCCAGAAAGTAAAAAGCAGTTATAGTTGCTCCAGGATATTAGCTCCCCCAAAGTAAATCTTTATTGAAAGATAAAGCAGCCAAAGCCACCAGAAGTCAGTCAGTCTCCATATGAAGGTGTGCCCGACTTCCCAAGAGAAGCAGCTACAGAGTAAAGCCTCAGCCTATGCAATGTCCTTTAGGAAATGATAAAAGGTTTGCATCTTGTTTTGGAAACAGTGGTGTATTAAGGTAACACTGGACTGCTGAACTGGTGAGAAAGTGGCAAATGGAAAGCATCAAGAAGGGTCAACGGTCTAACTACTCCAAAAGCACCAACAAAACGCAGAGGCACATGGGTTCCACACTGCTCAATCATTCCCAGAACCAAAGTTTTTTTCCAAGGCTTGAGAGCCTGCAATACTGACAAGTTTAAGCTACCAAACGTCTTAAAGGAACGTGGCTGCCTTGGTACTTGGATCACAGCAGACGTCTGCACCACAGCAGTCCAGAGACTGGGGCACAGCCAGGAGGCAGGGGACAGCCACTGCAGATGGAGCCAGTCCAGGAAGACAGTACCCTGGCTGCAGCTTACAGCAGGAGTCCTCCCACTGGGCAAACTCTATTACATTCTATATTTCTTGCTGTTTTCTGATCCAATTAAAGTCATTCTAAGTAATTAAAAAGGCAGGATTAGCTGACTGCATTTCAGGAGGCATTGCACAGATCATATTTGTAAATAAAATGGCTTATTAGGATTGACTGAAGGAGAGGAACCTGGCAGAGGCTGGTGTTAGCGCTGCCCTCAGAGAGGCAGAGTCAGCCATCGGAATGGCAGCCCCTGTTCCTGCCTGCGACGGCCACCACGGCCACCAGTGTGCTGCTGCGACAGCACTGGTGGACCTCAGGTCCCTCCCTCTCCGACAGCAAGCACTAAACAGGGAATAGGCTCTAGGACAAGGAATTACTTGGATACAAGTACAAAAGGTTTCCATTTGTTTTGCATAAAGCAACTAAGAATGAAAACTGTGACCTCTGCAAGGCACTGGCTTTTTTTTATATCCATGTTTGCACGATGCTATAAACAAGAATTCAAAATTAAGTGCATTGTTTTATAAAATATTTTGATTCCAAAATACACGTCTCTTCTGATTTCTGTTTTGCTACAGGTTTAGATTTGTCAAGAATTGGATGAAAACCAGACTTCAAAATGTCAAACCTTCCCAGAAAGCAAAAATTCCAAGTTTCATCTAACTCTTTGGAAAACTCATTTTCATCCACAAAGTTAATTATGCTGGGCCTGACTTAGGCAAGCGGCGTTCAGGGATCAAGGCAAATTGCTGGAGCAAGGGAAAGCAGACAGGTCTTCAAAGGCATTCTAGGTAAGACAGAGCGTTCCTTAGGAGCATCAGGCTTCAATAATAAAATTTTGTATTTGATAGCAGGAAATAGGAAAATAATTTCATTGGCTCATTTAGAGAATGCCAGTTTTTCATCTTCTGATATACAACCACAACAAGTAGTGGCTTTTAAAAGAGAAAAAAAAAGAGCTGTGTGTACATGATCACAAATAATCACTCAGAGTTCAAACACCACAACAAATGACAGAGAATTTTTTAAGAAGCCCATTGCAGGGGTAAAATACGCTGAACACAATTCCTGTTTTAGAAATACAATGAGATTAAAAAAGTGAAATTGAGTATCAATGGGCCCACAGCAACTAAGAAGAGAGACGTCTGCCGGTGCTCAGAGAGGATTGTGTTAAGTTAATAAAATGCACAAACCACCAGAACTACATTTCTGAGAGGAGGAAAAAAAAGGAGAAAGAGAAACAAACATTCCTCGGTCTGACAAAGCAGGATATTTTCACAATACTTTCATCCAAGCTTCGCATCTTTGAGGACCCATATTTCTGGGAGTCTAGCATACTGTTCCTATGTATGCTCTTCACTCTACCTGCCCTCTTCAAGTAACCACTCAAGCTGCTGTGACTCAACCTCCCTTACCCCCTGTCCCAAGTAAAGCCAGAAAAGATGGAGAGAGGCACCTAACCACTGTTTCTTTCCCTGGAAAAGGACAGAGAAAGCTAACATCAGCAAAAATAATCAGGATTTCAGAAAACGAGTCAGCCTTCAAGAACCCATGGCATGGTTCTAACTTTTTTAAATCTGGTATGTCTATTTTACTTTGTTTCTCGATTTCTGAACTTCTAGAGAAAGCCTGCTTTGCATTCCCAATGTTTTCAGAAGACCTGAGAACCAAACGGGAACTTTAACGTTTGGATTCTCAAATATTATATTGATAGTAGCATCTCAAAATTTGGAAATATATATATTATAAGTAGCATGACATTTTCAGTCCTACATTGCCAGACACTAGCAATGCAGTCATGGAGGCATAGTACTGCCTTTCCCTTTCCCAGAGAATATGTAGCATCTGGACCAGTTCTTCAAAGGAATTTTCTGAAATAAAGGGGCACAATGTGAGAAGTCTGGGCCTGATAGGAAAGGAAGCTACAGCATCCTCATTTGTAATTGATAGGTTTTATGGAGAAAGGTTAAGAAGCTGTCTTTCAGTTGCAATTCTCTCACTGCCTCCTCCTGAAAGTGATCGCTTTGCTGGCTCCCCTCCAGCAAGGGCTTGAGAGGGATCAGAAGATTCACCAGCGAGAACAGCACAGAGAGCCTGCGGGCAGAGGTAAGAGAGAAAGCATCTTAATAGGAAAAAACCTGCAGACCAGAGATTTCTCTTATGTAAGGGAAAACATACTGGAGACATTACAAGGGCTTGAGAATTATTGGACACTGGATGTATAATAAATTACAGGATTCTCCCACCCCTTTTCAAGAAAAAAGACCCCAAACTCTACAAACACGTTTTAGCAGGATTCCAGCAAATTGCAAATCCAAAACATCTCCAAACCTTCCTTGTTAGGTGGATTTTGCTTTGCAAATGTGTTTAGAAATCGGTAACTACCTGACTCATCTCCACCACAGAAGAGTTATTTCATGGTTTATTATTAGCCAGCTGTTATCATCAGTGGCCTCTGAACCCGTTTTGAGGCTACAGAGCTCAACATAAATCTGCCACGGCTTTTTGGCACCTCCTGCCAAGTCCTTGCTCATACTCTGCAAAATTATGCAGAGTATTAACCTTACATAAATTTTAAGAGGCTAGGTCTTCCAAAAGAACATGCAGAGGGCAGACCTTTGCAATTCATAACAGCAGTGACCAGGACCAAACCAGATAAGGAAGAACCATGAAAGATTCCACCCAAATTCAAGCCAAGCATCACTGTGCAACTGCTGTATGAGGGAATGAACTGAAATACGGTCCATGAAAAAACCACAGGGTTCTGTGACACCTTAATAACTCTACAAAACGTCTCTTGGAAGGATACCCATAAATCTTAGGTCTCTCTGCCTCATCATATCCCAGCACTTACAACAAAGTGAAAGCACAGCTCATTTTGGATTCAGAAATAAATTTACCAGAAAATCTTAAATATTTTCAGCATGAAACAGCATACCAACCCTGACATTTTCTTTATCTTCGGCACAAGGTTACTACAAGATTTAAAAGCAGTTATCAGAAATTTATACTGGGACAAATATTAATGTAAATATTTCAAAGAACTCTTAGCTTTTAGTTTCAATCTAATTATTTTATAGACTTGCTTAATATGTTATTGCTTAATATGCTTAAAATGTTTTGACTAGTTCAGTCAATGTTGAACAAAGAAAAAAAAGAGTGCAAATGACTTAAGAAAACTGTTCTTCATCTGGAAACAGTTTTCCAACACACACTGATAGGTTTTCTGCCCATCTGTTAAACCAGCCCCATCAAATTGTTTTGAGGACAAAAAAGGGGGATAGAAAAGACGACTCACAGTATTCATTATGATTCACCCAGTATTTTTCACTAGCTTTGCTTACTAAGTGTAACACAGTTGATTTGATTCTTTACTAAAAGAGTTATATTAAACCCAGTTCTAGATTACAAACTTTTCCCAGTGCAGTATCATTGAGATGAAGTGAAGGGTCCACAGTGGTTTTATACCAGCAAAAAGCCTAAGTGTCAAAAGGGTGTAATTTGTCCCACCTGGTTCAGGAGCTAACATAGGTCACATTGGCAAAAATGCATTTGCACCACTACGTGTTTGCTGACAGCACTCCCTGGAGTAGCCATACCGGCAACGCTCTTCTCGTGTAGCTCAGACCTAACCGAACCACGACACCGAAGCTGCCCAGGCAGCTCAGCCCTGAAAGAGCACGGTGCCAGAGCGTGCACTGACAGGGCTCCCTAAGAGGCAGCCGCTTCGATTCGCAGCGAGCCCCTCCAGCACGCACTGCCAGGCGGGCGGCAAGCTGGGAACTAAGAAGGATGCTGTCACTCAGCAGTGCACGGGCTGCTGCTCAGCAGAAGCCTGTTCCAAGCAAAGGGATCGTCAGCACTGTTCACGCTGCGTGCAAATTGTTCTGCTGCAAATTAGTATTTCAGAGTAAAATTTTTACAAAGGAAATATAACAAACTACTGGACAATAGTTAGCATTTTGAAAGAGAGATACTGAGTCCGTGCAAGTTTCTCAAGTAGGTCAGATCACTTAACCGGAGACATTTGGCTACAGACAGTTACCTGGTTTTGTGGATGAGCTATTTTTATCTTAATGGCAGCTAACAGTACAGATATCCAGTAAATGAACCCAGTGTTAAAAACAGTGTCACAGCAAGTGAAAAGAATTCAAAACCGATTCAAACTACTCCGTTTAACGATTGTATAGGTCTCATAAAATGAAAGTACATTAAACAAGCAGAAAAGATCGATATGACCAGGAGGCACCTGCATATTGATCAAGGAACAAAGCCAAAGAGAATTATGTCTGATGCTTTGCCCTAATTAGCTTATACTCACACAGCCAGGCTCATCTCCATGATTCCCTTACACCCCAATGCAGTGACTATACAAACTGTGACTCTCTCTCATTCTTCTCCCATCCTGTAAGCTTTTAAAATAGTATTAATACTTGTATTAGATGTACTATACGTCTACTGTTCTATGAAATTAAGACACAATTATAAATTCAAGTAGTAACAATAGATGCAGGTGGATGGATGAAGAATGGAAGCTTCTGAGAGACAGGGGATATTTTGTGCTGCAAAAAAAGCTAATGAAGAATTATGTAAGAGTTTCAAAAAGACATGACAAGGAAAATTACAACAAAAATTAGAGGTGTTCAGGAAAAAAATTATACTAAAATTTCTTCAATGTACTACATACACAAAAGACTTGCAGCTCAAAGACAAAAATGATTGGAAGGCTTAAGGAGCCTGCAGATCTTGGGATAGAATAACAAACACGAAAGAAGACAACAAACCATTCTGTTTCAAGAAAATACTGCTCTGCCATTGCTTCCACCATACTAGTTGCTTAGGGTTTGGTTTTTTTACTTCTTTGTTTCACTTGAATTTTTTTTCTTAAAATGTATTAAAAGGCCTAGAGAATTCAACAGCATTAATACATTTAACCTTTATTAAACCTGGAGTCTTATTTTTAAAAATAAAATTATTACCCCTTATTAAACTCTTTCCATTTGTAGTTGCAGAAATTAAGAGATAAAGGGCGACAAAAGGACTCTGCAAGCTTTGTTACCAAAACAGCTGCATTCAGTGCTTGTCTCAGAGCCTATGCAAAATTCATGACTTCATTTTCTTGTCCATATTTAGAAAGAGAAGTATTTAAAAGTGTAACATACACTATAGCAATCTCAATCAACAGCATGCAGACCACTCCATACCTACACGCAATGTTAAAAGAATGCTATCACAATAAAGACAAAGCAAAAATTAATTGGCAAAAATTATTTTCAGGAGTACTGATTAGAATTATGATTGTCTTTGTTACTTGTTATGTCCCATATCATTAGTCAAAAATTATTCTGTCAAAAGCAGTTGTTAAACTGACCAAGGTTATGAGTCATTCCATTTACCCTTCTGAGTCGTGCCATAAGGTCAGCTTTCTCCCACCCCTCTGGAATTTAGTGAGTGTTCAGAGACCTCCAGGGGAGAAGAGGAACAGTAATGATTCAGACACTCACTTGTATATAACCTGACCGTATTATAGATTTTAAGAAAGGGAAGATACTGAGATCTGGTACTAGATCCATGTCTCTTGTGGTTCAGTTCCATTTCAGTTTATGCTACCAATTTCAATTCCAGCTTCCGTGGCTCCCTCCCTTCCACATCTCCCAGCCATGTTATCTCCTTCTCTCCTCAGCACCCACACAAGGATTCTGCTGAAAATGACCCCATCAGCTTTCAGCCAGATCAGTCCCTTGCATCAGTGCCTCACTTCTCTGGACACACACATACCAGCACCTATGCAAGGAACAACTACCCATGCAAGGCAGAGATGCAAGGAGGAAAGAATCACGGGAGAACAATTTATATCAACTAACCAGACATGGAAGCCAGTCTTTAATCTGTTGTGTGTATGAAGCTCCACAATCAAGCAATAAAATACAGAACTCTATAGTTTTGGTTTGTACTGGTACCAAGCTTCTGCCATCTTACTCAGGAATTACTGTACCTACTCTGATTTCCATTTATTCAATAACTAATTAGCGCATACACACAACGTACAAATAAGTTAACGCACAAATGGCAAAACCATTCCAAAATTTCAAAGCTGAACTGCAATTCTTCACAGAACAGAGTTGCACAAAGCAACAAACTTAGGAAGACAAAGTGGAGGATTACCTGGCATTGAAATAAATACCTTCAGCAAGGATAAACTGTGTGGGAAAAACAAAGGAGCTTTTAAATGGCAATTACACAAATACAGACTATTCGGGTAATACTAATTACACGTCTTTTTGAAGTATTCAATCGTTGACCATCACAAAAGTAGCTTAGGTAGATCCTACATATATTTATAGTAATTTACATATGCAATTCAGCTATTTGCCTGGTTTGGCGGGAAAGAGGGATTTATTACCTGGCAAGGGAGAGGGCTAATGCTCTACTGCTTCACAAGCCAGTAAAAAGCAGAAGTCACTGACCCCTGGAGCGCTCCCTGTCTCTGCAGCAGGTGAGCAAAGTTCTCACCGGACTGTGCCAGCCCCACACTGGGCACTGCACCTTTACGTGCTGCTGTAGGCCCACAGGTGATTAAACGATCCACACAAGCAGATCCCAGCAGGATCAGGCCTCCTACGTAGGTCAAACTGCTCCAAAGAAACTATTGAATACTTGTATATATTCAGTACATTTTAGCTCACTGGTTGAAGAGTAAAGCCAAATCCCAGCACCACCCCCTTCCCCTGGGAGCTTCCCCCTCCTCCCCGACATGTACAGCTTTATTTCAAACCCAGGTTTCTCCAAGCAGATAAAATCCTTTACTAACCAGTAAGGGCTACGTTTGATAAACGTGAACATTACAGGTAAGTATTCTGGTGATACAATCTTCTTAAATTCTATAAAAATATACTATTTGAACAAAGAGGATTCCTTTCCCCACTCCCTATTACTGGTAACTAAGGTGTGACTTTTTTTTTTGACTCCAGTATTTATCATGGGGGTGGGAGGAGAGAGAGAGAGATTGATTTCTATGGAGAACAGATCAGAAGTAACACTTCTGACCATGAAGGTGAATGGAAAGGCAAGAGAACTTATCAAACATCAGGACACAGCAGAAAGGATGACAAGAACATCAGGTAAACAGCAAGCACCACCACTAAGAAACTGAATATAAAACTTGAAAAATTACAGTACACGCCCATTATAGAATAATTGTAATGAACTTGCAAAGACAGTATTTCAGACTAATTTAACCAAGGAAAACTAAATGAAATCTCTCTGAAATAAAATAGGCTATACAGATGGAAGTCTAGTACTGTGGGTTTTACCTCTGGGAGTTGCAGCCTGCACAAGATTCTATTCTTTCATTACAAATCTGTTGTGTGGGGGGCGGAGGAGGAGTAACTGTGTTACAGGGATAAAAAGAATAGCACAATTGTTGTAAGAACATCTAGTTTTCTCTATGTGTTTCTATCCATCACAATCCATTTTCAACTTTGCATCTATTTTTCTTCATTACCTTACCCCGTACTGTGTCGATAAAGTATGCTTTAATGCTCTACTCCATAAAGATAAGCCCCTGAACAGGACATCACTAATTCATTAGTGATGATCATTAAACAGTCTTGATTTTAAGAGAACACAGAAAAACAAAGAAAGCTGATCAAGCTCCATCAGGAGAGAGAGGACACTGGCAGGAATAGCAGCTGTGCTCTAGCTCAGATTGGATTCGTGTTGGCAGAACTGTGAAAGAGAGCCTGCAACATATTGTGCCTTTATCAATCCTGCTTCCCCAATAAAAGACATCCAAGGAATTTAATGCTTATGTTTTGCCTTTCGTAGGCTATTTTACTTAGGAGGGTTTGTATACAACTGAATTTATAAAAGTCCAAGATGCATTTATTTAGACACTGCTCTTTCGAACGGTGCCATCTAACACATACACTAATACAGCCTCATTCATCTGAGTATCTCAAAGTGCTTCATAAACACCAACTGAACAGATGCCATGAATCTGAAAAACATTACAGCCTGAAAATTTTCTGCTATCTGACTGTGTTACAATAATATGCTTTATGATAAAGTAGAAAAGGTCATTGCAAGGGGAAAAGTTTAATATTAGCCATACATTTAACAGTACTTCGTATGTATCAATTTTAATAATACATTTTTCAGTCAATTATGCAAGAGTCAAGTTCCTCCCTTGCCAAGAAAGAAATTAAAAACTAAAATAAAACACTCAACCGTTTCTTAAAAGGCAATTAAAAAAAATAAAATTAAGATATTTACTAAAACCTAAAATTCAGACATACAGAGGTATATGTAAAACAAAGAAGCAAAGTAATCCTTTTTCTTTTCAAATAAATGTGAAAAAGAATATTTAGGATTACATTATACAGAAATTTATGCACATTTTGTACACTGGTTAAATTAAAAATTTCTTCTGATATTTTATTCCATTGAGCCTCTTACTTCTGGGCATAGAACACCAAAAAAAAGGGAAGAAAAAATAAAGAAATAAAGACCTCAAAGTACATAAATGTAGTGTTGTTCTTTGTGTTCCCATATAGAAAGTAGAAAAGTAGGTCACCTGTTTTGTATCACTGTGTTCTAATATGTAACTACTTCTCTTTTGACGACCTTGGGGGGGGGGAAATGTTTTTGAGCATAAGATTATATAATATATGGTGCAACTACCTCAACCTGCTTTAAATAAGTAACACTTTGGAATTTGTGAATCCGATGAGCCAAAACTTTCACAGCTCAGACCTTCAAACCTGAAACTGGGGCTAGAAACAGAAGCTCAAGCTTGGAAACTTCAGGAGTTCAATGACTTGTTATTTCCTGAGCAAGAATTCAGAGAACTTCCCTAGGAATGGGATCACTGCACTTGTGCCTTCTCAAGTGGAAATGGGAAACTGAGCAACATAACTTTCCCTTCTACAGGTATTTATAGCCGTTCATTTTTCCATCTACCCTTCTTCTGCATCAGCCTCATAACCCCGATTCCTGTGCTGCTATAGCACAGTAGACTATGACTTGATAAATAAAGCTTCAGATCAAAAAGAAAGAAGAAAGAAGTGTCATTCACTGGGATTCACAGGCGGGCGAAAGGGCTGCCGTGTAACATTCCAAGGCAGAATTGCCTTCTCCTTGTGCTCACCTAGATCTACACAAGCTGCCAATTTATTTAATCCATCCACAAATGACAGCAAAAAGGATTTGTCAAGTAGAAATATAGTTATAATAAACATGAAGTAGAAACTGTAAGACATCTTTGCCTATTGAACTCTTTTTGAGACTAAAAATAAACTTCCCCAGACTTAAAAATGCTCTAATTGGTTCAAAATCCAGCTTGGTATGTTCAGCCCAAGAACCAGATCACTCCACACACAACTCAATGTGTAACTATTGTAACTGTAGTGGAAATGCGTGTAACAGTAAGATAGAAACTTTAAATATATATAAAGAAATCCCTACCATCCGTAGATCCGATTTATGCACTCACCAACAAGAGAACTATTTGTAATACTTCATATTTTACTAGAAAGCCAACATTGTGTGTTACGTTTCACTGGAGAGAGATGTGTTTGCTTTGGTAATACAGATAGTAGCAGTATTTATTATATTCACAATGGCAGAATTATAATTTTGTCTCCTGTATTACTGTGCTCAACTACAAAAGCAATTTTTTGATAATAAGCATCATCTTAAGGCAGACAGCAATGAATTCATTCTGGTAATTATGGGTACTAGTGCAACAGTTCACATTTTTTGATGTATCAAAGATCATAGCTAGACTACAAACAGAAAGGAGAGCATGACTTCAGTGCCATTTCTTCACTCATGCTTATTTTAACATGAGTTCAAGTAATGAAAGTCTAAAAATACCTAGAGAAAATATTTTTTTTTCTAATAATTTAAAACCAATGCACAGCTACACAGAATGGTGTACGTACACCCAGAGGTTTCCTCCTTCAAGTATGAGTAAGTACCCCTCTGTAGGCGATGATGAAGGACAGTATACAATTTAGACAAGTTCATAGCTAATACATAAAAAGAGACATTTTCTGTGAGATTCACAAACTGTTCATTTTTTTCAAACCATTGTAATTGTAAAACATCCTTTGAGTAGTAGAAATTTCTTTGTGGCTGCCATTTTCTCCACAAAGGGGATGGGTTACCCTGGAGACTTGTATATTTGCTTATTATCACGGGAGAATTATTTAAGACTATTTACAGGACACTCCAGTAAAGAAATCTGTCTAGAAATTGCAATATTTGAGTCTACCGAAATTCTGATTTTCACAGTAATTTTTCTCCAAGTCTTTCAAGCTATCGATATTTACACAGTCAATCATGCTCACCTTTTAAGCAGTTTAAGGTAGGGAAATCATCACATTCAGATGCAATTGCTACAGGGCTTTCTCATTATATTTAAAAAAGCATAGTGATGCATGAAGCTTGAAAATGAAAGCATTTTCCCTACTGCTTTTTATTCATCATGCAATGTTGCCACTTGTAAAATTGCTCAAAACCAGTAAAGACTCTATTTTTTTTAATAACTTAGTAGATAGCACTTGCCTACAGTTCCCATCTTTAAATCTTGTAACATTTCTGGCTACTGTTCTAAGCACTTCTATAAAGGGAAGAAGTTGAAAACTAAGTAACTTGTCCGAGTAACAATTTCCATTTAAACCAAAGTTAAAAGTACCAAAAGTAAATGGCATTCTAACAGAAGCATCATTCTTTGTCTCTGAACTAATACTGCCTTGGGATTTCGTTAATGCTTCAGCCATGCCCAACTGATTAATTAATTTTTCCCCAGGTTTTTTTTCCTTTGACTTATTTCTACCCATGAGTATAATAAACAACTTAAACACAGTTATAAAAGTCTTCCAAAATGCAAAAAGTACAAGAACTTTCTTACAGTTTAAATTTTATTTCTATTTTTTTATTATTATTATTTTAAGAGCTGGTTTGGTTACAGGAAAGAAAATCCCAAATCATGACAGGCCCCCTTTATTTGAAAGGAAAGTTTAAGAGAAGACAGGAATACTATTCCTCCGCATGTACAGAAATCTAAACTTCAGCAGAGATTGATGCCAGCGCTGTAAACAGGTCTATGTCTGTCTCTCCTCCTTCCAAACCACCACAAAGATAATGATCCTTCTTCTGATACATTTATGCAGAATAAATGCCAAAAGAATGTTAATTGGAAGGGGGAGAAGCAGGAAAGAACCTAACTTCTCCAGAGGTCCCTTTCAACCCCCTATCATTCTCTGATTCTGTGATTCATTGTGAAAATAAATAAAACCATAGTCAAAATGTCCATTCAAACAATGGCTTGAATTGACTTTTCCATTGCAGCAGGCCCATCCTTGGTGAAAAGGTCGTTTTGGAAAGTCTCTGTGCTAAGCTGAGAGTGCATTATCTCAAATTCACCGTCCTTTCTTGCTACCTTTTTGGAAGTAGGATTACACTTTGGAGAATGCATTATTAGATATTTCAACAAACCGTAGCAGGGGAGTAGGTTTTGGTTCTCTTCTCTGGTTCATTACATTATGAAACTGAGTGGAGCACCGCTGTAGCTCTCATGCTGCCCATCTCTTGCACACCAGCCAGAAGGATTAAGGGCTCTGGCTTTATGCCTTCCCTTAGTACCAGCCAGCACAGTGGTTTTTCCCAGTGTCTTCTGATGCACCGAGGGGCATATAGCCCTTCCTCCTGGTTCAGACTGGGACTTTGTTCACCCCAAAACTGTTCTACTATCTCCTTCCCAAATGCCATACCTCTGCAGAGACTGCATTTGGTCCTAAGGTCCTTAAAAAAACATTTTACGCTAAAGGCTTACCAATTTAAAGTGTTCAGCAACAAAAATACTACAATTCCTAAAACCTGCTCAGAATCTATTTCAAAATAATGCAAGCAGAATTACTTGCAGACTTTTTAATTCCTTGAATGGCATAGTCTTTTCTTTGTTAATATTTGTATGACAGTAGAATATCTATCTTCTTTCTTGAGCTTGTGTTTTCTTTCCCTAAATTTATCATGAGATTTCCCTTAATGAAATTACACTGGAGTGTTAAACGTACATGTCACCACAAAAGGATTTTCATGAGCACTGAAAAAGATCTATTCATTCATTCATGGATGTTGGAAGACCAGGATCATGATTTCTGTGAAGCAACTAGAAGCATGAAACAGTTTACTGTTTGTCATTACCTGGAATGTCAGCTCTGATAGAACAACCTGAAGGACATAACGTTAATTTCGATTAAGTGGGGCACTCAAGAGTTTAACAAAGCAACTGAAGCCAGACAGTTCACTGTTGTCATAGCAAAACTTTGTAACTCAATTTCCATTCCAGTCTGCAAATACATTAGAAAGTTTTAGTCACAATTAATGCCCAGGAGAAACAAAAAAGTGTTGGATACCAATGTCTTAGGCTACGGTTGCTGTAAAGGCCACAGCATAAGCTCAACTGATTAAATAGCAAGTGTTTCTACAGAAACAATTACTCTGTCTGTTGCCAGACAGAGTGTAATTGACACCACTTCTAGAGAATTAAAGCCAATTTTATAACCACAATATACTTTTTTATATACATATACACATACCTATACCCACACACATTCATGCAAAATATAGCTATGATATATGTACCACAGTTATAGGAGCTAAAGAATAACTTCTTGGTAGACACTGCTCAGCTGAACGAGACAGACTCTGGGTGAGCACTGCTTGGCAGTGGCAGTGATGACAGGAGAGGGTTAATCAAGTCAAGCAACCACAGATTTCTTCAAGAGCAATCCAGAGTGTCTTGTTCCAGCTGAGTCAGCACCCTGAAGCCCCAGGTTTGGTAGAGGACCTGGAACAGTGCTAAGAAAGCCTTGGGAAGGAGGCACAGCAGGCATGTATTTATCAGCAAAACTGAACAGCAAAGAGTTGGATATTGCAATTAAAACTATTTGGATACTATTTTGTCCTCCCAGAAGCAGCATAACAGAATTTCCTCATCAAAAGTTCAAATATGATTCAAATACCAAAGCAAATAAATAAATTACTAACTCAGTAGGAAGGCAAAAGCCAACAGGCAGACAAAGAAAAAAAATGTCATTTTTTCTGTCCAGAGGGTGAAACAGTGGCTGCCTGGCTGCTCTCTGAAGCCTCAGTCAAAGAATAGGTTGGCCCAATCTGTGACCTGTTCACAGTGCCAGCCTGCTTTTATAGCTAGCAAGCACTTGCTAGATAATAGTAATCAATAGAGATTAGAAGCTATACATTAATTTGTGATTGTGTAGTATTTGTCAAAAGAAAAGACAGTATCTTGCATTATTTTGCACGTGCTAGAATTACTGAAAAATAATAAATGAACGCCCAAGCTCTAAAATTCAGCTAAATTCACATTTATTTCCAACTACTACTATTCTTCCACTGTGTCAGTAACCAATAATGCTATCCCAGAGTAGAATACTGCTGCCAATTTTACAGGCAAGCAATAAAAATAGTTTTTGCCAGAATTAAAACTGCATTTCTTTCCATTTATTTATTCATTCAACAGATGCATTAGCCAAGACTCTGCACAAGAACAGAATATTAAATTATATCAGCTGGATGTGTTTCTAAAGAGAATCTAAAAATTAAAAAGATGAGTGATTTGGTGAATTCATTTCTTCAGCTTCTACAACTAGCAGCTCTCAGAGATCTTAAAACATACTTGGAAAATACAGAGGCTTTCAGGCAAGCACAGAAAGAGAAAAGAAACTTTGCATCGTAATCACAGATTTAAACAAAGATTTAAAATTACGGATTAGTAATTTTATGTGGACTCTACAGTCCACAGTTCTCTCTGCAGCTGCTGGTCTATGGAATTTTTGGGATCAATCCCATTTCCATTCTCATTTCTTTGTGTTGTGGATGTGCAGATCTACTCAAGGCAATTTTGTGCCCAGCTGATCGCAGGATGCCATCCAGCAGATTGCCTTACATGGCAGTTGTACCCAAAGGAATTATATTGTGGTACTAAAATGAAGAAATGCCAATATTGCTGAAGATTAAAAAAAAAAAACAAAAAACACCACCTAAAACTTAAAGCAAGGTTTGCAAGCAAAACTCTTAGCAGCTTCCTGCAAAAGGGACCATGAAGCTCAACAGTCAACATTCTCTGCTCACATATAGCAAAACACCATTAAGAAAAAGAGAAAAGCCTATATAAATAATTCTGAAGAGCAGCTCAGTCACCCTTGTAGCAATTCTCACAACTTCCCTGTCCTTGCATCTGACTCTTTTAGTTCTCATCAAAAATTCATCCTACCAACTCCATGCCTGTCTCATCTGAAATAGATGTATCTTTTTTCCTTCTGCCACGTCACGCACACACGTAAGATACAGGTTATATTGGGAAGGATAAAAGAAGGAGAAAAGCACCAAAATACAAGGCACTTAAATAAATAAATGAAAAGTTTTTCCAGTATGACACAACCCAAAGTACCCTACATAAAAGCACTATATCCAGTTTGTTCTATCTGTAATATTGATTGTTTTTAACTGTTAGGTCCTATATGATTATAGGTTTTGTTTAGCAAATATCTTTACACGTAATTTAACTTCCTAGCTGATGTTAGAAGCAACAGCTCCTGGAACAACAGCAACAGATCAAAATCCAGGTAAAACAGTCTCCAAGCGCGGTTCTTTATTTTAGTCCTGTGTTTAATAATCTTCTATGCATGCTGCAAGGCCTGTTTCTCTAGAGATGTGGAGGGGTTTTGTTTAATTTTCAAAAGCTGGATGATGAAGTAGAGAGTTCTATAGTGTTTCATCGACGTATTTTTTTAAATCTCATTAATTATTTGCACGTTCTGGGGGGTTGTTTTGCTCTCTCCTCTTCCAATGGAGTTGAGAGCTTAAAGCAATCTAGACAGAAGTAAGGTTAGTGCAAGAAATAATTTATATTCTGACTTCACCAATACATTACTTCAGGAACAAAAAAATAATGTCCTGAGAGAAAGATTTAGATACAGGAAGTATTTTCCACTCAAACCTCAATTTGCTCATTATTACTCCAAAGCACTGCCTTGGCTTAACTTTCTTTGTCAAGTCTAGTTAGACATAAAATATCTGTGCTTAAAGACCTGTAAAGAGAATAAAGGTGGAAAATTTATATAGTCCCTGCACTTTTTTCAAAAAGAAACTGGGCTTGTATTATAGAGACTAGAGAGATTCATGAAGCACAGACCTTCCAGATCTGACTTCTAGCATGGAGCCAGACTGTTTTTCTACAAAGCAGAATGACGTGATGAGAAACTATGAAGCAGATACGGGATGCTCATGTACCATGGTCACGGACATCACACAAGCAGCTAAATCCTTAGCTGAAGTGTTAATCCACACTCTCTCTAAGTGTCCATGTAAATTTGCTCTAGATTAAGAGTACTGAATACAAACTAAAATTTATGTGACTAATGTCAACCTTTATTGCCCCAAAGTACACTACAATAGCTGCTTGGCCTCCAGGCTTCAAGATTAGTGAGAGCACCTTTTATACTCTCACAAACTGTATTAAGTACTTACTATCATCACAGCCTGTAATATTCATCAAGGTATGCATTTAACTGACATTCTAAAGAGCCATACAGTCCTTAGACACAGATGTACTCAAATACCACTGGCAAATTCTTGCTGAAGGATTCTACCCTAGACCAAAGTAGGTATCGATTACTGTGATAATGCCAGCTTAAAGATTTTGGAGTGGCAATGTTAAACAGAGTATTATCAAGAACGAAGCAAACAGGTAGACACCTAGAATTTTTTGATGGTGGTGAACAAAACAGGTTTCTGAAGAATATAGGAAAAATTTGCAGGGGGAAAAGAAAAGGTACCCTGGGGAGAACTGGAAGGGCTGACTGAGGTTTTCGTTTTCCTTCAAGAGCAATACAGCAGAAAAGGTATTACAACACTAAACAGCTTAAAAGAAAAATGTTTCCAACCTAGCCACGAGCAGGCTTTAAATAGTAACCACTTTCAAAGGGCAGACTCTCCTTTCCCTTCATTATTTCCTCACATTAAAACTAATTTGCTTGATTAATAAGAGAAATAGTGTTCTCCTCCATATTCAGCTGCCTCTCAAGGGGAGTCACTTCTCACTGGGCACTGTATTTATTGTGAAAAGAATGAGGACTGGAAAAGACCTCTACTTGTATCAGAACTGCAATTTCTTTTTAGAACGACAGCATGGTAACGGGCAAAGTCTGTGTGTAATAACTCACATGGTTCTCCTGCTGATAGGTTGTAGCAGTTGATACAGTCTGTCTTCCACGGTTCCTCCAGGAGCTCCTAGCTGTAGGTATCAATTTGCAGAGGTGCAAGTCTACCTAGTGATACTGAAGCTTCTCACTTTGAAAGATACCAGAAATAATGCAAATAACATTTTTCCTCTTTCCCACTCCAACTACTCTTTACAGCTCCTATCACTGCAACTCACACCACCTATACGTTTTAAATTATTAAGCAGATCATCAGTGAAGGCTGATGAAGAATTTGACAAGTTTTTTCCTCCATAAACGTGTATTTGCCTATCATCCATTGCTGTAACAAAACTGTCCCCACTCCCAATTTCTCAAGATTTTATTAGCAAAATAAAATCTAGGCTTCGAGCCTAACGACGGCAAAGCCACTTGCAGGAATCAAGCATATACGAAGCAGAACAGTATTCCCTTCCTCAGCCCCACCACTGACACTATTGCTCTCAGTGTTCCCCCAAAAACAGCAAAGGAAAGCATTTTCCATACAAGCTCTGGTTTGCTTCAGTACTACAAAAAGTGATTTCAAATACAACAATTATGCAGTGAGGTTAAAAATACTTTGGAAGATGGAAAAAAACTGAAACTATGGTTTAGGCACAGAAATCCTTGGTATTTGAAAGCTTCATAGATAAAATTAGTTCTTCATATGCATGCATATGCATGCACTTTAAACACAGTTTAGGTATTCATTTTAGATTTCAGAGCTACAATATGTATGTTTAAAAAAAAACCAGAAAATATCAAGGATATCATATTTTTATTTCACTTATCCTCTTAAGAAAGTGAGAAATATCTTTCAACAATCAATTAAAAAAATTACAATAAACTATTGTATAGATTATGGAAACTACTGCACCCAAACAACACAGGAAGAAAGAAAATAAACTGAAGATGATACCAACCCAAATCTAAATTTACATCAACGTGCACATCCATCAAATGAGTATTCTTTTCAGCAGAGTAAATGGTGAAGCCAGCACACTGCACTAGCTTAGTTCAATTTCCTTACTATTATGCATTTACCATTATAGCTTATTACTTTTAAACTTGTGTCACACATCTTTTTATGGCACTACATAAACAGATCTTTCTATCAGTTTCCCTGAACAACCTTGTAAAAATAATAACTCAAGAACTAAGGTGGCAAAGAGGGGAAGGCAGAGTACTTTATCATTAAACAAAAAATCAGACAAGAAAACACATAGTACTGCATATCATTTCTCAGATTCCGAGATCTTAATGCGAGGAATACCACCACTATCAGACTGATACAAGTGACTTTGTATGTTAGAACTGAACACAGGGGCCCGGCAGATGGTTTTAACACTTAGAGCAGTCATTCAGAGCTCAGCGAGGGGAATCGAGCTACTGTCCAAAGGTTTTATTCTGCTGTCTGAAAAAGGCAAGGTATCCTCCTGTCACTGCAGTTACATGGAAACGTCCAGAGCTACCGTGTGCGGTTACTGATCTTTGATTTTAAAGGCAGTAAGCCTACTGGACCCTTCCCATATGCTTTTTGTGGCGCTTCCAAACCCAGTCAGCCAAGGGGCCAACTGAGCAAGACTGCAATGTATAAACTCACCCTGGTGGTGTCCCTTACATTGTGGTTGATTTTAACAAAAATAAAGGGACACAGTTTATGTTGTAATATCCATTTGTGTTGTGTATAGTAGAACTCCTGTGTCACACCATTGGAACAGGTCAGCTAGTACTTCTCCTGCTTCCCATTCCGTATTCTTTGCCAGGCTGTTTCCACAGCCTCAAGGATATCTAATGGAGAATCCTGAACCAGATCCTGAAGTTTAAACACTGCATGTTCAGCTACCTCTGAATCCAATTCAGTGTAATAAGCCAGCCAGAAAGCTTACAGAAACATTTATATTGATGCCGTTCCACCCCACACCCAGCACAGCACCATCATGAGCTGGGATCTGGGGAAGCTAGGCAACATAGCAACCCAGCCAGCAGGGAAAACATCTTTCAACATACAAAAAATTTTGATGAAAGCAAAGTAAGCAACCACCTGGGACTTTAAACCATGAGGCAGTGTCTCCTCGTTCTGCAGCCACACAGTGTCAGCGCTCTGGCTTCAGCACGCCTCAGCTGTCGCGCTGAACTACCTTCCAGACACATTTTTACAGGTTTAAACAATGCAAGCAGGTGGCTTTTTCATTTGGTACAATGTCAGAACTCCAAAAGTCTTCCCAGAATAATGAAAACCCTCACAAAAATTCAGTAGGAAGTGCCAACTTAGAACTAAGAATATTTTATAAAGGCAGAAGTCTCTCAAATTCTCAAAGTACAATTTTAATGAAAGAAAAACTGAATTCACAGCAATATTGCAATTTTTAAAGAAAAATGGAAAATTCATCTTGAAATTGATAGTGATTTTTTTAAATCTTCCCAATAACTACTACAAGATACAGCACCATTCATTGTGAATGCTTACAGGAGAGGGCAAACCACTTCCATGGAGAAACACTGAAGTCACACCAATGTTATTCAAATTACTGTTAAATTTAGCAGCCATACTTCACAAATCATACTACATCTTTTTAAAATAAAATTCTTAAATAAATATGCAATAATGCACCAGGACCATGATTTAGCTACATCGCTAAACCGAACAGACTGTTATGATATGGAGAGGACACCTTCTCTATACGTGAGTGATAACCAGCACGGGTTCTGTAATTCCTCCTTGGTATCACCTCATTGTACAAAACTAAAACATGATGCAGTTTCAGCATTAATTGCTAAAGGGCATTCTGTAACTTACACATTTTCTCCTCAATACAGGAACTTCCAGTGCTGAAAAGGTCTATAGTTGAACTAACATGGAATACTACTGAATAAATAACCTATGCCTAACAATTACACAAAACCAAATGAATCTTCTAAGACGTTCCTATTTCCCAGCATAATGAGGTCATTTTTCTGTACCCAACCTGCCACACTAACATTAACTCTGCATCTTGAAAATTAATATATATTCATTAAATATATTAAACTATACAAACATATAATATATATAATGTTGTAATATATTATATGTATAGTTTATATATAATATATTTTATATCTATTTCAAAATACTTGGGGTTTTGTTGCTTCCAAAGGCCTACATCTTTTCAAATACAAGAGCAAGTACAATGAAATGATAAACTGGAAAATCCCTTTTTTTTTAAAAAAAATCTATGGAGGTAATTCTGAAAATGGAGAAACCGAGATGAACCATGTCCCATGTGTTGGGACATTATCTGGCAAGGGGAAAATGGATGTCAGAAATACAAAAAAAAAAAACCAAATCCAACCTAAATAAGTCATTATAAAAATAACAAAGCAAAGAAAGCTGTATGACAATAAGCAACCATAAAAGAAAATAAATATTAAGGATAGGACACTGAATGGAAAATTAATTTTGTGGATGTCAGTCTTTAGTACAGAAAAGGAATAACAGTCTTAGAACTGTTCTCAACAGATTAAAGAAATGATAATAAAGTACTTGTGTTGAAAGAAAGAAAAGACTGCATTACCATCAGAATCGGAATGGTACTTCTGTACAGATTCTAGCAGGGTTCTTATCATACATTCAGCATATTACCCTTAAACAACAATAAAACCCTTTACAACTAGAACTTGTGTACGGGACAGGAGTCAGATTTACACCTTTTCAATACAAAAACATGCCATGACATGATCCAGGACAGCAAGCCGTAGCTTCAGGATGAGGTAAAACAGAACACCTTGACAAATCCAGCATAAGGGCACATCAGTACAACTGAATCTGAACTGCTATTATCCACTGTTTGTTTTTCCTTGATACTATAAAAGTTACTGGATTTTCAACAACATTCTAACAAAGTTTTTTGCAACAGACTTTGTAGGAACCAATTGCGGAAATTAAGATGGAGCAAGCTAAGAAACACATCTTAGATATGACACAAAGAACAAACTATGCAGGGGAGCTACCCAGAATTCGGTATCACACTGCTAGGTGTAGGTAACTACAAGGTACAGGAGGATTTATCCAGCTGGAATTGAGCAGGTGTACCATGTAAATAATGATGAAGAACAATCCTAGGGCAAGATGCCCAGAATCAGCCAATATTAATTTTCAAAAGCTCCTTAAGCTCTAAAGAGATTATGTGTCACTGAAAAATTTGTACAAGTTAGGAGCCCAAGTCTTTTGCAAACATGAAAAAGCTGACATTTTTAGACCCAGAAGTCATAAAATTCTAAACAGTCACTAAATGAGGAGCAAGATTCAAACTAGGAAACAAGACATGCAGCCCAAAGAAAGGAACAGAAAGCACTGCTAAAGCATTCAGGGGAGATAATCGTAGAAAATTAAAAAAGAGTAATGCAGGGAAGCAAGCAGACACAGTCTGCCAACTGTGCAAATTAAGATCTTCGTGAATGTGTCTATTCCATAACACCTGGATGTTAAGACAGTCTGCGATACGTTTATATAAAGTTAAACCCTAAAGCACATTAAAAGAATGATAAGGCTCCAAAATCAAGGATTCTTAGCAGAAAACATCAGAACTGAGTATTTCATTTGGCCCTGCTAGACCTTGCAAGCCTAAGGAGACTTTTTAACAAAGTAAACTTCTTTAAAACCTGCAGTGCAAGAGGCTACATTCACAGTGATCTTATAATCTCACCAGCAGGGTTTAGACCTCCAGATCCATAAATGACCATTTCAGACTGCAGCAACAGTTGATGCCAGGACATTACTTCCTGTGTGTTGGATGTAAAACAGTAGATAGAAGATGATCAAGAAATATGCTGCAACTTCCAAATTTTGGACTTCCTGCTCTCAGCAAAACAGAAAAATATACACAATTGGGGCAGTTTTGACTCCTAAATTCAATTTTCAAGTACTACAGGGTTGCATGTAATGGCAATTGCAGTTATCCCTACCCCTGTGCACTCAGCGTGCAGCATTTCTGCCCCACTCCACTTCAAGCTCCAGCCTCTCTGCATTTATTTCCCCGCATCAGACTGAAAAGCCTGAACAATCTCACAGTCCTATTTTCTGTCACATTTGGGGTCGCCCTATCCCCTTGTGTTGCCATTCCCAGTCCTAAGGCCCTTTTTCACCAATTGCCTGGTTTAAGACTCCTGCTGTTCCCCCAGATTTCTACGCTCTTTTCCACCCCACTTCTCACTCCCCTAAAACCCAAAATAGCAGTCCCATTATTTCACTTCCATTCTGTACTGATACAGAAACAGGTATAAGAACGGCACATTTTTCTGTCTATGCTGGGTGTCTGCACATGGCTCTTTTTGCCCACTCTTCCCTATCTACCCTTTGAGGATGATGTCATCTGTTCACACCATCTTAACTAGCATCTGCACAGCAATGGCTTGTAAGCATGTCTATCCATCCTCCTACTCCTGATTGCCTCCATATGGTACTGCTGCTTCTCCTGATTTTCTCTCCAGAAAACTTAAGCTTGGTATGTTCACAACTCAACTCCTTATCATTCCTCTCAAATGCTTTTTGCAGATAAAATTTTATCGCCTCCTGTAATACAGGAAGCCTTTTGTGACCCTTTTGCCTGTGTTTGAGCCACATACCCACACTATATCCAAAATTCCATTGCAATCTTCCTCCGTGTGCACATCTTTTCCTTTCTAACAGTACAGCTCATCCAATATGTCCATCCTTGTTCAGGCACTCACTGAAGAATTAGAAAGGGAGATGGAGATTCATCTGTTTAAATTTAGACAGGCTTCCCTACTTATCCTAAGTCATACTGAAAGTGAAGCAAGTAAATCTCTTTAATATATTAGTATTTATGCTTTCATTTCAGGAATCCTCTTTATCACGTCACCCTTAAGAGCTATGCTGGTATCACTGTTTTCAAGCTCTTGGGAGGCATACGACAAAGAGACAGCTCAAAGAACTCAATCAGTTGCTACTCAGCCAGCTGGTACCTACTGATCTTAGCTCAAAGTTCCTTTATTTAGGTATTTCTTGAAGATAAAAGTACAGAATAGGAAGCATGCTAGACAGATATGTAGCCATTAAAAAAAATAAATAAAGTATGTTGTTACCTAAAGATAAATAATGTATTGGATGGCTGTCCGAGAGAAAAAGTAAAGAGAAGAAATGCAGACATCAGTTACACAACTGCATTTTATAATGCCATTAATAACTTAAAAACAGAAGATCCCATCAAAAATTGACCGAAACTTCCATCTTAATACAGCTGCTTATGTAAGAACCATGCTTTAACATTCAGCACTTTATCAAACTTTTAAAAAAATAATAATATTTACAGTCAAGGGGAAAAAAAAATCACGTAGAAGTCCCAAACTCTGTACTTAAATTTGAGATTTAAAACTACCAGCAGAACACTTTGTACTCAGATATTCTTAAATTACCTGCTTCAGCAAACAATTAAAAAAAAAAATACATTATTTTAGGTTGTACACTGAATTTATTTCCAGGTTTACTTTAGCATTAGTACTAATTAAAGCAACTATTCCGGTACACTTCTCTTACTCCTCATTACGTAGTTGCAAGCAGTGTTTATACTGACAGAACAGCTTTAGAAATAAATTACAAAACAAAAAGTGAAAATGGAGACACCCCTACCCCCTACAAAGCGAAGGTAAAGAACATCAAGCAGAACATCCTTACAAAGACCTGCAAAGTCTCTAGCAAAATTCACATGGAACATACCCAATTTTTTTTAGAAGTTAAGTTTTCAACAAAATTAACAACCTACATTACTACACAGAAATTGTACATGGTGATGGATCATAAAAATAATTCTTTCCTGATTCACAAATTAAACTGAATTACGAACCCATTTTAAGGGTCTGAATAATCTCTGTGAATCCTAATAGAAATTTTCATAAAATAAATGTGGGTACCAACTTGTCCTGCATACAATTTATTCAAGACAAAAACCTCAATGTTCACTTGCATATAAACATACCAGGTGAAATTCAGCTCAAAGAGGCAGTTTTATTTCAGAGATGTTCTTAGGGGAAAAAAAAAAAATATCAGAAATGGAAAGTAGGCAAATTCAAATATAGACTGTTGCAAGCTTTTTAAGTAATACACGTTTAATCCCCTTTTTTTTTTTCCCCAGTGTCATGTGGTTTCCAGTGTACACAAAGTAAAGAGTGAAAAGGTAAAAATAAAACTGGCATACCCTTAATATATTCCAGAATTCATAAATCATTTGTAAATTTAGTCCTTTTATAAAAGAATCCTT
>VZTM01033778.1:1949-13426 GCA_013400555.1 Jacana jacana | reverse complement strand
CAGTGAGGAGAAGCGACAAGGTAGGCTGTCATTCTGCAAAAGCTGCCCATCGCAAGCTTTCCTCTCAGAAGCACTGCTTTTCTTTTTTAGAAAGCTCGAATCCCAGTGGTGTCTCTGGAGACAAGAAGCCTTCAGTATGTTAAATTACTTTCATTATGTATTTTCAGATGCTTATTGATTCTACAGTAGAAGAGTGGGAGACTGCAGCAGCCTGTAAACCAGAACTAAAGCAGTTGTATACATTAGCAGTATGCTGAAACAATGGCACACTACAGGCACAAATTTTCATTAAGGTCATTTTTTGAAGATATGTTTATTACCCTCTTTCCCTTCTACTCTGCTAACAAGTGAACAAAATGAATCCCTCCAACCTGGAACTGCTTCACCTGCATCGAGAATTTATCAGATCTTTAGTGGAGGTAAGATCTGTTCCTTATTATGGTATGCAGAATATGCAACATTTAACAAAAAAAAGAAAAAAAATGGAGAAAAAAGGGAAGATACCAGATTCAACTTACATTAAGTGCTAGTATCTTGTTATATTTGAGACAAGGAAACCTTCAAATGCTATCTTCCCTTCCCCGTTAAAAACACAATGACAGAAAAATGTGATTTTATATTAAGAACCTGGTTTGTTCATACAACATAAAGACAGTACAGTTTAAGCTAATACAGTATTTGGGGGGCAGGGGGGATCCCCCAGAATGCAACTAGGAATATTTTTTTCCTCCTTCAGCAGTATTTCAAAATATTGGCAGTTAAATGTTACAGATTTATTCAGTTACTCTCTGAAAGATGAGATAGCCTGTAATTGGTGTACACTTACTGCTTTATGAAGGTTGGCTAATGTGACTAATCTCCGATTGCTCAAAAAATCCTCCTTTCTGTTGTTGGGGGTTTTTTAACTTATTTCTTTCATTACCCTGTACATTCAAGATGTTTCTTAAAAGCACAGATTTGCTAACCATTTATTTCAAGAAAGGAAATTATAAATGTGCAAATTAAACAAAACCATATTTGCTATAAAGCTAATTGACTGCCAATTTCTCATTAGAAGACAAGAGAGCTGTATGTGTAAACTACCTGCTCACAAGAGCTATAAAACTACATTTTCTAGCTCTACATCCAACAGTTAATGCTTCTAGTTGAGTTTTTTTGTAACCTGAGCTATTTGGAGAACGGGAAACTTGTCCAAGAAACTAAATTCGTGTAAGTTGACGTGATGTGATGTGATTTTACTCACAAATAGTAAACACACTAACTGATTCTCTATGTAATCTGTAAGACCCAATTTTAGAGACCTTTTATTCATAAAATAAGTGCTATTAGAAAATATATTCTTGCATTACTTTATTTTGAAATTATGAGCCCTACTTTTAACCTTTTTTTTCCTCCCCTTCACAAGGGCATGCAGCAACTAATTCAGTTTTACAACTGACAATATGAAGAATGCAGTTGACCGGGTATCTTTCTAGCTGTATGACCTACAAGCAGCAGGACGCATCACTAAGATGTATTCTTAAGACATAAAGGAATTAGAAACAAAACATGGAACATACTTGTATTACCGTTCACGTGCACGACACTTCAACAACATACATGGAAGACTAACACATCTGCTCAGATTTTCATTAAAAGAAGAGTGCAATGATTGATTCTTAAAATGGTGAGCATTTCTTAAAGAGGGATTTATAATTTAAAACCAGAATTGTGGAAACTACTGATGCATGAAGAAACAATGAAACATGAATTCCCAAAAGGAGAATATGCATACTTCACCAGCAAGCTGCATAAGGGTTTAATCAAGCTTTTTCTATACTACTCATTAAATAACTTATTTGTCATAATGACTAATGGATATTTTTCTCTCAATTTTATGGTCTGTTATGTATTCTCCCTAAATGAAAATAAACCAAATTAGGTAACTCATGGTTACTCGCAGAGCACATGAACTGGATTTTATGATGTATAGCAACTTCTTTGACTAAGCCATCACTCAAAAGTAATGAGCAGGAATATTACTGAAAGAAATAACGCAACCTTAAACTAAAGGATGTCTACATACACTCTGAACACAGAGATAAGAAAATTACCTTTTTTTAAACCTGGAAAATAAAAACAGGCTGCTACAAAATGCAACAGGGGAGTGAAATTAACATCACTTAAAAGAAGGTTTATTTGCTATTGCTGGCTTGAAACTCAGGACAGACGCAGAAAATGCACTGGTCTGTAGAACTCTCTCAGGCAATTAAGAAGTCCCCATGTTTAATCAGAATTTTCTGCCGCTGAAGTGCTGGAACAAAAAAAAAAGAGAAAAAAAAAACCTGCAAGGAATGAAATAAGAGCCCAGCTACCACTTGGTTTCCAGGTTACAGTGCATGTCAAATATCTGTCAGTGACACCCTGTATCAATTTATGACAAGCTGCCGCAGTGATGTGAGAGGCCCTTGAGGCACAGAGAACAGGTAGGTCAGCGGTTGCATGCTCCCCTCCCCGGCTCAGCCTTTGCAAGGCAACGGGCGCTCTCCAGAAAGGGTGAATTGGCTCCCTGCCTTCACCTCTCTGCTTTTATTTAACTGGAATCTCATCAGTGCAACAAGGAGGGGGTGTTTAATCTACCCGTAAGACTTAGCAAATCTGAAGTTGTTTGGCTTGGGGGGCTTTATCACAAAATTTCAGTTGGTGCAAGGTTAGAGTTAAGATTGTCGTTTGTTTTAGCAGATCTGCTTGTGATTTCCTCCTGGCTTTCGCTAATACGAAAGAACTCCATTTATCCAGTAACACATTGGGAATGGTTTCCTGAAAGCCACTCACAGCCAGGACAGCGTACACAGAGCAAACCGTAATCCTGGGGGTTAAAATAAACCTAGTAGAGGCTGCCTAAATTAGAAATTAAACAAAGCTTTTGAAATACTTCTCGTTTCATTTCACACCTGAGACTAATACGTTCTAATTTACATCTTTTGTATTTAAGAGGCACATGTGAAATAGCTGTTGAGGCATACCAAGAATTTTCATCATACAATTTGCAATTAATAGTACTGTGTGCAATTGAGGCTTTTCACAACTGCAGATGAAAGCCATTTGCATATTACGTCCCAAGTGTGCTTAATTCATACTTTCATTAAAAAAGAGCTCGGTTTTGTTCACCTTAGTGCTATCCATTTTTAATGTATTCAGAATGGAACAAAGGTCTGCATTTAAATTTATTTTCGTGCCAAGTACATCACCTCTTAGTATAAAGCTACCTAAAAAGACCAACCCTCAAGTATCATAACAAGAAACTGAATAACCTCTCTTTTTATTCATTTCATTACAAACTTAAGAGGGGCTGACAACATAAACAATACTAACACCTGCATTACATGCAGATGCTACATTTACAACCCATTGGTATGTGCAAAACAAAGCAGATGACCCACAAAATATAAAATCTCCTAGACGTAATAAACACTACTTTTTTTTAGCCTCACTTATTTCACTCATTTCTAAGACAACCATGCTGTGTATATAAATCTGCAGTTTGTATTAAAAAACAATTAACAAAAAACAAAGGAAACAAAAAGATACAATCTCTTTTTGAAGTGTAATTTTTTAAAATTATTCCCTTAAATCTATTCTGGAATAAAATTAAATAATCTTCCATTCCATGTAGGCACTGATTTCTTGAAGAAACTGAATATTCAAATCAGAAAAAGGAAATGTAGTGTTTTTAATAATAATAAACTCAATTCCTCCAAGTCCACAAATGTTTTGTGTTTTAAATTACATATATTTATATAAAATTATAGTTGTAGTAAGTTTCATACATGCATGCGTATGCACAAAAGACAAAAGTGAACAGAAGACTTCAGGCTCTCTAAAAATCTGTTGAATTACAGACCTTCAGGTTTCAGCCCACAACACTATAGCAAACTCTTCATAAGAGGCAGCTAAATTGCCATTAATAATTTAAATGTTCTTTTTATGATACATAAGCAACAGTGCTCCATGTTCCTATCACTTTCTTTTTCCACAAAAGCCTTTTTAAAATGATCTCAAGTACTAATTTGTTAATACTTAACAACATTCTTCTAAAATGACCCTCAATGCAATACAAAGGCACAAGTATAGTTTATTCAACAAATGGGCCCTTTGTAAAAACCACATCACTATAAATAAAGCCTTGTCCCCCTAAGTGGAAGCCTTTCACTTTGGGTTTGTTTTTTTTTTATTTAAACAAATCCTGCTTTCCTTTAAAAAGGAAAGACCCCATTCTAGATCCTCAGGCTTTTGAGTTCATGCCAATTAAAGCTCTGAACATTCGGTAAATCAAGAGTTTGATAAAAACAGATGCTTTTCCTCCCTCCTCCTTCCCCAGCATTTATCTACAGTAACTGTTAAAAAAAGAAATCAAATAGTTCCATATTTTATTTCACCTTTCAGGAGAAAAAACAACTGCAACAAAAGAATGTGTTTCTCCCCCATTCTGGAAGTCAACATGCAGTCTGAATCTAACATTACAGTTCGAGATGCCATTGATGACATCGACACCAACATGTACCGACCACTGTCATATCCATTAAGCTTTCAAGTTTCTCTCACTGGATTTTTGATGTTAGAAATTGTTTTGGGACTTGGCAGCAACCTCACTGTGCTGGTACTTTACTGTATGAAATCCAACTTAATCAATTCTGTCAGTAACATAATTACAATGAACCTTCATGTACTTGATGTAATAATTTGTGTGGGATGTATTCCTCTAACTATAGTTATCCTTCTGCTTTCACTGGAGAGTAACACTGCTCTCATCTGCTGCTTCCACGAGGCTTGTGTCTCTTTTGCAAGCGTTTCAACTGCAATCAACGTCTTTGCTATCACTCTGGACCGGTACGACATCTCGGTAAAACCTGCCAATCGAATTCTGACCATGGGAAGGGCTGTGATATTAATGACATCGATATGGATCATTTCACTTTTTTCCTTCCTGATTCCTTTCATTGAAGTCAACTTTTTCAGCCTTCGAAGTGCAAGCACTTGGGAAAATAAGACACTTTTGTGCGTGAGTACGAACGAGTACCACACTGAGCTAGGAATGTACTACCACCTTCTCGTGCAGATTCCAATCTTTTTCTTCACTGTTATAGTAATGCTAATCACGTACACCAAAATACTCCAGGCTCTAAATATCCGGATTGGTACAAGATTTACAACAGGACAGAAGAAAAAAGCCAGAAAGAAAAAAACCATCTCTTTGACCACTCAGCATGAGACTACAGACGTGTCCCACAGCAGTGCAGGAAGAAACGTTGTCTTTGGCGTAAGGACTTCTGTGTCTGTCATAATTGCTCTACGCCGAGCTGTAAAACGGCACCGGGAGCGACGAGAACGGCAAAAGAGAGTCTTCAGAATGTCCCT
The DNA here is from genome assembly GCA_013400555.1 of Jacana jacana. Taxonomy (NCBI): domain Eukaryota; kingdom Metazoa; phylum Chordata; class Aves; order Charadriiformes; family Jacanidae; genus Jacana; species Jacana jacana. Next base: position 8,029 of record VZTM01033778.1, on the reverse strand, counting down.
CTTGATTATCTCAACATTCCTTCTCTGCTGGACACCCATCTCTGTTTTAAACACCACCATCTTATGTTTGGGCCCAAGTGACCTTTTGGTAAAGTTGCGATTATGTTTTCTAGTAATGGCATATGGAACTACCATATTTCACCCTCTACTTTATGCATTCACAAGGCAAAAGTTTCAGAAAGTTCTGAAAAGTAAGATGAAAAAACGAGTTGTTTCAATAGTGGAAGCAGATCCCATGCCAAATAATGCTGTAATACACAACTCATGGATAGAGCCTAAAAGGAACAAAAAGATTACCTTTGAAGACAACGAAGTAAGGCAGAAATGTTTAGTACCTCAGGTTGTCACTGACTAGATTTCAGTATTCACCAAAACACATCAAGTGGAATATTTGAACAAATTGTAGAAAAATACTGCCAAATAAGAAAAACTTTTTTAAACTATTGGCGAGACTGTAAATTTTCAATATATATGTTAAATAGGCTAGGTCTTGTATCTTCAATTTCTTCATTATGTAAGATATATGTTGCATGGCCGTTTGTTAGTGTAACACCATATGTATATTTGTCAAAAATATTCAAGTCCTCTTTTTTTAGAAAATAAATAGCCTTAAAGAAGTGCAAACTTTTAAAGACACTTGTATGGCTCAGTTTCTCTGCAAATATAAAAGAACTGTAAACAAAAATTCCACTCAAGAATACTCTTCTAAAGCACAAATTCAACATCCTGGATTATATGGTATTTTTACATTTAAGTCATAAACAGTATTGATCAGAGATATTCTGAACGCTATACAGCTGCAACTTGGACACATCTTGATCTTAAATAGCTACTTATCCCAAATTTCTCCAGCATGCAATTATCGTGCATGCGTAGACAAAACCACTTACGTGTCACCATTCAATTAATGGGTTGGAGGCTGTTAAATTTGGTAGGGGAAAAAAAAAAAAAATCACTTTGGTCTAAAAATTGACAATACTTTTCAGAAAAGTAAAAATTCTTGTTTATATAGTCCCAGAGCCATAGTTCCTGTGCAGAAAATACACAACTTTGAATAATTACACAGGAAGAGTAGAGGGAATAAGGGAAAAAGACAGGTTAAATGAAGATAAAACCCACAGACGAGTTATTTGGCTTGATGCTAAAAGACAGCCAATCAACAAAGGCATTCCTGGTCAAAGGCTTAGATTTTCACACTGAAGGGGTTCAGCTAGATCTTGAGTGTACAAAGACTTTTCATTCATACCATCTATCTGCATAGACAGATATGGCTGTCGTGGGCCACAGCTAAAGTAGAAGATAATTTTCTTGCCTTCGATAATTTTTGTATTATTTTTATTTCAATTCTGCTTTGATNAACCACCCCAAAACCAAAAAACCCCCACCAAACAACAGCATACAGAACCTGAGAGCTAGCGTGACTAAACTATTACATTAAAAATACGGATTTCTGAAGCAAATTTACAAAGCTGTATATTAAAAACAGTGCCGTTTTAAGCGAGCAAAAAGATATTTTCCACTACATCATTAAATTATTAATCATACACACATTGCCAAAATTGGGTTTGTGGTTAAAAAGAAAAAAAAGGAGCAACGTTCATAGTTTCCTTAGGCTCGTGCCTTAGCTTACCGGAACAGCAGATTTTTAAAAATAATACAGCTCCACATTCTACAAAGACCAGCCACTTAACAATCACCCAAGTTCTACCTTGGAAGTTTTATCTAATTGATAATAATTTGTTACCTAAAATTACTGTGTAACATACGTAATTTCCCTGCATTTTTCTAAAAGCAAGTCCAACGACACCCATGTTCAACTGTACTCACTCACAGTTTTGAGTTCATCCAAGCTATCCCTCGTTTCCTACAAGAACTGAAATCCTTCATTTTATTTGAGAGGTTGCAAGAGGGAAGTAAACTTAATGGGTTTACATAAGAAGCTTTTTTTTTTTTAATCCCATATGCTTCAAATTTATCACTTCAAAAACATTCTTTCAGGAATAAGCTTTTCTGAAATGAAATGTGCCCAAAAAAATCTAAGCAGGAACTTTTTTCTTTTTTTGTAATACTTCTTCCTNAGATTACCTTTGAAGACAACGAAGTAAGGCAGAAATGTTTAGTACCTCAGGTTGTCACTGACTAGATTTCAGTATTCACCAAAACACATCAAGTGGAATATTTGAACAAATTGTAGAAAAATACTGCCAAATAAGAAAAACTTTTTTAAACTATTGGCGAGACTGTAAATTTTCAATATATATGTTAAATAGGCTAGGTCTTGTATCTTCAATTTCTTCATTATGTAAGATATATGTTGCATGGCCGTTTGTTAGTGTAACACCATATGTATATTTGTCAAAAATATTCAAGTCCTCTTTTTTTAGAAAATAAATAGCCTTAAAGAAGTGCAAACTTTTAAAGACACTTGTATGGCTCAGTTTCTCTGCAAATATAAAAGAACTGTAAACAAAAATTCCACTCAAGAATACTCTTCTAAAGCACAAATTCAACATCCTGGATTATATGGTATTTTTACATTTAAGTCATAAACAGTATTGATCAGAGATATTCTGAACGCTATACAGCTGCAACTTGGACACATCTTGATCTTAAATAGCTACTTATCCCAAATTTCTCCAGCATGCAATTATCGTGCATGCGTAGACAAAACCACTTACGTGTCACCATTCAATTAATGGGTTGGAGGCTGTTAAATTTGGTAGGGGAAAAAAAAAAAAAATCACTTTGGTCTAAAAATTGACAATACTTTTCAGAAAAGTAAAAATTCTTGTTTATATAGTCCCAGAGCCATAGTTCCTGTGCAGAAAATACACAACTTTGAATAATTACACAGGAAGAGTAGAGGGAATAAGGGAAAAAGACAGGTTAAATGAAGATAAAACCCACAGACGAGTTATTTGGCTTGATGCTAAAAGACAGCCAATCAACAAAGGCATTCCTGGTCAAAGGCTTAGATTTTCACACTGAAGGGGTTCAGCTAGATCTTGAGTGTACAAAGACTTTTCATTCATACCATCTATCTGCATAGACAGATATGGCTGTCGTGGGCCACAGCTAAAGTAGAAGATAATTTTCTTGCCTTCGATAATTTTTGTATTATTTTTATTTCAATTCTGCTTTGATTGAAATAATTTTTGTATTATTTTTATTTCAATTCTGCTTTGATGATGTTCAGTTCTAACCATGCAACTGCTTTGTCACAAACCAATCACCAGCTACTCTGTTTCTGTATTTCCTGGCTGCCATGGTATACCATCATTCTACATGCTCTTTTTTCTATTTCATCTTAAAGCTTGCTGAGTGATTTGCACTCTACTACACCTAAATAATCATAATCATCATTTCCATGAACTGTGGCTGCATCCATTGACTTCGTTACCAGCCGTGGGGAGAAGAGGGAAACAAAATACTGCAAAAATCAGTTAGCATGATTTCACTTGTCTTGTTATATAAACTGCTTAGTGTGGCACCAGCTACCAGTATAATTAAAAGGCNCCAAGTTCTACCTTGGAAGTTTTATCTAATTTATAATAATTTGTTACCTAAAATTACTGTGTAACATACGTAATTTCCCTGCATTTTTCTAAAAGCAAGTCCAACGACACCCATGTTCAACTGTACTCACTCACAGTTTTGAGTTCATCCAAGCTATCCCTCGTTTCCTACAAGAACTGAAATCCTTCATTTTATTTGAGAGGTTGCAAGAGGGAAGTAAACTTAATGGGTTTACATAAGAAGCTTTTTTTTTTTAATCCCATATGCTTCAAATTTATCACTTCAAAAACATTCTTTCAGGAATAAGCTTTTCTGAAATGAAATGTGCCCAAAAAAATCTAAGCAGGAACTTTTTTCTTTTTTTGTAATACTTCTTCCTTTCTCTACCTCACCATCCTCAGTACTCTAAACAGTAGGAGGAGGAAAAATTGGGATTTCTAGGGTTAATGGCATAATAAGATTTAACTGATTATTATCTGCCTATAAACCATTCTTATATCAATTAAAATACTATTTATTTAAAAATAGAAAGAAGAAATCATAATGACCACAACACATGAATAAGTATATATCATATCCTTATATGAAATAAGCATTTAAGAAAAGCTTTCAGACTTGAAAGGTTTCTTGACGACACGACTTGATTTTTTAAAATTAAATAAATCCTCAAGAACTACATGTTTAGTGTTAAAAGCTCGTTCATTAGAAAGTCAGATTCATTGAAGCAGTACTTCATAACAAATAGAAAATGCAACCTAGGAATTAGTCAGAGAGATTAAATACAGATTTTAAAGGCTATGCCGATCACAGTCATTGATTGCCTTTAAGAATATAAGCAAGTTCATGTTCACATTTACCATTCTTCATCTTTCATTAAATAAAGAAGAAAAAAAAAAAGGACTTATGTTCATGCACACTATGAAGAAAATTCTGCATAGAGCAGGAAATAATACAAGTAAGAATATGTGCAATCCTACATATGCACAGGAGTCATTATGAAACAGAATCATACAGAATCCGAACCACAAAGACAACAGATTTAACACAAACAAGACAAAAAGTAGCTCGTGAAGGAACACTGTCTGTCCTACAGATCCAGGAGAGGATTTTAGGAGGGATACGAAGGTGTGCTGTGAGTGCTTGACAGACAGACTAAAACAGAACACAAATATAGGCAGCATCACCGGAGAAAAAAAAAAGGGCAAATACACGCCATAGTATTGCCCAATAATAAGCCCACTGCCTATAAAGCATTCTTAAAAATCATCTCACCACAGTGAGTCATTAATTCAATTACATTTCACACCACTCAGCCTAAGGCAAGCAGAATTGTACAGGACTCTAAAAATATTAATTCCAGCTAATACACCTCAGAAACACAAGCAACCACTACCAGCTTCCACATGTCTCTGTCCCTAAAGCATCAGCTGGTATCTGACTAAGGTGCCTTTTAACTTCAAATGCATTTCCATTCAATTTTACATTGTAAAATCAGGTTAGTCCATGCTAAAAATATAAAAAAGTTGAGTACAGTGCCAGTATCTATGAGAATATTTAAGAAGCACACCTCAACACACTAATACATCACAAACCAGTGAAACAGAAATGTAAATACACCACAGACACCTAGTTTCAAGTTGGCAATAATTTTTATGGATTATAAGGCACTGCTACACGGTCCGAAGATCTGTTTACTTCATTAGTGCCAGGGGAACAGGAATCTCTTCAGTGATTTCTAAGTAGATTAAAAATGTATGCATCCGGATACATATTAGATCAATACACCTCTCTCCCTCCATTGTTACAGAAATACACACTCATGCATAATACACAATTATTATACATCCATATGCACCAAAAGTCAAATTCAACATTAGCATCTATTTTATGTTTATATGGAGGGGGTTTTGGTAAGAGTATCTCTGATGTGGACAATCAGGCACTATGCCCCACCATGCACACGCTTAAACACCTTCTCTTCCCCACCTCCACCTTTCTTTTTTTTTTTCCTTTTTAGAAAAAAATAATCCATTCAACAAACCATAGAGTTTACTGGGCAAAGGGAATATTTTTTTCTGCTCTGTTAACTGTTATGTGTATCACATTGCAATGCACATAAGAGTTCTTCTTCTACATCAACGTATGTGCTAGTCATCAGAATTCTTTGAGAGCTGAATATTTAGGCATATGTTAGTTTCCTCTAAAAAAGTGTTTTAGTTATGAATTGCCATTAAACTCTTTTTAAAAGGAGCATTCTTCAGTAAAGTTTCAATGTAGCATTAAAAAATACAGAATACACTAACTTACCCTTCCCCTTGCATTGGTCAAACAAAACACTTTCAACATAGAGCTAAGGACAATTGGCTTCCAGCCTCAAACCTCCCAGCTTCCTAACAGCCAAACTCCACTCCCACATCAGACATTCTGCGGTAATATCAGCAGAACGAGGAGAGAAATAGGAATAAGGAGAGAAGAATCTGACTTACCCTCTCCTTTTCTACTTCATACAAGACGTGCAGTGCAAAAAGCAAAATTAAACACAGTGTTTGGGCTTTGTTTTGCTT
>VZTM01033776.1:192043-237258 GCA_013400555.1 Jacana jacana | reverse complement strand
GGTAAGCTATCTGCCACCAGGCCATGGAATTGTACCATTTCTGTGGTGCTATCAGAAAAAAAAGGAAGTGTGATGCCACAAATATGTGATTGCCTGCAAGGAACCTTTAGGGTGCAGGAAAAATATTGCCCATTTGTAAAAAAAAAAAAAAGTAAGGGAACTACTTACTGCATGATCCATTCAAAATGAGGACCACAGGGGTGTGGGAGGGAAATCAAAGGAGATGTCTCCTCTCTACTCAAGCTTCTGCTTTTCAAATATCTCTTAACATCACACAGCTGATCTGAAAGCACAGGTCTGAAACGACCCTTGCAAAAGTTTTCCAGCAGCCCCGCAATTGCCCTTCACCCCCATCACACGTAGCCAGCTGTAGCACATCAACAGGTGATTGCATAAAGCTTTTTCCTTCCTCCTGTAGCTTCTGCTATGAGAGAGTCCTTTTCTGAGTCAAACCCCATGCATGTCTAAAGGTTAAAGGAAAAGTAGCATTTAAACACTAAAGTGGGCATATAGTGCCCAACTCCTTAAATAACACAGCTCCTGCACCTTAAGACAAGTTCCTTGCTACGGACCAAACAGGAAGAACAGTTTTGACTGACTTTTTAGCCAGAAATAAGAACAGGCACTTCTCTTCTTCCCCCACAACCTCCTTCCCCCTTTCAAGGGCAAATCTTCATCCCAAACACAGGCTATTTCCCTTCTCTCGTTTTCTGAATCCAGCCTTTGCTTTGAGACACAAATCTTTCATGCTTTACTCTGAGGCCACCGCATGCGGGGACAAGATTCCTAGGACATAATAACTAGCACAGACACACAGTGATTGAAAAGCCATGCATAATTCAATATGAAGTTTTTAAATTTTAAGAAGTAGGCAGTAAAAAGGAAAGCAGAAAACCTAAACCTCCAACAAGTTCTCAGTCATAACCTGCGCTTGAGACTGTAACATCTTTTTATGAGCTTCTGAACTTTAGGACAGGAGCTCAGAACTGAAACCCAAGCCTTTTCCTACATTTGAAATTGAAACAAATCTGCAGATCCATCAACCATCTAAGGTCATCTGTTACTGCTGACAGCACCTCAAGTCTTCACCCACAGTTTGCCTTCTGAAGATGAAAATGCTCTTAGAAACATCTTTTAAGTCTCTGTTGTGTGCCCAGACACTCAAATTTAATCTAGAATCCAGTGCAGCAAATCCCTAATAAGCATCCTTACAGATAATACCCACCAAACTAGGAACTAAAAATCTTCCAGGGACAAAGTATCATCACTTGAGATTTCAGGACGCAAAAAAGGTTCAAGTAAAACTTTATACCGACCTCTCTGTTGATTCATCATCTCCTTCACTTCCTCCCCATCCAAAATGTCCCATAATCAAACAGCAGCAAGTGCTTTCCACCTGTTCTTTATATTGCATCAGGCTCAAGAGCCACAGAAGCTGTTGCTTCTCAGCAGCCCCAGTACTAACGAGTTGTGCAGGTGGTTGCCATTTGCACTGATGGGCTGCAGGGGCCTCCTTGCAATCAAGGCACTGAGTGTGAACGGTGACACAAACAGGGTTGCTGACTTCCCATACAAAGGAAGGAAGCGCTCACACCCCAGAGATCTCCCCCAGGGTGTGAGGCTCAGCATCAAACTGAACAGATTCTCCCATTCCTTCCTGCCTAAGCATCGTGACAAGTCACTGGCAGGACAGTGACACCTTGCCCGCTGGAAAGGCAAGGGGTCACCTAAGTGTCCGTGTAGTCAAGGTCCAGGAGTGGTGGTTCGCTCATCAAGGGCAAGATGAGCACTCAGAGGGAAGAGACACCTCTGATATTTGTGGCAAAGTGCCAACAAGCTCCTGGGCTAGCAACCACACTCTGTCTCAGGACAGATGTGAAAAGGAAGCCAGGAAGGGGAAGAACAGGCCTTTCTGAAATGCCTCTCTTCACCCCTCTCCTCATCCACCTCTCTGTGTCAGCAGTTCTCTCTGAAGTCCCCTCTTTCATAATCAGCTTCTTTTGATCACACACTAAAACAGCCAAGGCTCTGTTTAAACACGAGCAAGGAACAAAGCAGTTCATTAAATACGTAGGAAACTTCATTCCTTACCTGCCAGGTGCCCCAGAAGGGCAAGGAGAGGGGAGGAATGGGGCAGGAGGGAGCAAGAGCCAGGGAGGGCGAAGGGGCAGCTCAGAAAGGATATGGGTTGCAGACCATTTTGATGCACCAGTTCCGTGGGCTGGTGGTCTGCTTCAAGCAGAAGAAGACAACGGGAGCCAAGTCAGGATAGGGGACATCAGGGTCCGGTGGGGAGGTGACTTCCTCATCCTCGCCCAGCTCTGGGGAGGATGGTGGCTGCTCCAGTGGCATTTGCTGTTCCGAGACCCCCAGATCCATGGGCTCCAGTGGGCAGACGGTGGAGGCGTGAGGGAGCTGCGGGCCTGCAGGCCAAGTGGAAAGAGGCTGGGGGACGTACTCTGCCATGCCAGCCGCAAGCAAGAACTCCTGGAGAGGAGGGGAGAAAGAGAAATGAAACCCATGTAAGGAATCAGCATCAAGAGCACAGTATGCCCATGCTCTCCCAGTGAGCTTGGAGCAGGGGAGAGCCTCAGGACTGACGCTTCTAATAATGATAAACTGTGGTTGCACTTTGTGCTGCAGCAATTTTAAGCAAAACTCTCTGATTTAGCCCCAGCAGTGCAGTGTGGCTGTTTCTCTATGCCAGCAGTGCGAGCAGGACAGCTTCTAAGTGGAATGGTCAGAGAGCGCGGGTGGGTGTAGGAAGAGCAGAACAGGTCTCATGCTCGGTGGCACCCAAATACTGCAGAGCACCGTGTTTTTCACAGAGTCACAGAATTGTTACGGTTGGAAAGGGCCTCTGAGATCACCAAGTCCAACCATACACAAAACCACAATCCATTTCCTACAATCTTGGCCACTAGAGCATACCCTGAAATGCCAGATGTACTCGTTTCTTAAATACCTCCAGGGATGGTGACTCAACCACCTCCCTGGCAGGCTGTTCCAGTCCCTGACCACTCCTGCAGTAAAGTAATTCTTCCTAATACCCAGTTTAAACCTTCCCTGCTGCAACTTCAGACCGTTTCCTCTGGTCCTGTCATTATTCACTAGGGAGAAGAGGCCACCACCCACTTCTCTACAACCTCCTTTCAGGTAGTTGTAGAGGGCTATGAGGTCTCCCCTCAGCTTCCTCTTCTCCACACTAAACATGCCCAGTTCCCCCAGTCTCTTCTTTTGCTAAAGAACATCACTTCGCTGTTTATGTGCATATAACAGTGGCCTTTCTCTGAGAAAATGCAACACCAAATGCTGTCCATTAAATGGCAGAGTAATGCTCTTAGGAAAGAGAGCTTGCCCGAGGACTGCCCGATGGTAGCCTGATGGGCACTTTCCTCCCTTCACCTTGTTGGCATGCTCAAGTGTCTGGAGTGTCTGTGCTACTAGTACAGGTTTAAAAGCAACACAAGAGCCTTCAGACACACCACAATACAGAAAGGGCTGATGAGCATCAGGATAGAATGTGTCTGTCACCAACATTCACGGAGCAGACCTCATTCCCTCACACCCTGGCCATAGGTTATCCTCCCCAACACTCAATTCAATCCACTTCACTTGAGGATCACACAGCCCACGCACATCTCTGCTGACACTGCTCTGGCTTGGCATGCTGCACCCTTGATGTTTCAGCCTGGGAACCCTCAGATGCCCACAATGCTGGATCCATCAGTGCTCTTCACAACTCTCATCTGCCAGGTCTAGCCAACCTTTCCACCTTGGGCTGCAATCCCCCGTTATCCCTGCTTAAGACCCTGCAAGCTCTGCCTATCCACCCTCTTCTCTCAGCCCCCTGCTTCCAACAGGCACTTTGATCCAAAGCTTTGCTTGTTCTTCGAGGCTTGGTATTTGTCAGAACAAAGAGCAGCAAGCACAGAGGTTTAGAAAGCAGACATAGTGTCCCTAAGGGGATAGCACTGAGACTCTTTGAATTCATTACCCCAAAGGCCTGCAGCAATTGGAATAAAACAGGTATTGTGTCTCCTGACTGGCTTTGGGATGCTGTTCATATTTTTTTAACCCCTGTGACAAAAATGGCAGCATATTCTTCCCACCATTCAGCACCTCTGTTTTCACATTCGCCAGGTTTTTAACTCTGAGCACCCATGCAACTCCTCGTACCGCCTTTTCCATTCCCTATTCCCACCAGCTCCCCATTGCCTGCTCTCAGCTGGTTCCCTTGCAGGCTATTAAGATGCAGTGGCTGAGCCCAGCTTCTTTCCCATTAACAACACGGAGGAGAAAGGTTAGCAGGGAGAGCCGGTTGGAATGACTTATTACGGTGCTCAGAGCATCTGCACCAACGAGGGCACAACAATTCCAAACTGCGACGTAGAAAGCTTCATAATTAACAGTACAACAGAGCAAAGGAAGGGGAGAAACAGATTCATCAACATTTCCCTGCTTTCCCTCCAAGCAAATGTTCAGGGCCTCTTCTCCATCTCACCACTGCCAGATGCACCTGGGACTTTGGGATGCAGCTCTGCCCATGTCAAACACACATGCACAGATCGAGTAGTGGCTGCATCACAGGCAGTTTATCGCTCCAATTTGTGCAGCCCACAGTGACTCATTAGAGATCATACAAAGAGCCAGGTGAATCCCTTTGGGAGTCCTGAAGCTAAACACAGCCCTTGAATGAGAGCTGCCCCCACCCCTTTCCTTGTTGAGATTAAATCTCACCCAAAACAGCCCCACGGCTGTGGTCACGGTGAGTTTCCTACATTAATTGGGATTAGTATGTTCTCTCAAAAGAGGGAGAGGGAAAACACAAGCAGTAGGGCACTTTTGAGCTCTTTAAGCAGAGCCAGCCTTCCTGTCTCAACTTCAAAGGGGAGGGGAGCAATTTTCCTGCTGGAGACACATCCAGAGTCCTCCCCACTACCAGCTCAGATGGGGAGGTTGGAATCAGATATCTCCACTATTTTGGCGAGAATGCAACTTAGAGGATGCTGCTGTTTTCCCTGGGATGGCCATTATTAACCTTCTCATGCTGTAGCATTGGTTGGTGTAACATGGTTGGAGTGCAGCTGCTACAGTATTTCAGCTCAGGAGAGATCCTGTTTGAACCAAAATGACTCAGTGGAATGAGTTTGGCACATGCTTATATACGCATATATGGAAAAACATTCATCAACAGAGAGGGCTCATACCCAGCTAAAATAACAATAAGGCCAGACAGGACTATAAAGCCTCAAAGCCTGCCTTCAGAATGCCTCTAATCTCCCTCCTCTTTGTGCAGGTGCTGCTTACTGTGATCAGGGCAATACAAGAGGACGATGAGATGGTCACTGGGTGTCCACATGCATGTTCTTCCCACTCAGAGTTTTGCTCAGGCAAGCCTATCCCCAGCTGGTGGTGACAGGTCAGACCCATCAATGAACATCAAATCCCCCAAATTCTCTGGCCAAATGCCCACAAACGCATGAAAACATTCCCCTGCAAAAGTCACATACTGCTGGAGGAGTGATGCTACACCTGCTGCACTTCCCTCCAGGGGAAAGGAAGATATCTCTGGTCTGGCAGCTCCTCCTGCCCCTCTCCCCGTGCAGCCTGCACCAAAGCCTTCCCCAGAGCCAGCTCTCAAGCCGGCACACCTCTTCCGCCACCATCCATTCCCAAGGGCCATTTAAAGCCACTGCTATCCCAAGCCAAGCCCCTGCTGGTCCTGCCTCTGGCACACACACCTGCCCCAGGCACGTGTTCTGGCAGGGAGCTCATTGACTTGGCAGGCAGGGGACAAGCTGCTGGCCTCTGGCTCAGCCCTTCCCTGTTTCAGAGAAAGCACCTGGTCCTGTCGGACGGCACGTCTCATGACTCTGCTGGGAAAGGAGAGGGAAGGATGCTCTGAAATGACATGGGAAGCAGTGGATGTAATGAGCAGGGGAGACTGCTTGGGAGAAAAACGAGGGATGTCACAATGTTCAGGGGAAGCGCTTCAGATTGGGGCCACCTGTCCCCAAAAGCCAGTGTAACCTCCTGACCCGCTCAGAGTGGTTTCTGCTGAGACATGTTCCCCTCCAGGGCTGTGACCATCACCCCAGGTCTGTTAGTGCCATGACCTGCCAGGAACGCCACAGCCAACAAAAGTGCCATGAGCGAGCCAGCCCAAGGTGTCTCACAGGCATCACTCCCCACCTGAAGCACTCTCCTGGCTCCTCACCACCCTCTTCTCCCCCAGAGAGGGGCCCTCAGGGATTGTGGGTGAGTGAGGTCTGATAGGACCTTTGCAATGCTCATGCAGACTTCTCTTGAAAACCTCTAGGATGCAGCCAGGATAGGAGAGAGTATTGCATGTTGCCGGTGAAAGAGCCCTTTGCAGCCACATAAGAGAGGGAAATACCAAGAGAGGTCCCCAGAGCACCATCCCAGTGCTGGAGGCAATCCACCCAGATCCCATCAGGATGTCTCCCCTCCTAAGGGAGCATCTGAAGAGTACACCTTCCCCACCATCATCCTGAACCTCATATCCCTCACCAACCCATGCTGCCCTGGGGCTGTCCCTTCCTCCCTGAACGCTGCTTGCCTGGGCAACACCAGGGCCTGCAGCCAAGATGAAAGTGCAGAGCACATTTCCTTTAAGAGCAGTGATAGGTATATACAGCACCTCCCATCCTGAGGGGACATAAGCCCTTTACTGAACCACCCATCACGTTCCCTCACTTGTTACTCAGAAGCAGCAAGAAGCCCGGCAGCCACTCTGTCCCGCTAACACCCCTGTGACACCTTTGCAGAAGAGGGACAAAAATTACAACCTCCAGCTGGCATCACAGGGTGAAGGCAAGACAGCCACGTCAATGGGAGCGGCACCTGCAGCACACGTATTTAGGTATCATCTCCAAACATCCATCCCAAAGTTGATGAGCCTCTTGGGGCACGGCCCTCGTGGCCCGATTCACCTAAATCCAGACTTCTTGAAAGATGTCTCCGGCTGCGTGGCATATTTATGTGGGGTGACCCCACTGGGTAGCTGCACGTACGGCTGTGCCCCCCGGGGCGGCCTGCTGTACACGGTTGTGAGCCCGCGGTTGTTTGTGGCTATAAATGGCACGTGCCGGTTGTGTGTTACCTCCGATGCGTGTGTCTGGCTGGGGGGACGCGCTAGTCATACAGGTTTAGGTTTCACATTCTGAGCGTTTGCAATGGGACGGTATCGTTAGCGGTACACGGCCACGCGGCTCCTTCTGTGGTGATGGGCATCTGGCATTGGCCTGCTCCCATCTGCCTGCCCGTGCCTGGAGGTGTACGGGAATCGGCCAAGGAACAGGGTCACTTTTATTAGCAGCTAATTTGAAAGAGAAGTTTTTATGTCTGCATCGTCACAAGCACCTCCTAATCCAAGGGGACGTGGCAGAACCCAGCAGAAAACATTTCAGATGGCGCCCAAATCCATAGCCCACAGGTGCTGGTGTGCCTGTGAAACCCTGAAACATGCCATCGGTGGCCTGCAACCAGGCCAGGGTGTCCCAGCTGCCCTACCTGGTCAAATGACCGTGAACCATTTGCCTTTTGGCCACACACTGGATGATTGCTGTGCCTTATCTCTGCATATGTTATTAACCTCTGCCAGACTTGCTCAGAAGCCTGACAGCCTCCCCCTTTCCACCCTGGACATTTTGGATCCCTCCTCTTTCTCAGGACAGGGAGCAGAAGAAACTCTCCCATCCTACCGAGCAGGGGAAGGAACAGTGTGGTCAGCACGGGATGAAATAAAGATAAGCAAATTAACTGTCTGTCCTGAAGCCTCAGCAATACTCTGCCTTCAACCTGCACCACAGGTGGTACCCCACACCTGTAGGAAGAGAAACCCCACATCTCCTAGACTCTCACACCCTTATCATCACAGCCAATATCCATCACATTGCTTCCCTCTCGCATGGCTGGGATAGCCCCATCCTGGCCTTGCCTCTGGTCCTCATCCCTGGCACAGTAAAAGAGGGATCTTCTTACACTGCTAAGAAGCCTTTGGCCAAGCCTGAAGGAGATGTTGTGGATACCATTAAAGGAGTTGCTGGAGAGATGGGGAAAAGATACACGATGAGAGAAGAAAAGGCACAGGGTCACTTTAGGTTGAGGAGGTACAGAGGTGAAGGAAATTTCTGGGTGAAAAATCATTACCTGTCCTTGACTGTGTGGGGCATTTGAGACCCAGAGGGTAGTGCTACTGAAGACTTCAGCCTCATCCCTCCTCTCCCCAGAGAACACGTATCAACAAATCATTTTCATTTTCTGGTGTCCCAAATAAACAGGCACCCAAAGATCTCCTTCTGGGGCTGGCTCCACATTCTAACAGACCCATCTATGGGAAGGTTCTGCCCCAGAGCCAGTGTTTTCCCTTTCCAACCTTCCCCTTCATTCCCTGAGACCCTCTTTGGTCTGCACCACACACAGCGATGCCTCCTCCTCAGGCACACGGGCACCTTTCGGTGCATGGATTCCTGTCATGTCCTCTTGCTTAAAACCACCGCTTAGCCAAGCTACACATCTTTAGCACTTAATCCTCGCTCATAAATTAATCTCCCTCGCCCCGTGGTCATTCCGTGCAGATCCGCGCTGAAAGCCGCCTCTCGCCTACCAATGCTCTGCCGATAATGATGTGCCAAGCGTCACTTTCCCGCAGGGCTGGCGCCTGGGCCGGCCGCAGAGGCGGGTTGCCATCCTGATGTCTCTGTTGCTGGCCCCGTCACGCTGCAAGCCCATGTCTGATATGCCATCTACTGTCACACCTCGGTCTCGTGGCGTGTGCCGTCCCCTCCCCTGCCCCTCACCAGGCCCTCAGACCGCGTATTTCCGATTACGTTGCCCCCAGATGCATTAGCTTGCATTTTTCCTCAGATGAATCTCATTATGTCATTTTCTGCCCGTCTTTCTGACCTCACTAGTTCCCTTTCTGTTACTTTCCTGCGTCCCCACCAGCAGGCACAAAACAGTTCTATCATCATTCGGGAAAGTCATTAACATGCTGTTTACTCCTTCCCTCCTCCAGATCAGCAATGACAATGTCAACTAATGTGGGTCTGATGAGGATGATGAAGAGGAAGATAGTGGTCTCATAGCCTCCTAGCAACAGCAGCTTTGGGACCATCCTCACACACTCAGCCCTTGATCCAGAATATGAAGCACTTGCAGAAGAGGCAAAATGTGCCAATATTTCAATTGTGCCTCCTGGAGAAGCCCATGCTGGGGGGACAGAACTGCAGCTCCTGCCCACCACAAGAGCTGCCCAGCATTGTACCTGCACTGAGAGTGGATGGAAAAGGGCAGCCCAGGACTGTGGCCAGGCTGGTCACTCCCACCTGAGCTAGGCTGGCAGAGAGGAGCTCTGCCCTTCTTCACTATTCTTCCTGGACCAACCTCTCTGCCCCTTTTGTCCCAGTCCCAGTGCCCAGCCTGACCTGGTGTCCCTTCAGGACACATTACAGTTAGCAGGTGTAGGAAAACGGCAGCATAGAAGGCATGGGGAGACCCCAGGAGACCCCCTGCTCCCTGGCACAGCACAGCACTGGATGCAACCTCCAACCCCTGCACAAGCATCCTCATCTCACCTCCAGACTTTGTTGCAGCCCACATCACCACTCACATCTAGGGAAGAGATTCCCCAGGGTGGAATGGGAGGTGGGGAGAAGTGAAAGAGGAAGGAAGGAGCACATCTAAAGAGAACACAAGGCTAAGGGATTTGGGGAGTTATCAGGAGTTACATTTTATGCTTCTCCCCTCCTTATAAATTACTACCCCCCCCACAATCCCCTGCCTCCAAAGGAAATAATCTGCATAAACCCAGATGCATATTTGGAGCAAACTAACTCTGGCAAAAACACAAACAGGAAGGGAATTGAAGCTATGTGGCGTGTGATGATGCCCCAGGCTCTGCCTCTGGAAAGGAGAGAGGAGATGGGAAAGAAATGTAGCTATGAAGATAGGAATCATCTAGAAGCAGAGAGGAGACAACAGAAGTGGCTCTTCTGCAAACGCCTATTGGCTGTTTAATCTCAGGTCAGTAAATAGACCAGGACCTTTTGATGGCTGTCTGTGTCCCAAATGATTTGACTGCTGTCACTGCTACTCATTTATATGTCTAAAAAGTCCCCTTCTCTCCCTGCTCTCACCAGAAAATAAAAAATAAATTAAAATAAAATCAAAGCTTGGATGGTTGCTTGAATGAAAACACTAAGACACAGCAAAGACACCAAACAAACTGTATTTGACCACAGACCCCTATAGTCCAAGTCCAATCACCACTGCTGAAAGTCCTCGCTCTGGGAGGAGATGCAAGATGATGCTGGGCACACTGCAGCAACAGAAAGAGGATGCCATCCATCCCTGCCAGTCTGACCTGTAGGAAAATCCATTCTTAACCTCCATCCTGGCATACAACTTGCTCAAGCCTGTCAGCAAGACACACTAACCCAACACCTGAGAAACCACTAGTGGTTTAATACCACTAACCCCACCTGTGCTCTCTAGACAGCGCTGTGTTTCTAGTCATGGCCAAACTCTGACACTTCAGAGAAAGGAAATAAAAACCTTCCCCCCTGTCTAATGATCACAACACAGAAATACTTGCAGCATCCACATCACAGCCACAAAATCCCCGGTACTGGCCATTTCACCAGCTACCAATAGCCCAGATCAGCAGCTCCTCTCCATCCTGTTCAATCATGCAGCCCTAACCCCAAGCTTCAGTGGTTTCACACGCAATTATCCCTTGCTGGCCATCTCCAGGATGCCCCCACCAAGATTTACGTCGAGGCATGATGGAGCAGGACGTGATGGCTGCACTACAGTGTTGGTTACTACAGACAATGGTTATGTCAGAAGCAGAGACCAGCTGCCCCTTTTTGTTTGTTTGTTTGGGTTTGTTTTTCCTTTTTAATACACCCTCACTCTAGATAAGAGGGGAACAACCTTTTCTTTCGGAGGCATCTTTCTGATCCTGCCTTGGTCACATGAAGATGGGGCTGCTGTACTGCACTCTGCGGGTGCTAGGAAACACAAGCTACTGCAGAAAACACCAACAAGCAGCATTTCACACCAAGAGCCCGCAGCATGTCCACTCGCCCACGGGTTTCAAGGACCGGTATCAACCTGTAGAGACCCCCATGACTGAGCCTGGCTTAGCAAAGAGACCACCTCCTTCCTATGCCACCACAGCAGCAACACACCTCCAGTCCAAGGCAGGCGACAAGGGGTTTTCTGAGATCTCCTCATTGCAGTCAGTCCCTGATACACTGGGCTGATTGCTCTTCAGGGCACACCGCAGTGCTTCAAACACGGTGGCCTGACGAGTACCAGGAACGAGAGGAGTTTATTACCAAGTTAGTGGGTTGATTTATGCAGGCAGAGTTATGATTAGAGGGCTTAAATAAATTTTGTATCAGCATAAGACATTTTTCAAACCACTACGTGATTTCTAAGAGCTTCAAGGTTCACATTTCAGACACAGATGAATAAACTAAATAAGCTGACTATATTAGGTCATTATAAACAACTACGCACCTCTGCACAACTGGGAAGAAACCTTTACTTCCAAATAACAGGCTGGGGTTTTGTAGATCTCGAACACTCTCAAAATCAGCCCTACATTATCTCATCTTACAGATTAAAAAAAACAAAAAACAAAAAAAAATAGAGCTAAGAAATGGTACTACCTGGTCTTGGGGATCCACCTGTGCCACCTGATTTCTCAGTGCACCCATGGACACGGCAGCTCTAGCAAGGATCTCTGCAAGTGCATCCGATTCACCGGCGTGCTTAAATTTGCAGGATTAGGACTTTGATTTAATAAAAGACCAAATTTACTTTAAATCAGTGGCCAGCTCTTTTAAAGCTTCCTAACACTGTGTGTGCATTTCATGAGTTTCCAGCTGTAGGTACTTGTTCTCGTTGAGAAAAGTGAATAAAAATTGGTTTCAACATTATTTTTTTTTTCCCCAGGAAAAAAAGCTGACCAAGCGTGTGGATTATTTGCAGCAGAGCCCAGAACTGCAGGCTTTTCCCAAAACCAAAAGCAGATGAGGCTCAGCCTAAGCCACCCTGGTCTGGGATAGATATTCTCCTGCTGTACCTTGCTGTGGCTGGGACAGGGCAGGGCTGTAGGCTGGGACCACGTCGCATGGACTCTCCAAAACCAGATCAGGCAGCAGTAACACAGCCAGGTGTAAAGTGGGTNACACCAACAAGCAGCATTTCACACCAAGAGCCCGCAGCCTTGGAAGCCCAGGACTAGAAGAGAAGCCAGAACTGCAGCCTGGGGCAGAGGTGCGTTACTGGTGCTTCAAGGATGCCTAGGGCTGGACCAGTAGGGAAGGTGCTGCTCTTGGTGGGGACGCAACATCACCGGTGCACTCTGACAGACCCCAAGCAGTCCAACTGATCTCCAAATATCCCAACAGAGGCCCCTGTGCCTACCCAGAAACACCCACAGGCGAGCAGTGAGCTCCTCGTGAATCAGCATCCCCCTCCCGCGATGCTTCCCCTCGCTCCCTCCATGGCTGTGGCTGCACTGGCCCTGCTCCAGACAGGTCCACTACCTGAAAACACTCCTGAGGCAGCAACAACGGCAGATTTTGTGAGACAAAACATGAGACAGGTTGGCATAACTCCCCCTTTTTGATAGGCACTGTCAGATTGATCCAGGCTTCACAAGGCAAACCCCTTAGATGTGGCAGATCAAAGCTCCCTCCTTGTCCCCCTGATTCTCCTCTGACATAATCACCATCAGATCTCCTGGCAAGGCACGTGTGCATCTGCTGGTGCATCAAGGTAGCCAGTGCTCAGATGCACACTTTTCAGTAAGATCTGAAGGAAAACTACTTTTCCCCACCTTCCTGTTACAGCCAGGGCCAAGGCTTTCCCAGACAGGTAGCGCACTCTCTTCCAGCCAGCACGGTGCAAGGGCCCTGCCAGCAGGCAGAGAATCCAGCGCGATGCCCGGATTCAATCGCTGCCTGTCTCCTGGCTCCCCTGGGGAGGGGATCGTGGCACTAGACCTTCACCAACAGGCATGGACTGCTGCCGTTCTGAGGAACCCCATGTTGGATGCCAATGCCACGAAACTACTATGCTATTTAACAGAGAGATAAATGCTTTCAGTGCAGTGGTATGAGCCCTTGCAGGCAGCGGGCAGCTGCCTCCTGCCCAGACCAGAGGGATGGGGCAGTGCTGGCTTGGGGAGAGATTCTCCCAAGGTGTCCTTAAAATATGAAAAGGAAGGGGGCTCGAAACAGAGCTCCTGAATTCCTTTCCCAATGCTTTGAACTAAAAGTTTCTTTGCAGGTAGGGTGTTGAGAAGATAATGAGCTTGCAGATTTCCTTCCACCACAGGAGAAGTTTACGTGTTGGAGTGAAAACATCGAGGGGTGAGGGGGGTGGAGGGCCAGCAGACCCATTCCTTCTTCCAAGATAACAAATCCACAATCACAAGCCCAAATTTAAGACCAAGAGCTCTGCAATAGCACGCAGAAACAACTGACAATTAACATAGCAGTCTTCCAAGCGACAGAGACACAGAACCACTAGCAACCCCCAGATCAATGAGAAAAACGCTTCCTATTTAATGGAGAGAAAATGCAGAGCAAGTTCTGCTTTTTTGGATGTTTACCATTTTTCTTAGTAATAATTCGTGGGGAAATTATGCATGTTGCTTTTTTCTTTCTGATTTTTTTTTTTCTTTTTAAAGCCCCTGGTACTTTTCACACAGCTGCTGTTACCAAGAAGCAAAAGGTATCCATCAAAAGTGTTACGAAAACCAGTATTGGCAAAAAAATGCCAGATAATTGCCAGTCAACGATGTCTAACATTATTTCCTTTAATTCTTCTATTTCTTTCCCCCTGACTCCAGCCAACAGCTCCCAGTGATGTACAGAAGATGATGCATTTGCTATATTAAAGTACATCCTATTCCCTGTCCCTCTATCAGACACTTTGGATGTTGCACACGCAATTGAAATGCAATAATTATCACAAACAAAACAGGAAAACATAATTTATGAAACCTTAATCTAGGATCCAACTCTTGTTTTGCAATTAAAAAAAAAAATACCTCAAACCCAAGAAGCCCCTAAACAGTGAAATGGTTTAAAGAAAAGTTATATATATACAAGTCTCAGGCAGTTGCCTCTCCAGGGAGTCAATTTTGTAACCCTTCCTCTTTCCCACCATCCTTCCCCATCATAACAGTACAAACTAACCAGGGCTAAATTTGACAATCCTGGGATTATTCACACTCCTTGTATCATTTATAGTCATGTATAAAGAGCTGCTGAATATGTGTGAGAAACACAGTCCCTGCTGCAATCGCTCATGGATATGAACTGCTGGGGACACAGTCGTTCCCTTTCCACCACCACCCCTGCCCAAAACACACACCAAAATCCATTATTGCTACTTGTTGGGTAAACAGAGGCAGTCTCACATACACGGGCACCGGCCATGGACATACGCATACAGCTGGACAGGCACAGAGAAATAACTTTCCTCTCTGGAAAAACAGAATTATTAACATTACAGACATGTCTACCCTCAGCTTTTACTTCTGCCAGAGAGGAAACAGGTACGAAACAAGACAGGAATGATGCAGGTACACGGGCGGGCGCAAGTTTTTCTATTAAAAGGACAGCAAAACCAAGCGAAACGAGACAGACATAAGGTTAGCCAGGTGTGCATGCGTCTCACCTACCTTTGCATGGAAAAGAAATCTCCAAGGGAGAAGTGTCCGAGTCAGAGGAGCAAAATAAAATAATAATGAAGAGGCTTTGAAAAAATTCCNCGGGGTGTGGGGGGGGGAAAAATAGGAGAAAAAAAGATCAGGATCAGCTGAGTGACGGGGAGCAAAGAACCTGCAGGCGAGAAGAAGCGGGGAGTTGTGTTAGATCCGTGGCTGCAAGGACTGAGCGTGTGCAGGGAGGAGATGGTTTAAAAGGAGAATACATGGTAAGAAATTGGGGCTGCTCAGGCTGGAGTCTGAAGCTCTGGAGTCAGAGCAAAAGGAAAGAGGCCAAAAAAAAAAAAAAAACCAAAAAAAAGGACCTCTCCCTTCCCAGGAGGGTTTGGGGGGCTCTGTGTGTGTGTGTGTGTGTGTGTGTGTGTGTGTGTGTGTGTGTGTGTGTGTTTTTCCAGGCGGGGGATGTTAAGAAGTGACAGAAGCTTCTTTCCAAAAAGACCAGAGGGTGAAAATAATCGCGGGGTGATGGAGGTGTGGGTGAGGGCAAGTTTAGCTATTCCATGGAGGGAAAGCGAGGAGAAAGGGCTGGTGTGTGGTTTCTGTCTGTCTCTCTCTCTCTCTATCTGTGTCTCATGGTATGTTCACCAAGGGCTTACGGAGTGAACGGCACAGCGAGAGAGAGAGAATAACTGTACAGGCAGAGAGAGAAATGCCGTCCTTACAGTGACACCAAATGTCTTTAGGGGAAACCTACAATTAGAGGCACATAAGGTAGGAATTTTAGCAACACCAGAGGAAAGGAAGAAATTTCCTCACATACCCTTGCACACTCATATCCACGGTGGGGTCTCAGGACAGCCAATTTTCCCCTCCTTTTCCTGATACCAGCTTTGGTGTGCCTGCCTTGCCCTGAACTTGTGAGAATGTGTATTTTCACAGGTCACAGACCAAGCAGGTTAGAGAATTACCCCTTGGGAAGAGAAAAAAAACAACCTAACAAGCCCCCCAAAAAGTCCTTCCCTCAAAACCAGTCCCTCCTCTCCTCCCTCCTACTCCCAAATCTGTTAGGAGAACTCAGGGTGGGGGAACCACTCTCTGCAAATTAGTTTCCTATTGTTTTGTGAAGCCAGGGTGAAATGAGAGGGATGGATAATACACAGAGTATGTTATCCTGGGGCTAGAACAGAGTACAGCCACCCTGAGCTCCCCATGATGGAAGGTCAGCCCAACCATCTCCCCCACCGGTCCCAACCCAAAGCCAAGCAGCCTTGGCAAAGCCAAGCACACCAGCACAGGCTTCTAATCCTTGGAGCATCAGCCTTCAATTTTCCTGCTGAGGATCCCCGAGCCAGCTCTGGGAAAGAGATGCTAAGTGAAACCATCTCAAACCTCAAGGCTCTTCATGGGTTTTGCCTGTTCAGACCAATAAAACTCTGGATGTTAGAAGCGACAGATATTCTTGCATCTACCATGGGCGTATCTTGTAAATAAGCAGCTAAAAAACCCAGCTCCCAGTTGGGGAGCATGCACAGCAGCCCAGACGCTCCTTCACTTCCTCGCAGGGTTACACAAAGCCTTCTCTGGCCCTTCCCCACCAAGGTGATGTCTGCACCAGCTGTCACAGACTCTGCGTTCATGGCTAGAATAGCTGGGTCAGGCTAATTAACACATCTGACCTAAAAATGGCTGGGAAACCAAGCACTTTAATCATACTGTGAAACAGGCCCTCAGTCGTTAACTCTCCGCAGGAAGGCAATGGAGCAAGCCTACCTTCCAGTAAAGCTAGAGCACCTCCAGTTTGACCTCAAGGTAGCTCACGTGCATTCACCATCTAGGGTGAAAAACCCCTTTCCTCTGCTGTCCATCTCTGTGTGGCTTGGCTTGGCATGGCTCCACTTGGCTCCAGAAGCCACGGAACCCCCAGACATTTCCATCACATAAGCCAAGCTCCCTGGATTCTGAGTGAGGTGCTTGGCATCGCCGCGGTCTCTCCTGAAGCCCTTAAAAGTCTTTGGAGCAAAGATGACGGCCGCTGTCCTCTTTTAGCGTAACACTGTTGTGTTCTATAAAGTGTCTGATCTTGTTTCCTCTCCTGAAAGACAAGCGCAGCCCTCAGAGGATCCTCAAGGTGCACCAGGAGTGCTTTGAAAAAGCAGAACAGGGTTAGAAATGACAGGAATGTTGTGAGCATTAGAAGTTACCTGATTAGTAACTCTCATGAAAAACAGCCGTTCCTCGGCAAGTCCAGCCTTACCTTTTTCATAGCTTCTGACCAGGACTGTGGTCACATGCTAAACTCATGCATCTTTCACAAGCTGGAAAGAGTATTTATTCCAGGATAAACATTTGTGCTGGCTAGACCTCTCCTTGTCAGTGGCCAGAGCCTGTTTGTACAGAAGCCACTACTGAAGACACTACCTCCAGCCACCTTTGATACCAAAGGTTGTGGTTACCCTGAGCCCCACCATCCTGCATGGGCTGGAGGGCTCCCATGAAGGTGCAGGGAGACAGTAAGTGCCCATCCACAGCAGGAAGCCCCCTGAAGTGCAGGATGGGCACGATTTTGTGACACACAACTTCTTAGTGCAGTGGCAATATGGCTTTGGGCACATCCCCAGACCCATGGCAGAGTTTGGGGTGCTACCAGAGCCCAAAAGTCAGCCTGGGAAGATCTCTTGACTACTGCTATGAATTCTTGGGTGCCGGGCTGTCGGCAACCCACTGAGAGCTCCCACATCAACCAAATCTTGGCAGCCCCCCACAAGATGTTACTCTTCCCTAAGCACCCCACAAGCACCACACATAGCACATATGTAAGCAGCTATAGGCACTTGCCTACACACACACCTATGTATGCGTTCCCCATTCCTATATACACCAGAGGGGATGGCTGCCCTTCTACTCCCCTCATGCCTGCAAGTCCATCCTGGGCTACCAAGTTTATTCCCCTTGGCTTCCTCTTCACCAGCCATAAGACATTCGCCTCTCCCTCCCCTCATAAAAAGCACCCGCTGTTCTTTCCTGAGTAGAAGGGCTTCAATTCTGTCCCTGAAATGATGAATCTGAGTATTATATGGTTTCAGATGCCTGCAGTTCACCAACAAGCCCCTTCAGGGGGAACAGGGAAAAAATGCAATTGAATTTATTCATGCATGAATATCAAATGAGAAAAAGAGAATGAGGAGGAGGGCAGGAGAGAGAGGGAGAGGGTGACACAGGAGGGAGAAGCAGGGCAGCAAGGAGAGGTGAAATAAATGAAAGGTAAAGGAAGATAAAGAGTGCACACAGAGGGGCACGGGAGGACAGATGCACACAAATACACACCCAGGACAATCCATGGGTCATCTCTGATGTCCACATCTCAGGATCATGTCTGCTTGCCTTCCAGCCTACCCACACCATGGGGATAAAGAGACATTTGAACTCTCACTCAGACAGCCCCTCCAAATTGATAAAAACATACAACAGGCTTGGTAGGACGGGAGAGGCAAAGGGACTGGGTGGAGAAATGGAGCCATGCTGTTCATCCCTTCCCAGATTTGAGGAGGTGAAATGAGTAAGCCCAGGACAGCTCAGGCTCCAGAGCAGAGCCCCCTCATTCTGTGTGTTGTCCCCGCCCCCAAGAATTCACACACTGGGGAGGACTTCCATGGGCTTGCTGGTATGGGCATCTCCTGCAGTGGCAATCCCAGTGTTACCACCAGGCCTTGGGCTGGGAAGCCGCTGCCCTCCCTGAGCAGACCCTCCTCTCCACCAGCCCCAAGGGAAGGGCCTGAAGGCGAATGGCTCCTCATCTGGCAGGTCTCAGTAATGATGAGGCTCCATCTTCAACCTCCAAGGCACTTTCAAAGAGTTTTGTCACCTGCCCAGAGTGATACCCATCAGGTCTCTTGGGAGCGACTTTAGGGGTGGGTCACACCAGAGGCGAGCATGGCACAAGCCAGTCCTTCAGGTGCATCCAGACCATTTCCAAGGGTCCCTCCCTCTCCCCTCTGCAATTTTTGCGAGGAACAGGAACGTTCACATCACCCCTGTCACCACCTGAGCCAGCAGCACTGGTGGCGGCAGGGAGAGGTTAGTGTGGAAAGTATGTGAGGAGAGTGGAGAAAATATGTTCACTGCTACTGCTTCAGAGAGGGGACAAGCAGGAAAGGGGGAGGCTGCCAGGGTAGCTCTGGGAGATGCAGCCCTTTCCTCTGCAGGTTTGCAGGTGGCTGTGGGCTGAGCCCACCAGGCAACAGCCTACACTGGATTTAAAGGCATCCTCTAGCCAAGTCTCACGGGCATCATCCTGCCTCCTGCCAGGCTGACCCAGCACCCCTCCCTCTTGCCAGCACCGATGGCAGATCCCGTGCAGCACACAGGAGCCAAATGCTGACCGTGGCTGTGAATCCTGGTGCTGTTGCCCCCAGGAAGAGCTGTGCAGCTCAGCCAGCCCTCCGGCTCGTCTGCACAGCGCACAGACCCCTCGGAGCCGGGTGCACTGTGTGCCCACATCAGCCACGGCTGCACGTCGGCAGAGCCCGTTCCCAGGCACTCGGCAAGGAAGAGGAGCAGCCAGACACAAAGCAGGCTTTTTCACAGTGCTCCCCCCAGGTAGGGCATCGGGTCTGGCATCTGTTGCCATTGTGGGCTTATGTTTGCTGCTTCCAGGAGACGGTGCTCAGCTTTTCCCACACCCTTCAAAATAGAAAGAGAAAAATAAAATGAGGGAGAGAGAGAATAAGCTCTGACGTGAACCTAACTTTAGATCCAAGGGCTGATGACTCACTCCACTGGGGGAGAAGTGGCTGAGCTGGCTGTAGGTTTCTGTTTATATACCTCACTAAGCTAAATATATAGACTGAGAAGTTCTTATGTTCTAGCCCAACAACTTCAATCTGCATTTTATCCCTCTCAGTCTTAATGTTCCCTTCCCTTCTAAATCTCTCCCTCTTTTCCCCCAGCATTGCCTTCCTAATCCCCTTTACGCTTGCTTTGTTGTAGGAAATTGAAGAAACACATGTATCCCCACCTTCCACTCTCCCCAGTGTTTATGGTTAGACTGGCAGGGGATTTCTGGGAAATGATTCAGTGTTGTGGCTCTTAAGCACGGCTCCTCACACAGATCTGCCCATGCATTTCAGAGCCAGCCTGGACCTCCCAGTCATGGGGCTGGCAATCAGATCCATGCCACTTCCTGACCCCAGTGCCTCTTGGGATGGACCTCAGCTCCTTCCCATGGGTCCCTTTCTCGCTGTTACAGTGCAGAGCTCTGCTCAGGGTTGGCAGGGTGCATCCCTCCCTTCTCCAACCCTGGGGCACAATGACAGTCTGCCAACATGCCTCTGACCCCAGCTGTGACACCTGGGCATCAGGAGTCTCCTGAGGAAAGGCTGACAGCCACCACCAGCTATTTTCCACTTCTGTGACCAGAAAAAGAACTTAGTCATCAGCAGGAGGCATCTAAAGGAGACCTCCACAACTGTTTTCACCTGTCATCTGCCAGAGCAGGGGACTCACGTGGCTGGCACCCCACAGCACCTGGCACACCTTGTGCATTTATGGCATGGCAGTGCCATGGGCGCTCTCCCCTTCCACAACCATCACATACCAGATGCAGGTTGCAACCTGCCCATCAGCTGGTGCCCCATTGGACTGGAAGCCCACAGAGTGGGGGCCCACACATCCCCTCCTCCTCTCTGCTGGGTGCTGCCATCCCTCCCCACCACCTGATGAATACAGCACCATCTTACACATTGGAAAAGAAGCCCCTCAAGAGGTAGAACACTGGAGAAGGGCTGAGATGAGGAGTGCAGCAGCACACACCGCCGCAAGGAAGGAACATCAACACACACAAACCTGCCTGGGCTTCTCATCTACAACTACACAAAAGGAGGTTGTAGACAGGGGGGGGTCAGTCTCTTCTCCCAAGTAATAGGCAACAGGACAAGAAGAAACTGCCTCAAGTTGTGCCAGAGGAGGTTCAGATTGGATATTAGGAAAACTTTTTACACTTGGCTTATTAAGCATTGGAACAGGCTGCCCAGGGAAGTGGCTTAGCCACCATCCCTGGTGGTATTTAAAAGATGGATAGACAGTGCTAGAGATATGGTTTAGTGATGTTAGGTTGATGATCTGATGATCTGAAAGGTTGGTTCCTCCCAACGTAGGCAGTCCTATGATTCTGTGATTTACAGGGCTGGAGTGGTGTAACAGAGCTGAAATAGATGGTTGAGCACACAAAAACCCTTTCTGATTTTACCAAATGCCACCGTGAATCTGTAACATCTGCAAGCTGTGATACCCCCTCACCTCACCCCTCCTCACGCAGAACAGGTTGAGAGAAGTGAAGGGGATGGTAAAAGAGAAAAGCTCAGAAAGAGGCATAAGGGGAAATATAAATTAATTCCTCCAGCACAGGAGAGAAACAAAGAGAGTGCAACAGAAAAAGGAATCTCTGCCCCCAAAGGCCAGCTCCAAGCTACAGTGCCAGACAGATTTCTAGATGGGAGACAAAGATCATTTAGGAAAAGGTGCTTTGCTATGAAAAACAAGAGTGGAGAGGAAAAGTGTAATGACAGGGTGTGCAGTTGAGGGAGTCGTCTCTAAGGGATGGAACACAATTTAACCAAACAGCTCAGTCTAGGAAAGGAAGATCATCAGTTTGCTGAGCAGCTGCTGGGAAGAGGAGTGTTGTCTTCAAATGACCCGGAAGAATTGTCTCTAGAGCGGGTCTGCAGGATCCGATGGTGAAACCTAGATCTGAGCTTCTGCAAGGTGTCCCTTGTGTTTGGACCCAGGCTGAGGTACACCTGTCTCTAAGGATTGTCTCATACAGTACCTATTTGTCATCTTACTCAAAACCTTCTCATCTCCAGTCCAAGTATCAGAGAGCTAGTTTGCTAGCCAGTGGGCAAGCACCAAAGCTAAGCTGATCATCCAAAGGACACCCGTGGAGAGCCTGCGTACAGCAGCCTGATCACCCTCTATGCAAGAAGGACCAGCGCTTTATTTGGAAAGAGCCTAAGCACGTTAAACTCAAGGGTGTGAGCATTTGCAAAATGCCTGTTGTAGAAGCATAGGCACTGTCTCGGCTGAGGTCAACAGCCCCCAAGAGATCCATTACCCTCTCGGCACAGCTGTGCTCCCTGGCACTGTCTGGCAGCCCCTGACTGCCCTCACACAGCCAGAGGGAGCCCAGAGCAGAGGCAGAGCCAGCAAGACATACCCTCCAATCAGCAGCTAATGCCAGGGAGCAGAGAAAAAGGCAGCAAGGGCTAAAGAGCCCCCCAGGGTGGACTAGGGTTTCCTCTCAGGCATGTTCACTGCTCCTTAAAAACGAGAAGAGAGCAAGTCTACATCACAAATAACAGTCTTTCTCATCACCCATCCATCACTTTGGCCTTAGCTCTTTGAGGCTCTGTGTGGTGTTCTGCACAGTTGCTTTATCCCAGATGGCCCTGACCCATGGTCTGGGCAGGCTTTGGACCCAGGGGAGACTCCAAGGAAAACCAGACAAGAGTCTGCAGTCAGCTGAGTGGCAGAGAGTAGCAATGGGCAGAAAAGCAAGAGGATGGCTGGGGCTAGTATGAAAAACAGAAAGAGATTCACAAAAACAAAACAACAACAAAGGCAATCTTGTGGTGCCACCTCCTGATGGGTTTGCACAATGTAGGCAGAGCCAAGAAGTCCTGGGTCCAAGTGTGGCTGCCTTCCAGGGAGTGAGAGAAGTGGAAAAGGACTAAGATGGAAGTCCATATCCAGTAAGATCTCAAAAAGATGAGACCCATTCACATGGACTATGGCACAGGAAAGACACAACCTTGGCTCAGACACTGCTTTTGCTGAGAGCAGCACAAGCCTGGGGAAGACAGTCGGTTACTCCCAGACCAAATGACAGAGGACGCCTAAAATGCTGATGGAGCCAATCCTTTCCCGTCATACTGTGCTCTGTAACAGAGATATCTGTGGAGTAAAGGCACAAAACAATACAGGAACGAAAAGAAGAACCATAAGTGCCTTATGTTGTGGGACTCACCACTGCAGTAAAGGGGTGGCTGAGATGATGCCTTTTCCTGAATTAAAAGCATAAACTGGTACGTGAAAGGCCAGAGGTTCACCTGCCCTCTAACGTAACTGAAAATTGATTTCATCCAATGACTCTTATTCTGGGCTCCAGAACAAGATGAAACAAGATCAAATCCCCAGGATGTAAGCTGAAAGGAACATTTTCCCTTGGGGTGATTATCTCCCCAACTTCATCTCCCTTCAGCTCTATCTGAAGCCTGGTGCATACTGATTTCCCCCTCATCACGGGGAATATGCCCTTTCATGTACTTGATGCTACCAATGAGGAATTTTTAGGTCTAGAGGCAGATGATGTATTTTTCTCTTCGGTTGTTGAGGTACAAAACAAGGCATCTCCTCCAGCATTTTTCAGCTGTAGAGATGTTATGTAAGCACTTGATGAAGGGAACAGATCTAATTAGCTCTCATCTTAGAGATGAGGAAACTGAGGCCCAGAGAAAGAAGATGACTCACCCAAGATCACCCCACAGGGAAGGCAGGTCTGCCCAACCTCAGCCCATCACCAACACAGTGGGTCATCCTGTACCAGCACCCAGCCGGGAGGCCCCTGGATACCAAACCTCATCAAGTAGAAAGCAAATCTGACACAGCAAGGTGTGCCTTGTCGTGGGGAGGCTGAGGAAGGTGTTCCTCACCAAATCTCCCATCACACTACTGCATTTTTCACTGGAATAGGTGGTTTAATTTTCCATGGAGACAGAAAGGAAGATATCGCATTAGACCCACTGATCCAATGTGGCATCGGCATCCCCTGTGCTTCTAACTCTTCCCAAGTCCCACAGTCCTCTTGTGTATATTTTCCAAATAAGAAAGAAAGTAGAAGAGACAGAAAGATATAAATATTGGAGACTAAATTTGAGCTACAGCAGTGCCTGAGGGAGAATTAAAGGGAAAAGAAACAACAAAGAAAAAGAATCAGAGAACAGTTTATCAGATGCAAGGTTAGGAAGGGACGGGAGTTATGGTTAATAATAAGCCTGTTTGCTGTTCTGCTCCCGGGCTACAGACCAGTCTCCTTCTCCCCTCCCCCAGCTCCTCCATCATTCCCATCCTGCCTCCTGCCCTCCCTGTCGCTCACTCTTTCTGCTCCGTCACTTCGCATCAGGCTGGGAATTTGATGCAAGGCGCCTGCCTCCTCCCACAGCTTCACACCACTGACCCGGCCATCAGCACGGGAGCAACCACCTCCCTGTCATCCCCAACCTGATGGAGGGTGGGAAAGGGGTGCTCGGAGCACACCAGACCCGCAGAGGAAGAGTTCTCCATTTGCTGATGATGAAGCAAGGAGAAGGGTCTGCCCCAGCACCCAGGGGCATGCGGTACAGCCAGAGCTGAAAGGGACACGTGAAGCTCGGATGAACCAGTTTGTCTTGCTGACAGAACCACACCACTGCTGGTACCCAGAGAGTACCTGCACAAGAGCTGCTCATGAGGCCTGGGCTAGGAGAGCAGTGGGTCATCCCCAGCTTTCAGCACAGGCAGGCTCTGTGTCACCCTATCCTACCCACTGTTACACAGGCTTTGAGAGGAAAAGCCTTCTCCTTTTCCTACCCTGCATGCAGCCCCCTGGGACACAGCTCCAGTAATGGGCAGAGCAGGCAGGTTCTAGTGGGATGGATAGGGAGGAAAGGACTCCAGCATTTACAAGTGGGAGATGAAGCGGAGGAAGAGACCCCACAGCTCCCCACAACAGTACACCAAGAAGAGACCCACAAAATACTCTTCCCGTGTGAGGGCAGAAAAGACACATGGCTTCTTGTCACCATCAGTACTCCAAAGCCATTGCTTCAAAGAGGAGCTGCCTGATCTTGGTTGGGAAGCTGAGCTCAGGCAGCTGCCCTGGGATGGCCACAAGCACTTCAGAAGCACTCCCTCGCATCTGCATATCAGGCCCGTACAACGCCATCCTCCCCGGCAAAACGGCTGCTGCACCAAACTCCTGGGAGAAGCCTAAGACGTGGCTACTAAGTGGGCTGGTTTGCAAGTAAACTGGGGCACTCCAAGCCCAATGCAGGTGGCTCGGATAAAACCACCATCAGCTGGCGAGCTGGCACAGCCTCCATCTCCTGCTCCCTCCCAGCCTCCCTGCTGGCACCAACCCCCAGTGACTCTCTGCATCCCCCCTCCCTGGACTGCCACAGGAGTGTGAAAACTAGCCAGGCAGAAAGCCCAGCTGCTGTGAAAGCCACTGGGGCCAGAAGACCTGTGTGTGTCTACAAATGCCCTCCAGTGCTCTCACATCTGCCTTACATGCGTGCGCAGGCATTAACACCCAAAACAAGGACAGCTTGTGCCCACACATCCACATCTCCACACGCATGTACATCACTGGCAGCGGGATGTCTCTCAGGCAAACACATCCAGGGACAGGCAGGACTGTCGGCTGGAGGAGAAGCATCGGGCAGGGATTAGGCTGCCTGGATTTTCCTGCCAGCTCGGGAGTTGAACTTTTGGCAGAGAGGGAAAGGAGAGAGGGAGGGTATGGGAGACAAAGAGGGAGTGGGAATCAGCTGTCCTGAGCAGGAAAGGTGAAGAGCTGTGGGCAGATGGCTCCCAAAACATGGGTGCTACCAAGGGCTCATCACCACCGCTGCAATGAGACCCCAAGGAAGCAAAGCAGCAGAAGGAAGAGCAATCAGGGAAGGAAATGTTTTTAAAGCAGAGAGAGCGAATGGAAGCTATAGCAGCCAGGAGGAGAGGAGACAGAGGATGAGGAGACTTCAGCCAAGGCGGATCTGAGGCAAGGAAACAGCAAAGCGACTTCTCAGCTGTTGCAGGAGGCAGATAGGCAGAGTCTGCAGCCATAAGTACTGTGTTCAGCTCCAGGGCGCCCAACCTAAGAAAGATGGGTCCAGAGGAGTGACAAGAAAATGACCAGAGGGCTGAGGACCCTCTTCTATGAAGGCTGAGTGAGAGAGTTGGGGTTGTTCAGCCTGGAGAAGAGGAGGCTACAGGAACAGCTTATAGCAGCCTTCTAGTACCTGAAGTGGGCCTACAGGAGAGATGGGGAGGGACACTTTATCAGGGACTGGAGCAATAGGATGAGTGGTAATGGTTTTAAACTTAAGGAGGGTAGATATAGATTAGATATCAAAAAGAAAAATTCCGCTGTGAGGGTGGTGAGGCACTGGAACAGGTTGCCCAGGGAAGCTGTGGATGCCCCATCCCTGGGAGTGTTCAAGACCAGGCTGAGCAACCTGGTCTAGTGGGAGGTGTCCCTGTCCATGGCAGGGGGTTGGAAGTAGATGATCTTTAAGGATGCTTCCAACCCAAACCATTCTATGAATCCATGTTTCTCTAAATGGGCAGAAAGAGGATTCAAAGGTTAAAAGTGAAGACCAGGTTACAGGTGCTGAAAGCAAACAAGAAAGCAGAGGATAACAAGCCTCTGCTAGCCCATCGGAACAGAGTTCCCTATGCTCTAACTGCAGCAGATACAAACTGGGGAAGGGTGATATTGGCAGAATCTCATAAATCATTTTCATGCACTGTTTCTACCCTGGGATAGAGGAAAGAAAATCAGGTGTGTTGGCTGAGGAGACCCGAATGCTGGTTTCAACGGCAGACGCCCAGGGAAAGCTCATCGGCTTGCCAACCACAAAATTCCCCAAGGAGTGGAGCTGGTTTCCATTCCTGAGATGGCTTTCCAAGCAGCATGGGTGCTACGCAGAAAGAATTGAAAGGTTCTCCGCCCCTTAGATCAACACTACAAAGACTTTCTAAAGGAGACACACACAAAATCAGTTTTCCATGAGACACCTTTTTGGCTCACATCTAAGCCAAGATTCAGCTAGAATTAATTGCCTTAGCAAACAGCAATGAACTCCAGTCTGAGTCTTGAGAGGAAAATCTGATGAATGACTTCAGTTGTCTAGAAAAATGACATGTAGTCAAAGTCATACTTAAGGAGTGAAGGATGGCATGCGTCTCTTTAAGGACTTATGGTTCCAGGAGTGATGGAGAGGTTTTCTTCCATCAGTCTGAGAGTGATGGGGGAGGACAGCACAGCACTCCTCCAGATAGTTAGGAGAATGATGCCGCCATGAGCAGAGATGCAGAAAACATGACCTACACCAGGAAGGTACTGAGCAAAATGAAGCTGTTTAGACTACAGAAGGGGAATTGTAACAGCCTTCAAGTACATGCAAATTTCATACAAAAGGAGAAGAGTTCTCTATTCTTAGTGTCCACAGTGGACAGAAGAAGCAAAGACAGGCTTATACTGCAGCACAAGCCAGTTACTGATAAGAAGAGCAAGGTGTACAATCACAGACTGCTTGAGAATGCAGGGGAATGTTGTGCACTTCGGGCCTTCAAAACCAGGTCAGCCAAAACCTCTTGGGAACAATTCATGTTCTGAGATGGATATGAAGTCAGTGACACCCCGAGGACCCTGCCAGGCTTGTCTTCTCTGGGTGTCTAATCCCAAATGCCTGTGGCCACATCCACAATCAAGTATTGCTGTTGTGGTGCTTTTGGGGAAGAAACAGAAGGTGTCTCTCCCCTGGCCATTCCTTCCCCAGCAATGCCCATTTATTTTGTCTTCCTGAGAGTCTCATAGAGCCCAGCATGTGTTTGCCAACACTTTGTGAATAATAACACTCGTGTATCTCCAGCAAAACAAAAAACTGGGTCAGCTAAGGCACACGCCTGTGTACATCAGGAGCAGCCAATGCATCTGCTGAAGAACCCTATAGTGCTGCAAAGCCCAATCCACCAGGAACACAGGGCTCATAAGGCAGTGTATCTCCATGGGGAGAAGAGGAGAGAGTTCAGATATAACTGGGAAAACACAACCATTTGGGTGACATTTCATAGGTGAAACAGGACCTGAGAGAGGGTTTTAAACAAATTGCTCACACCAAGATCCTGGCCACTGGGAAAGAGGGAGTGACTGTGTAATTACCCCAGCTTCAGAAGCTGCCTCCAGTGCCCCTGACCTGCATGCATACTTATCAGAAAGGGCTGGATGCGAATAAAGCAAGAGAGACATACTCACCCCGCTGTAGTCTGCAGGAAGGTGGCTGAGGAGGGACGCCCAGAAGGCAAAAGTGAGTCCGGAGCCCTGGTGAAGAGCAGAGAGAAGAAGAAAGTGCATCATTGCGCAAAACCCGCACAATGGCCTGCCCAGGGAGGTGGTGGGGTCACTGTCCCTGGCAGTGCTCAAGAAGCATCTAGATGAGGTGCTATGAGACATGATTGGTGATAGGAGGGCAGTTGGACTAGATGATCTTGTAGGTCCTTTCCAACCTTGTGCTTCTATGATTCTATGAAAACAGAGACTCTTTTAACTGGGGGGAGTTTAGAAATAAAGGAGAGCCTTGGCTCACGAGTTGGAGTGGGTTCCACAGCTGGTAGGAAGGTCTCAGACCCCCAGTTCCATAGGCTCTCAACTCTATGTCGATGCCAAAGCAACCATACTGCAGTTAAGAAAAGCCAAGCTTGGGATGCTGGCCAAAAGACCAAGATGAGGCATGTTTAATCTGTCTCTCCCCAGTGAGCCGGACCTTGAGCCACCACATGTCAGCTTGTGTGCATGTGCACATCCGTCCCTGCTGAGCCAAAACCCAGACTGAAATCAGACTCTCCGTCAGAAACAAAGCTGTTTTCTGGAGCAAGGCAGCCGCAAGGGAGAGAAAAGAAAAAAGCCTCGGCAGCGGGACACACAGGTAGGATCTTCCAGCTGTTTCACCTGTACTTTACAAAGCCCGGTGGCCAGTGGCAGGTTCCCTGAAAGTGCTGTCCTATTTTATCTCAGCACAGACCCATGTGCTGCCCACTAAGGTACAGCCCCAGAAGATGGAGAGCTGCCTGATGCTACCCATTGCCCCTCAGTCATCCCTGATCACCTCGGCATAATGGGCCTAGGCCAGCCCCCCTCCCCGAGGACCGGATGGGGGACCAGAGAGAGCAATTGCCAATTTTAATGCATCCAGAGATAATCAGGCTGGCAAAGATGTACAGAGCACAAAATCAGACAGCAGGAGTACGCAGGCAGGGAGCCGGAAATAATTACCATGATACTGTAACCAGAAAACACAAGGCCAAGCTATTTACCATACTAATTACTGTTTATCCCTGTTTATGGCTCCACATGGCAGTGGGACTGGCGGCCTTGTTGGAGGTGTAAATGCTTAAAGGAACAAGCTCTAGATATTAGAACTATATGCCAGGCCGAGGGAAAGCCTCTTCTGAGCTGAGGACAGGGCGAGATGAGCCATGCATCCCTCTCTTCCTCTACTGGAGAGATGGAGTTGGCAAAAAGAAGATTCAGCTGGTCTTCCCAGGGCACAGTGATGGGGAAGTGCCCAAAGCCTGCTAGATGCTATTTATCTGCTAATGCATCACCGTATCTTCATCTCCCTCAGGTCTTTTTCTCCTACACTATTTCTCTTGGATGCCACTACTGGATTAAAGATTTCCCCAAAGTGTTCCTTAATGTTCCTCCTTCTAAACTGCATCTGTTCCAACAAAATAAGACACAGCTTTTCCCATATTAAGGCAGAGCTGTTTTGCCAAGGCAGTTTTCCCACATCTTCCCTTCCTCAATACCTTTTTCTTTTCTTCTGTTGGGTTTGTTTGTTTGTTTGTTTGCTTGCTTGCTTTTTCTGAACAGATTCAGAGGAGAGGCACAGGAAAAAAAGGAGAGATCTGCCACAGACCACCCAGTTGCCGCTGGCAGCTTAGCATTAGAATGAAGATTCAGGAGCTCAGAGCAGCAGCCCCTGCTCCAAATCTTGGCCTCCTGCTCCTTTCTGTATGATCTCCTCCTGGGATGGTCTGCCCAGCAGCAGCCAGCCAGCCTCTGCTGCCTCTCCTCACCGCTGCCTGCTACAAAGCTGCCTTGACAACAGCAAGAGGCACCTGAAATACTTTCCCAACCATTTTATAACAGGTTTTTTTTTTCCAATACTGTGGGCTATGTCACAGAGAACTATGTCCCTGGAGGTGCTGCCCACACTAAGAGTCAGAGCACCCAGGCATTGGGCACTGCTGATCTCTCCATAGCCTGGGTCTGTCACCCCTTTGTGCAGGGCTGATTTACTCCTCCTTCTGTGCTGATCGTCACCCACTGACTCTCCCTCCTTGAAGGCAGGCGGCTGGTGGGTCTTGCCTCTGCCCCTTGCAATGTATTCTTCAGCCCAGGGATTGAAACAGCACCTACCTCTCACAAAGCTCTCTCCCAAAACAAAATTAGAAAACCGTGTTGGCCCCAATCTGTCCCTCTGCCTTCCCTCCATGCTACGTTACCAGATGCTCCCATGGAGCCGGGCATGTCCTATTCGCTTCCATTGAAGATGTGATATCTGAAAACCCCTGGGAGACAACGGCTTTCCAGTCTGGAGGATTTGCCTCCCCCACTGCATCAGATGTGTCAGAGCAGCATTTCATTTACCTTTTCCAGTGTTTTTTATCTGTCTGGTTATTAATGAGGAAGTTTAACCCACTCCTGGACAAATCCCTGAAAGTCAGACAAGTCACGGTGAGGGGTAAAGGGAAACAATCATAAAGTGAGACAGATTCCAAGCAGGAGTTCGAGTCCAAGCCCTGACCTTCAGGGCATGAAAAATTACTCCCCCTTGGCTGATCCAGCTCCCAGTAAAGACATGTGGGTGCCCTGCCTGCCACCAACACGGATTGCTGAGCACTAACCATGTCAGTCTCCCCAGCTCTCCCAGTATCAAGCACCCTGCACCACTGTGCTGAGAAGCCAACCCAGACACGGCCACCTCAACACAGTTTCTAAGCACAGCCATGACCAAGTCATCAGTGCCTATCTGGGAAAGACATTTAATTTCCTTCACATAAAAATGAACTCATAAAATCCATTTGAGTCTGTTCCTCTGCTAACCTGTTTGTTCCTCTCCTCAATTTTCCTCCTCCAGGATGATGCTCATGTTTCTTCGCTCAATGCTGAGACTTTCACCCCTCTCATGTATTGCCCCCACTATAATCACCACACACAAGAATGCCACCACACACTCTTCATAACCCAGACACCTGAGAAAGTGCCATCAGGAAAGTAAAATAAGCTTCTCAAGGGGAAAAGACTACACCAAGACCTCACTCTCATCCTTCTCCCCCTTCAATGGGGGCTGTTCTAAGTCATCCAAATTCCAGCATTTCTAAACCTCCCCTCTTCCATGCCCTCAGCACTGTGGCAGATGCAGCCACACCCACAACGCTGCCTCTACACCATTGCTCCCAGCCCTTCCAAACGCTGCTCCCATAATGCCAGAAGATACCACAAATGCACCTGCACTTACACTTTGGCCACAAGTCAGGGGAACCCAGAGCTGCTCACACGATATTTATGCTGGTGACAGACCTATCCCAGTTCTTGTACTGGGATGCTCTCGCATGTTGTGCAGCTCCATTCCCACCGCTCTGTACATAACTTATACTGACACAGAGTGTCATTTTGCCCGTGGACCACGTAAGAACTCGTGTTCATAGGTTGACAGCTCAAGCAGTACAGACTCACACCTTGGCTTGCAGGATGCAAATTACGGGGACAGCTCATGAAAGGGTTCAGGCTAAGCACACCTCCTTTCTATGTGGCTTTTTCCCCCAGTTTCCCATCACAAATGCTTTCTGCTGCCCTACCGCTGCAACGAAGGCAGGCGTGCCCAAACAATGTCATTTGTCCCTAATGCCTGTGCGCACCTCGCAGCCTCAGCACAGTTGGCTTAATAACCAGTCTCTGCTGGGAGGCAGCTTAGGGAGGAGAGGGAGAGAGAAAGAGAGGAGTGAAGGCAAAAGCGAGCAAAAGGAAAAGAGAGCAAGGTGAATAGGAGCCCACAGAATAGGAAATAATACTGCCAGGCAGAGCGGCAGCTGAATTGGCTGTGACAGGCAGACCCTCTCTGCACCTGGGATTCAAACACAAGCTTATTTCCCTGGTTTCTTCAAGAGACAATGAGTCCTGACTACCTGTCAGCATGCGCCCAGGAGATGTCACCAGCAGAAAAGGGGCCCCAGGTGCTCCCAGCCCACACGGCTGATACAGGTGTGATGGCTGAGGTCACAGGTGGCATTTCCTGGAGATGAGCAGCGAGGAGCATAGAGGGAAAAAAACAAAAAGTAAAATTAAGCAACAGCAGAAACCAGAGAGCAGAGGTGATGATCTTGCCAGGACTCCTGGTGTTCCCAGGGCATGCAGGACAGCTTTGCTGCACCCCTCCTGGCTGTCTAAGGGGCAAGGGAGCAGGCAAATGGTGTGTGCCTTCAGGCAGACACACTTTTCCCTACAGTCCCAACAGACACACAAGTGAAGACATTCATTGTCTTTCACAGAATCACAGAATATCAGGGATTGGAAGGGACCCTGAAAGATCATCTAGTCCAATCCCCCTGCCGGAGCAGGAACTGAGGGGCTGTGAAGGACATACTCCCAGAGAGGTGAGGTCAGGCTGTGCCAGGTCTCCTAACAAGCAAGCTCACACCCTCAGCAGCCCAGCAGAAAAAGGGTATCAAAACCAGGTGGACACGTCCAGCCTTGAGGAATTAATTGTGGATTGTTTGAACAAGACCACTTTCATCCTTCAGTGTGACCCTCCTCCCCAGGTCTGACAGATGGTGGGCAACCCTGAAGGTGAGGGGCCACCAGCTGATATCTTTAGCCTCCCTTTTGGGGTAAGGGCAGAGAATGCCACCCCACATCTCCCAGTGAGGCACCCAACCAGCAATTTACTCCTGAGCTTTCCCATGTATCCATGCAAAGGTTCCACCCAGGACTCCCTACCTTCCCCTGCCTCTTCCTCACCAATCCACCCACACACACTTCCCCACTGTAACCAGCTGAGAAACTGCTGCAAATTAAACAGCACTGTTGTAACCGGATTTTTATTAAGAAAAAAAGTAATTGAAATTAATTTAGTCATTGATCGAACGACAGTGGAGGGTGTATGAAAATCAGCTGGTGGTAGCCCAGGTTCCAGCTGGAAAGAGCTTGAACCAGGAGGGGACCAGAAGGATGCCTGGGGCAACTGAAGAGGGACCGTACAAGAGGTTTCAAACTGGGGACTCCCAAACCAACAGACCTCCCAGACAGATTTCTCCCCTAGCTCTTCCCCATCATTACATGTAAAGAGAAGGTGCCCTCCTTTGATTATCCACATACCCCAGCGAAAACCTCCCTTCCCACCTCATCCCTGCATCCTGGAAGGAGCAAGGTGACTGTCTCTCGCCATCTTCTTCCCTTCTGCCACCGGCCACCAGTGCTGCTGTGACCAAAGCCCTGTCAGAGTCAGCAGACACGGGCCCATCAGCACAAGCCGCCAGCAGAGAGAAAGGGAGAAAAGCAGAGGAGTCCTGGGGGCCCAAGAACAAGACGGGGCTCGTGAGTCATCCCCTCTGCAAGCGCATACCCACAGCCCCCGCTGGCTACCACCGCTCTCTGGGAAGATGCTGAATATTCGATGAAGGCGTTTGGTGGGGTTTTGTTTTTTTTTTTTTAGATCTGCTGAAAATGGCAAGGGAAACTCCACTGTCAATTCAAAAAATATAAAAAATTTAAAAAAAGAAAGATCACCATCTCGTCGCCACAGCCGGTCTTACACCTTCCCCGAGGATATGTTAGAACAACCAAGGGTGTGAGAGGAAAGCAAGCCTGTGGGGATCTGTTTCTGGCAGGCTGGGGGAAGGGAGGACAAGGGAAGGGCTGTGGGAGGGTGTGTGTGTTGCCAACCCCACTAGTCTGAATGGGTGTGGGTGCACAGGCAGCCTGGGTTTGCAAGTGAAGGGGTGGAGCACGTGCCGTGCTAGGAGAAAGCATCACCTGGCTCTGACACCTCTAGATGCCAGAGGTCTCAGCACCTCTGCTCTGGTTGCCATCAGAGAACCTCCTCCAGGAAAAGCAAGCTCTGACAGGAGATTTTGCAATTCCAACCTGTCAGGAAAGGATAAGGCTCACTGGCTACTTTCACACAGCATCACGCACATCACCACAGAAGTATGTGGGTGGTGACAAGGGACTATGTGGGGTCAGCTGGTCTATCAGCTCTTCCCCAGATCAGCGAGACAGAAGCCACCTTTCGCTGATGTTAGCAAAGCCTCACTGAGGGCAGGCAACTCAGACCTCACACTCAAGTCCAGGCAACCCAGACTTGTGCTTCACCACCCGTTGCTTTTTCTGACATCTCTAAATATCCCTCCCTGCAGTCTAGACCTATTGCTTTTTCCTCATTGTTGACACAAGGAAAACATCCTCTTCACTCTCTCCACAATCTTCTCTTGCTTGATTGAAGCCCTCTGTCTTCCTTCCTTTCTGTCTCATCCAGAGTAAGCAACTCCAGCCTTTCCAGGCACCTATTGCAGCCCACAGCACCTACACCACACGTTGAACCAATAGCCTTGGGGCAAAACTGAACCCAATTTCATCTCCTGGAGCCCTTTTTAGCTCTTGTTCCTGTTTTGCCCCTTTGAAGATGAATACAGGACAAACTGGAGGAGAGCTAGAAGTCAGATGGTTACTCCTTAGCTTGGAAAGTCCCTTTGTTAGGGGTTAAATCTTCAGTCAGTAAACTTCAGCCCAGTAAGAGAGGGCACATCCTGCACCCTCGTGTGCCACAAAGAAGATGTGACACAAGCTGCGTCCCAAAGAAGACTCAGATGGGGAGGTAGAGGGGAGGGCGGGAGCTGGGAATCACAGGCAAGGATGGGGGGCAGAGGTTCTGGTCTGAAACCCCTCAGCTCATCCCTAGAGGAATCACAGTGCCACCAGGATGGTGCAGGGGGGATTTGAGTCTCACAGCGGGGCTGAAGGAAGAGGGGGTGCCTGCCTGTGTGAGGGAGCCGGATGGGGAGATTTATGGAAATGAGAGAAATTTGCTTTTCTTCCCGTCTCCTCCAACCTGTCACTTTCTCTTCTCTGCTTTCTCTTCTGGTCTCTGTCTCACCTTCTGTCTCTCCCTCTGCAAGCACTTATTGGCAAGTTTTCTCCAGAACACAGCTATTTTGAATGTGTGTTCCTCTCCTTCCCTTACAATATTTGCTCTCTCATTCTCGGTATCTTCCCTGCTGGTGAAGCTGATCAGCTTAATGATGATAATATTGAACATGGTGAAATGGCTTCTTTCCCACCAAAGCCAGTTCTTCATTGCTCTTCTTTCAGGTACAAGAGCTTCATTGCTCTTCTTCCGTGCCTTTCCTTGTCACATCAGACCCAGAAACTCAAATCTCTTTTTTTTTTCCCCTCCCGACCATCTTCTCCACTTGGAAGGGAAGGACATTCTCTATCATATATTTTTAATCTGCTCCTTGAGAAAGCCTGAGATGTAAAGTGGCCTATTTTAGTCCTATCCCTCACTCCCAATCAGATGTCACCCTTGGGGAACCCAATCTCCTCAAGTTAGTTGCTTGCCTAGTGTGCGAGTAGCAAGCGATATATTCCCAGTCTTCATGAGATCTACAGCTCTACCCAGCCCCCAGCCCCACCACTTCCGTGCTCACTGCACAGACGTAACTCCCCCAAAGCAGAAACTGAGGGTCCACAGTAAGGTCTCGCATTTTCCAGCGAAAGAAGCCCACAGATCACTTGTGCTGTGATTCATCCTACAGAAAAGAACAGTGTGGGCTCCCCATCGCACCGTGCGTCACAGAACCTGCCTCCGGTGGGA
This sequence comes from Jacana jacana, assembly GCA_013400555.1. Lineage (NCBI taxonomy): Eukaryota > Metazoa > Chordata > Aves > Charadriiformes > Jacanidae > Jacana > Jacana jacana. The sequence goes on along the minus strand of VZTM01033776.1, from coordinate 201,849 downwards.
GCCCACAGAATGAGTGGTGTTGAAAGGTATCTCTGGAGGCTTCTGGTCCAAATCCCTGTTCAAAGCAGGGCTATCTTCAAAGCCATAGCAGATTGTTCAGGGCCTTGTCTGCTTGAATTTTGAGCATCTCAGAGGGTACAGACTCCAAAATATCTTTGGGCCATCATCTCACATCTGAAACACCCTCATGATTATTTTTTTCCTTTATGTAGAGTCGGAACTCCCCCACTGCTGCCTATTGTCCTTGGTGCACACCTCTGAAAAGAGTCCAGCTCCATTTTCTCTACAGCTTGCCCCTCCCCCACTCATTACTTAGTGGAAAACAGCAAACTGTTCCCCCTTAAATTTCTCTCCTCCAGGCTAGACAAAGCCAGTGTCCTCAGCATCTCCTCACATGTTATGTACTCCAACTCCTTGACCATCTTCCATGGCCCTCCACTAAACTCACTCCAGTTTGCCACTACTTGCCTAGTACTGGGGGTGGGAGCAATAACTGACTCTACCTCTCCTTGCTTAGGACCTCACTAGGCTGAACTAAAGCCTGAATGTTTCCTCTATTCTTTATTTCACTGTTAAATGGATGGTAAACAGCCTCCAGGCTATCCAAGTCAGTAATATTCAACAGAAACCACGGTTTAGACCACCAGGTTCAAAAGACTGCATCTAGATTTATTATTAGCAAATCATATTCCTGGTCCAGAGGAAAAAACAACCCCCAGGCAACACCAGGATGAGGAATCAGATGATTTTGTGAACCTCTTAACAGAGGTGGGGAGCCATGAAACAGACTTAAGTCCCGTCTTCCCTGCCCAGCTGTCAGCACAGTTTGGGAATTAACTCATCACGCTTTATTTATCATCAAAATTTCCAGTCAACAGCCAAAACACAGAGGCATATTTTTTTCCCCCTGTAAAATGTACTCAGGCATATCCCAGTCTCTCTCAGCATTGGCTTGCACCCAGCATCCTTGAACCTCCATTTGATTCTTGAACAGGAGGGAGACAAGCTCCAGGAGTCCCAACTGTGCTCGGTAAAGGGAGGAAGAAGACACATAGTCACACACTTGCTATGCGAAACAGAAACAGCAAAGCCCCAAGAAGGAGGTATGGGGAAGACTCTACTCTCTACCAAGGATGATTGACCAGGGGAACTCACCGCTGCAGAACATCGCCAACACAGACAGCTTGACTGAGTGCTTAACTGGAGGTGAATGGTTTTAAAAGCACAGATGGCATTTAGGTCTTCCAGTTAGTGTAGCAGCATCCAAGGGCTTCCAGGTGGAAGTCATTAGGGACCTCCCCTTCCCCCTTCCTAGCCAGGCAACTCAAAAAAGGGATGACATAGGGTGTAGAATGGGAAGGATTCACCTGCATCTAAAACACCTGTGCACCAGCTCTTCCAGTTTGTTAGGAGCTACCCTGTGACCTACACACATGGGGCCTCACCCTGTTACAACAGCTCCAAGGAGAACTTCAGTGACACCCCAAATTCACTAGTGGGAAAGCGCTACGACTCCTGGGGAAGTGCCCTGTGATTTCAATTACCTGGAGGTATTTGAGAGGGATTCAGAGAGAGATGCACAGGTCCCACCTATTCCAATTCCCCACCCTCAAGCTGCAGTTGCCATGGCAATGGTACTGACAATTTCAATGCATAAACCCAAATTTGCATTTTAATGGGACATAATTAGAATGCTGAGATAAACGATTCTCCCTCGCTAAAAGGTAACATAAACGCCACATCTCACAAACATGCTCTACCAGCGAGGGCTGCACATACACGCGCACACAGAGCCTGTGCATCACTGGGCTGTGGGAGCTGGGAAGTTGCTTTCAGTCCCTTTAAGCCTAACTGGCAAGTTTTATACCTGCAGCACAAAACCACAATTTTCAGATTAAAACAATAGAGTTTTACCAGACGCTCACTGCAAAATTACCGTATCACCTCCTGGCCGTTATCCTACCACGCCAGGATAGTTTCCCCTCCCAGGTCCAATCAAGGTCAGGCTCTATCTGCTGTCCCAACACTGGACCCAGACAGCTCTCAGGGGCTCAGCAACAGGGATCATTTCCCAGAGACGATGCAAAACCTGTCCCTCTCCAACTGTCCCAATATTTACTTTCCCTTTGTTTCTCCACGCCCCCCCGCCAGATTTCTAGTGAGTTGGGCTCTCACTTGCTTATCTGCAATATGCCCAAGAGTTTCTTCTCCAGCTCTGGGATCAGGAAAGGAGTACTGTGTTAGCACCTGTCCCATGCTGTCAGCAGAGAGGCCAAGTAGTTATGAGAGGGCAGAAGGAGATTTTAAAAAGGAAAGGTTTCCAAGACATCTCTCTTTACTTCAGCAACAGGCAGGGAAGGGGAATGGATGGGGGGAGAGAACCCATTCTGCACCAAATAGGAAAGCAGAAAATGAATTTCTCCTGCCCTTGATACAAACTAAATTCAAAGCAGGCAGCTGGCTGGAGTGAATAGAGACAGAAGAGAGAAAGGAGAAAAAAAAAAGAAATTAAAAAATAAAAAAAGGAGAGAAAGGGAGAAAAGCAAACAAGTGAATCATAAATGCTGCAAACTGCCTGGAAATTTCATTTGGCTTTTCAATTGGGAAGTGACATGATGCCTGCTTAGGAGGAGGCAATCGCATCTGGGAGAGCCTGAATGTAGCTGCCCTGCTGAACCCTGCTGGGCCTCCCAGTCCTGGGGGGACTGCAGGCAGCTCTGCAAAGAAGGGGATGGGGCAGGAGATCTGCCTCATCCCACCTGCTCAGAATGTAGAAGCAAAGGCACGGTTCCTGCTGAGCAGCACTGACAAGGGCACCACTGACACTGATCTGTTGTCTGCACTGAGCAGACAACACAGAAGTTGCTCCCCAGGACCTCTGTGGCCTGGATCCTGCGCCTTTATTCCTGCAGAGAGCTTTCCAAGGGGTCAGCAAACCCCTTCAAGTACCGCAGCTTCCTATCAGCACTGGCTAACCGGCCATGCTCGCTCCATTAGATCTGCACAATTAGGCCCCAGAGGGTTGAGGCAACCTCCTGCTCCTCCTCCATGATCACACAATGTTCAGCAGAAATCCAGCGGTGAAAAGCTCCACATCTCACTCCTAGAGATGCCTGGTCTCACCAGAGCTTCATGTCCATCAGGCACCAGGGCAGACTGCTCAGAGCTTCTGCTTGCAGAGGGGACATCCTGATTCCCCCTCCAGGAAAGTCTATTACCTGCTACTCTGCTGAGCTTTACAAAAAAAGACTATGCCTCCCCCCTCACCACTCCCACCACCTCAGCTGACAATCCCATTTAATGTCTCTGCCCTCCTTCATTTGCCAGAATCAAATATTAATTGGGCTGCACTGTGATGGAGTGAATGTTAATGTGCCTTGGCACACAATCAAGTGGGGCTGGATTCAGCCCCCAGTGTGGCACATGGCTGGAAGAGCATAGCACAGAGAGGCCCACGGAGGAACCTCCGGGGCTCCCCACCGCTTTGGTGAGCCCCCAAAGCTGCATGTCCTGGGTCTTTGCATCCAATGTCTTTCATGTCCTCTTTAGCACATGCACATCCCTGGGGTGAACACAAACACAGGCATTTACCTAGAGCCATCCAAGCTCTATGCAGTGAAATTGACTGTACCAAAGCAGCGTGGCTGCGTGCTGAGGAGGTCACACACTGAACATCCCAGTTCAATGGTGCTGTTTCCATTCATGTGAGTACACCCAGGTGGAAACTCATATGGATGCTAACATGTACACGGGGTGTGCTCTTACACCAAGGTAAATCATGGTGTACACAGCCAGATAGGAGGCTGTATCCCTACACAAAACCAAACCAAAGCACTTTTACGGAGCTGATGGCTTTCCACATAACCCTTCTTTCCTTTTTTCTGGCTTGCAATTGATTAACTTCAAAATAAAACCACATAATCCTCCCCAAGACCATCTAAGTCACAGATACAGTGGTTCACAGGGCATTTGTTAGCCAATTCCTCTCCCTTAGGACACAGCTTACAGGTTCTACACAGTAGGGACCCCTCAGAAGATAGAGATGTGATCGCCAAGTCCAGTCCACAATACAAAATTTTAGGAAGAAACAATGGAGTAAGGGAGGAAGATCCCATCCCTGAGAGTGTTTAAGGCAGGCTGGATGGGACTTTGAGCAACCTGCTGTAGTGGGAGGTGTCCCTGCCCAGGGCAGGGGTGTTGGAACTGGATGATCTTTAAGATCCCTTCCAACTCTAACCATTCTATGATTCCTAAAAAGAAGAGATGGCCTTAGAGGGACTCAAGTGCTGGGAGTCAAGACGAAGAGACAGGTTGAACTGTAATCCTCCCAGAAGTTGCTGACTCTGGTAGGATAAACAAGGGCTAGAAGGAGAAAGAGAGGACAAGAAAAGAGGGAAATAGGTAACACAAGTCCAAAGACACCTACCAAAAGAGAGAGGGAGTGAAGGAAGGAAGAAAAGAAAAAGGAAAAGAAGAAAAGCCCCCCAAAATGAAGAAATTAAAAGAAATGATAAAAGCATCTGCCACCATGCTGAGAAACATGCATGCCAACTGTGGGACGGAAGATCTCCTCACTCACTGCACAGGGAGGCCTTGTGTGAGCCAGACTCCCCACCGGTGCTTGAGTCTGCCAACTCTCACCCTGCAGTCATGCCCCATGTCTTCAGGAACAGGGACCATGTGGTTGGCTTGTCACTTGGTTTTTTTGGTGAGAGAAAAGGCCAGTCCCTGGCAAGCCTCCCTACACCACTCACCACAGCTCCCCAGCTCCCACTTCGGCTTTGGGTTCTACCGTGATGCCTCCCCAATGTCCTCTCCCCCCTAGCCCTGCCAAGTAGGCAGGGACATGTCCAATTACTGCATGAAGGTGTGCTGCAGCCAGGGCTACAGATGGGTGACAGCAGATGGGGACAGTGAACAGTGATCCAGGGCTGAGCATTAGCAAGAGACTTGCTGCCAAACCAGTATCCCAAACAGCAGGAGATGAGCACAACTCAGACAAAGTTACAGTAAGTAAAAGTTTACACTAAGGCTCTGATGGCTACCAGATACAAGCTGGGGTGTTCAAAAGTGGTGGTATGGAGTTGCACCCCCAAAACCCTCTTGCACCTTACTGGTTCTATGTCCAAAACCTACCCAAGCTGAGTAACACCCACAGCAGCTCAGGACTTGGCCTGCAAACTTCTATGCCCTCCCCCTGCTCCTTGTAGGGCCTTCCTAAAGCTCAGCACCCATCTCAGCACCCATCTCTCTTGGTTGCCGTACTTGTGGCAGGCAAAACCCAGCCTCACAGTGACATCTAGTGAGGAGAGCCCTTGTGGCACCATGCACAAATGGCAGCCTGTCCTCCTCTCCTGCTAGCGTTTGTTCCCCGGGCTGCAGAAGCCACAGGCAGAGCAGGACATGTGGCTCTGGAAAAGGCAGCCTGGCCCAGGGGACTTATGTGGTAGAGCATTTGGGTGCCAGGTACCCAGCACCTCCAGGGCTGCCCCTGCACCCCGAGAAAGTAGGGGTTCCCCAAGCACACAGCAGTGGATTTTCAGTGTTTTCTAAAAGAGCTTTTTCTACACTCTGCTGAGGAGAGCCAGATGGAAAGGGAGAGAAAGGGAGAGAATAAGAGAGGAGAGAGCCAGCTGTATCATTTAGAGAGATGCAACTGCTGGGAGTCAAGAACAAATGGTAAAAGGTCAGGTTGAACTCTCACCCTCCCACAGCCTCAGAAATTGCAGATCCTGGCTGGAGAAGCAAGGGCTACAAAGAGAGACAGCAGCGAAGGAAATGGAATAAGACACAGAAAGGCAAAATACAGCTATTAGAGAGAAAGAGCAAAGGAAGAAAAGTTTAAAACAAATCAAAAAAAAAAAAAGGCAAGAGAGGGAAAAAATGACAAAAGCAAAGTGCAGGTAGAGAGGTCTGGCCCCACGCTGCTAAACGCAGCATGCCAGCCACAATACAGAACATCTCCTCGATCTGGGCAAGCCTCACATGCTATTCTGTGGGCTTCTGAGCAATTCTGGGGAAAAAATAATCCCACAAATTAGGAATCCCCCAAAGTGTGCATTGTGGCAGTAAGCATCCAGCCCCCCTGCTGCTCGCAGCTAAATCCACTACGCTGCTTTGCTCTCAATTCCCACATCAGAAACAAGGAACAGCTGATCTGATCTGCTGCCTTCTGATGTTTACCGGTGTCTTGGATGTTCCCTGCCCTACAACAACTTCATGATCCCCTCCCTCCTCCCTGTTTTTCCTACTGTCTTCAAATTATAGAATCATAAAATCATTAGGTTGGAAGAGACCCAAATGGCTCCCTCCCAAGCTTGAAGGGACTGGGGAACAGTAGGGCACACAACACACCTTTAGCCACTGAGTCAGGGGACATGACACACCTTTAGCCATGGGAAGACTGGAGCGGTGCCAGCAGAGGATGGAGCAGACAAGAGCCATGGCAGCAGGCAATGCCGTCCCCAGTTCCACCAGCTCTGCTCTGCACCAAGCAGCAGAGAAGACATCAGCTGACAATACTGCCTAAGGCAGCAAAAGCCCCTGACAGCCCCAGCCCACCTCCTGTCTGTTTCCAAACCCTTAATGGTTGGTGACAAGCATAACTAGCTAAACTTTGCTGCATCCAGAACCAGCTCTGGGGCTTGTAAACATTTTAAGGCCCTGGAGCAGAGGCTGGGAACAAAACACAGAGGCATCCACCTCTTTGTCACTGCTTTGAAAGCAGCCACCTTCAACAACTGGCATTCCCCAGTTTCACAACAGCACAACAGAGGATACTTAAGCTCTCACCTCTAAAACAGACTCTTCTCTGTGTATTTCCAAGCTCTCTACATGAGAAAACATGATTTCCACTGTAATCAGGACAAAATACATCCTTCCTGGAAGAAACAGACTCATCAAAAGACACAGCATTTCCAGAACCGAGAACCACCACTGCCTTTTTAACAAATCCCTCCGGTTATAGAATATTATTATACTCAGAACTTTGTCTCAAAATCCCTGTTTCAATTTCTGTCCACCTTCTCTGTATTCAGCAGGGGAACGTGTTTAGGGGTGAATTTCTCATATTCTGGCATGAAATATCTACAGCTCTGACTAAAGCACAAAAGAGAGCTACAAAGAGCAAATCAAACAATGTGAGGGAGGAATAAAGAGTTAAGTTGAAAGCCAAAGGTAAAATAAAAGAAGAAGGTCAAGTGCCAAGCCAGGGAGGACAGTCTGTAGCTGAAAAGGGACAGACCAATTCTAGAAGCACAAAAGGAAAAAGATAGGCTGAAATACAAAGGGAAGAAAAAACTAAAGTCAATCGGTAACAGTCCAGCTCGCTGAAGCTGATTTGAAAGGAAAACAAAGCTCCTGGTAAGCCTGGAGGCTCAGATGCTGGTTGGTAACTGAGGTATACGTCTAATGAGGCCCATTACTGACTGTAAGCTTTCAAAGCAACAAGTGAAGATGTCCCGGAAGATTCTTCAAGGGATTCCACCAAGCAGCTCATAACACCTGGAAGCTGTCCTGATCCAGCACTGCCAGTGACACAAAACCACAAAGATGAACAGGTTGGAGCCCCAAAAAGCAAGGTACAGGCACAAAGCTCTCAAGTTTTTCAATAACCCCCAGTGTGTACACACAGCAGCCGGTGTTGTCCATGCTTTACTCACCTTCCTACAGTGCATTTCATTCAGACTGGCAATCTATGAAGCAAACTTGTACTCACTCCAGCCCCTGTGTCCACCATCTGTTACACCCATTCTACAGCACCTATGGTGCTGGTCTGCAGCTCCCCAACAGGTTGTTCGCTCAAGCTCACCCCTGTTCCACCAAAGGATATTTATCTTCTTTTCCCAGGTTTTTAGGGAAAAGAAAAGCAACTCTAGTAGGATAGCTTTTGGGCTCCTAGACTGGGGGAAATGGTGGCAGTAAGCTCTGCAACTTTCTCCCAGAGCCAGTGCTGCAGGAATGAAGTAGGGAGGGGAGGACAAGAGGAAGACTCAGAAACCATCTCCATCATCAACAGGAGAAACAGGGAAAAGTCAACACTCCGAGCCCTGGGATCCTTCTACTACTTTCTCCCTCTCCTGGTGTTTAAGGATAGGGGTGGGAAACAGAGAGGGAAACTGTTGCTCTCCAGCAGCAGACCTGGTTGCCTGCTGCACTCTAGGAGGCACACAAGAGCAGCAGATGCCCCTCTGAAGAGATTTTTCACTTTGGGCAAAGATAGAAACTATGAGAGTACTGGAAGTTCAGGCATTTTTGTGAGCCTGGATGCAAAACCCCACTATTTATGACCACAAAAAGCTTGTGACACTAGCTCTGTCTTATGTGTGAAAAATTACTAGCAAAATGCTACCTCCTGGTATTCTAAGCCCTGAAAGAAGGACTTGTTTGGTTTTATTCCAAAGATAACATTTACATTCTTAAAAATATTACCTCTCTACAACGTGGGCTCTTACAGCTTCAGCAAAGATACTGATGCATGCTCTCTTCCCATTTGGAGCCAAAACCAACAAGTGGAGAACAAGTGCATACTTTGGGCTGAGCCTCCACATCGTCATTCAGAAGATCCACTTTGTCCATTCATCCTGTCTCAGCCACTTTGCGAGTTGTGTGATCTTTGTGCCTCCTTAGCTCACCTGTACGGGAGGACAATAGCTCTCTTCTCGTTCAGGGACACAGTTCATTTCCTACTGCAGCATCTAGTACGGTGGGGAACCGATTTAATCCCAGCTTGTGCCAACATTATCTGCGGAAGCTGTGCAAGGCAGAGCCAGCTTCTTGGTGACCTGGAAGAGGCTGAAAAGTGCATGGAAGAGGCAGGTGTCTGCACTGGACTGAAAATAAAAAAAGAAGAAGAAAATCAGAGTACAAGACTTTCTGTCAGTCTAAAGTAACCAGACACTTACCCACCCAAGTGCATGAATCACGAGCATTGTCCAGCCTTTGTTCAAATTCAGTAGGCCAGAAAGTCAGATCGCTTTTCAAAGGCATGGCACACAGTTAAAGGACAAAGGTTCCTCTGTACTTGAGGTACAGGGCGGGCAAGTGATCCATGGTCCTTTGTAGGCACAGTGACCACAACACAAACTACATCGCCTTGGCAAACACAGCTAAATATTAAGGAGAGAAGCTTTAAATACTGCTGACGAGGGGAAAATAGAGAGTATGGGATGTGGTGAAACTAGACAGCTCTCTAAAGCAAAGCAGGTTCCGTAATCCACACATGAATAAACATGCAGAAGTGAAATTCTGTTATACATCAGCTTTGAAATCACTCTGATTCATTTCAGAAGAGAAAATACAGATACATGTGTCACTGTGGACAATACCAAGAGTTCAACATCAGGTTGCCATTTCCCAAAATCATAAGACTGTTTTTTTTAAAAAGGACTAAATGAAATAAATGCTCGTGATGGTTGCATTTTACTTCGAATGCTGCCCTCAGCTCCTGTTTTCTAACATTCTTCACAATATTCCTTCAGACCAAGACTCTCACAGAAAACCCCGAGTCCAGAAGCTGGACCATGAAGTCAGAGCTATTAAACAAACAGCTATTATGAACTGCCACAGACAGCACTGTGATTAACCATGAATATCAGTAACATCTTTGTTAGCATGTAGTGCAGATTAATAAGGTGGAACAGGCCCAGTGCACAACAATCTCAGACATCTTCATAAACCTAGAATTATTATTCTGGGAGAAGAATAGTCACTCCAAGATGAACCAGAAACTTTATCAACATAGAATCATAGAATCATTTAGGTTGGAAGAGACCCGTGGGATCATCAAGTCCAACCATCAGCCCTAC
>VZTM01033776.1:120164-184467 GCA_013400555.1 Jacana jacana | reverse complement strand
GGGGGGGGGGGGGGGGGGGGTTTGCTACCCCGCTACTCCTAAATTCCCGTCTGCAACAAATGGAGGGCCCAGCAGGTGGGAGTATCGTTCCAAGTACCTCCTGCCTAAACCACTGGAAATGTCCTCTTGGGGAGCTCTTGCCACTGCCCTTTCCTGCCACTTGCCTAACGAGATGGAAGATTTTTTCCTTTTGGAAAAAAAAAAAAAAAAGCGGGGATAAAGAGAAGGACTAATGCCAAGCGTTGGTTAAACTCAGGAGCTGATTACAAAGGGCTTGGCTGACCTAAGGCAGCAGCTGCTGAGATGTCAGCGCTGGTGGGAATTTGGTATCTTTTCCCCACCCTCTGATTATCATTCCTGGTGGCATCCTCTTAAATCTGCGCCTCCTCTGCTGTGTTCTTTCCCTCCTGTCTGCATGGGAGGGAAGGTCGCCCAGATGTACAAGGTCCAGACAGGGGAAGTAGTGAATATAGCGAAGTATGTGTACTGGAAATTGGGTAACAGCAGGTGGGAGGGGATTGCTTGCAATGGGATCAAGTTCAAGTCTCCGCAGCCAAAAGTGGTAAATATACAACAGTTCAAAGACCAATTCCCTTCTTTTTCAGTTCTTGCTCCTGAAATTAAAAAATAATAGAATCATAGAATCATAGAATCATTTAGGTTGGAAGAGACCCCTGGGATCATCAAGTCCAACCATCAGCCCTACTCTACAAGTTCTCCCCTACACTAGATCCCTCAACACCACATCTAATCTGCTCTTAAACACAGTCAGGGAGGGTGACTCCACCACCTCCCTGGGCAGCCCATTCCACTGACTGACCACTCTCTCCGTGAAAAATTTTTTCCTAATGTCCAGCCTAAACCTACCCTGCTGCAGCTTGCAGCCATTCCCTCTTGTCCTGTCGCTCATTGCCCGTGAGAAGAGACCAGCACCAATATCTCTACAGTGCCCTTTCAAGCAGTTGTAGAGAGTGATGAGGTCTCCCCTCAGCCTCCTCTTCCTCAGACTAAACAACCCCAACTCCCTCAATCGATCCTCATAAGCCTTGTTCTCCAGGCCTCTCACCAGCTTTGTTGCCCTCCTCTGTACTCGCTCCAGCACCTCGATATCTCTCTTGTGCTAAAGAATAAAGAATAAAGAATAATAAAGAATAAAGAATAAAGAAGAGGATGAGTGTTTGCTGCGTTAAAGAATGGAAGCGCTGTCATTTGAAAGCGTAGTTAAGCAGAGTGTGTATGCAGCACATGTCTCCCTGAAACCTCTGCGCTCTGGGCATGCTGCAGTGCGTGTGAGCTGGGCTAACACACGCAGCTCTGCATGGGGCTGTCCTGGAGACAGCTAACTGCCTGGGGGGGGTGGAAAAAAGCTGGCTGTGCCCCAACTTAGCGACAGGACAAGAGGGAATGGCTGCAAGCTGCAGCAGGGTAGGTTTAGGCTGGATATTAGGAAAAAATTTTTCACGGAGAGAGTGGTCAGTCAGTGGAATGGGCTGCCCAGGGAGGTGGTGGAGTCCCCATCCCTGACTGTGTTTAAGAGTAGATTAGATGTGGTGTTGAGGGATCTAGTGTAAGGGAGAACTTGTAGAGTAGGGCTGATGGTTGGACTTGATGATCCCACGGGTCTCTTCCAACCTAAATGATTCTATGATTCTAACTTGGAGCTCTGAAAGAGGTGCATTTCTGGGGCGTTACTTCGTTTCAAGGCCTCGTCTCCAGTATTTGGCAGTTCCTTTGCAGAGGTCCTTCAATTCGCCCCCTGCGCCTTCTCTACCAGTTCCTTCTACACGTCCTTGCCCAGCTCCTGGGCCGTTCTCCTGCAGGCTGAGGAAAGCAAACCCGCCCCTTGTTGCTCCGGAGAGGATCACTAGGGTAATGCAGTTCACCACCTCTGTACAAAACCCAGCTTGTTTGCTTGCAAATGTAGGCAAACAGGAAGGCTGTTCTCCCAAAGTTAATGAGGAACTTTAAAGGGGGGCCCAGAGCAGTTTTCCCCAAGGATAAAAACACCCAGATCTGCAAAGTTTTAAAGTTGGGTGGGAGCTTTCATTACTGGCTGGAAAGACTATCAGGGCCAGCACAAACAATCAGCATACTCCTCGTGGCTGTATGCAATGAGGTGGTGTGTTGTTGAAGGGGATAAAGCGGCCTGACTGGATTTTGCCATCTGAAATCAAACTTGGCTGTACAGCAAACGGTATCCCTAAGTAAATGAAAGTCTGTTTTACAGGAGGGAGGAAGGAAAAGCAAGCAGGAGTGAACTTGAACAGAGGTGGCTCTAGATAAACCATCTTCTGCAAGGGCAAAGATCTGACATGTTCTAGCCTTGTATTTCCCCCTGCTCTAGCAGAGCAGGAGCTCCTAGGAAGGACAGCATGCCACCTGCACGCTGGATTGATAAGGACAGCAGCTGATCCCTGAGAGGAATGTCTTCAAGCTGGGGTGGGGTGTGGGGGGGTGTAAATAGGTACCAGACTGTTGCATGCCCCTGATGGTGAGCTGAAGCTAAGCATCTTTTTACACTCCCAACTGTCTATGTTATGGTCTAGTCATGCCTAGAGCATGCTAGCTCCTTGGCTGTGCTGGCACCCCAGGAGGTGGCTATCCTGGAGCAACCCATGCCATCTCTCTGTTCCTTGCAGCCACACTTCGCTGCTTCATGAAAGAGGGGTTAGCTGCTATAGCTGCTTTTCCTAGCTGGCCTCCAGCCTCTGGTTCCCACACTGGAAGCTACAGCCTGCAACCCTTGGAGCTGCTGGACGGCATTTCTTTCCCTGCAGCGCCGCAGGGAGGTGTCCTGCTGCTGGCAGGGCGAGAGCCATGTGCTGGTTGAGCTCATTGAGCTGCTGGCTCTCTTCCCAGCTCTGCGGCACCAGATGAGCATCCTGCAGCAGAAAATAGAGGTGGCTGAGCTAAGGGAAAGAGGAGGAGAAGGAGAAGGAGGGGGATGCCATCTTACAGTGCGTCCCCACCCACCCGCAGCAGGGAGTCAGAATGGGAGGTGGCGGTGGCGGCAGCTTTAATATAAATGCAAATCAAAGCTCTGGAGTGTTAATAACGTGGTAGCATCTTTCCAGAGAAGCGGTTTAGAGGAAGCAGAATAGCTCCCAGATGCTAAGGGCTGAGGTAGCTTATTGTGAGTAAGGTTCATCAGGCCGGTTAATGGCCGATTGCTCCCTCGTTATGTAAATGGAAAGTGAACAGGAAAATTTCTTTGGACAGGCAGAAGCTGGTGTAAGCCTGTATCAGCAAGTCTTTACCTCTTCAGCGTAGAATCCAACAACAGCTAATCTCGGTGTTATGCCTGTATCGGGAGAGGGAAGGACTGCAAATGTAAATAAACCAAGAAAACGTGTTTGCTCAGGACATTAAACCAGCTTCTGGCCTCTGAAAGGACGTAGGAGTAACAAACCCGGCTGCTGATGAACAAAGCCAGAGCGTAAAACANGGGGGGAACCAGGAGGGCAGGATCCTAAAAGCCTTTGGGAGTCTCATGACTGACTCCCATTTATTTCAGTCTGGCTGATGACCATCACAGCATCGGCACCTGCAACCCTGATGGGCTCCCAAACGCCTCTGGTAAGGGACTGGTTATTGTAGAAAGGGCCCTGGATAACCCACCAAGGCAACGTTACGGCAAAAGGCAGTTTCTCATTTTGAGGCAAGAAGACCCATCAGCTCAATTAAAAATAAGGGGTGTAAAAGACAGCAGGCAGCCTGATGCCTCTTACAGCTTAAGATGTGGAACCCCAGCCAAGCCAGGCTGAAGGGTTAGTAGGTTTGAGACGGATTAAAGGTTTGCATGTCTATCTGTAGTTACATTAAATAGGATTAGCAGCGCCAACCACGAACTGGTTGGGGAGCAGGAGAGGAAAAAACATGGGGGTTGCTCTGCAGCTGCCTACAGGGCTGCACGCACCTTTTTCTGAACGAATGAGCTGCTGGCAGGGCTAACCAGTAATCCAGCCAAGCTGGTCTGTCCTGAGCTGCACCGTTTGCGTGCCAGCAAGACCATTTATCTCCTTTAATGGGAGGCAAGGACTGGGTCTCTTTCTCCAACCATCCTCAATGGAGAAGCAGAGTAGTTACAGACCTAGGAGATCCTCTGCCCTATATAAATTAAGCTGAGGCGTCTGCTGCACTTGGAACTTGCTCCCTGCCATTTTTTAAAAGGGCCTGTACATTGGAAAAGAGAGGAAAAAGAACAGCTGAAGGAGAAGTGAGAGGCGTCTGGCCATTACTTGCGGAACATGCCCCCCTGTAATGAGGAAATTGGAGCTTGTGGGTAGAGCTGGCTTCATTTGGTGGCTTGTGACACTGCATGAGTGCACTGAAAATAATGCAAGGACAGCATGCCTGGCATACCTGAGCAGAGCAGCCAAAATAGCACTGGGCCATTTGTTGGGGGACCAAACTCCACTGTTAATTCATGAGGCCCAAATTGTGGGCCTGGAGCATTTCAATGGGAAAGTCAGCAAAAACAAGGGGTTTTCTTTTTGGCCCAGCAAGGGCCATGGCAATACCATGGTCTTACCATGTTCATTGTAAGACCCCCAGGACTGTTTTTGCAGTGGAAATGAAGTATAACAGGAGCGTGTGTGCTGGGTTGTTTATACAGCAGCAGGACAGAGAAAGGTGGGTTGTCTCCAGAAGGTACCTGAACCGTATCAAGAAAAAAATGAGTGTGCACAAGATGGAAATTATGCATATAGGAGGGACAACATAGATGCTGTTGTTCCTGAAGGCCTGTGCCTATGGAAAGACAAGGAAAACTGGTGTTCCTCTGGCCAAAAATACAGATTTCCCATCTCCCAGAAAAAAGGCTTTCTGAATTACAAACAGGTTAATTAAGCGGAGAGGAAGGGTGGCCTCACAACAGTGAGGGCTGAGAAAGCAAGGGACATCTCAAAACAGAGAAAGTCTATGGATACACTAAGAACAGAAGCCGAACCATACCCAAAAAGAAAGGTGAGGCAATGGTTAAGGAGGCCGTGGGAAATGTGGGCAAGAGAAGGAACCTATTTTGTTTTCAAGAGGCACATGATGTCTTTCTGGAGACACCGTGGCTCTGGGGCCAGGGGAGAGAAAGGGCCGTGACTGGGCCTACCATTGTGTGAAACTGTTTCCATCAGAATAGCCCACGTTTTCTTTCTCCCAGTCCAGCTCAACAGCGCTGCAGGGAAGGAGGGAGGGGGGAGCATTCATCTCCCAAAGGACAGCCTGTCCTTGCAGCTACCTCTGGGCTTTCTGCCAGGTCAAAAGCGATTAGGAAGATTTTTATCGTTGTTCTTCCTTCATTCTCCAAAGCTGCAGCTGGGGATTTATTTTTGTAAGCGTGCTGCAAAGGTGCATCTGGTTTCTCCACACGGGCAGGCAAAGATGTTGTCAAGGGGCGGTAGTGGTGGTGGTGGTGGTTTCCTCTTCTCGCTTGCAAAGAGAAGTGGGAGCACCTGAGTCTCTCTAAAGGCAGGGAGGGGAAGAAGGCGGTTATAAATATCGTCACAACAGCAGAAACAAGCTCATGAGAAGGGGCCGTATGTTGTGGAGAGCGGCGTTGCCAGTGGGGAACAGCTGGGGGGGGTGTGTTTGGTTGTGTGGAGGAATATTGCTCTCCTGTACACCCCCAGGTGTAAGCAGGACCACACAACCAACTGAGGGATCAGCAGCCCGAGGGTCACCCACGCTGTACGTGTAAAGTCCACTTCCCTGCCCTTCATTCAGAGGGAGAACAACCCAGGCAGGACTGCCACCAGCCATGCCAACTTCAGAGCCAAATAGCTTTTAGATAACATGGATCAGGGGAATTCTGCCAGTTCCAAGCTTGTAGAAGAACTGGGCACCTCTGGGGGCAGAGGGTGTAGGGTAAAGTCTGCATTTCATGCACCACTGTCTATTTCTGGACACAGCATCGTGCCATAATCAAGCCTCAAGGGTTCGATTGAAGCATATTTCTTCTGTGTGAGAAAAAAAAAAAACCCAAAGCATAAAGAGGACGGCTCCTGCAGTTTGCAAAATGTCAAACCAGCCACCAGGCCGGAGGCTGTCGGGCTTTTTCTCCTGGGGTTTGTAACGTGACGGTGTCCTTGGTAGAAGACCTGTCTCTGGACAAGCTGCTGGGGCTGCAGAGGCCAGTGGCGTGGTGGTGGCTGTGCCTAACACAAGCCTGGAAGAAAAAGACTGAAGGAAAAAAAAAAAAGCACAGAGGAAGAGGCAGCCCTAATCTCTATCCAGCCTAAAATCTTAACTCAGCTGCTAAATATGGAAAGGCGGTGTCATTTCAGCAGGCGTTGCATGCAGGTTGCCATATTGGCCGCCTCTGCAAAGCTGCGAGCTCAGAGCTTCGGTGAGGGGTAACCACGCCAGCTTTAAGGACAGGTTCCTGGTCCTCCTGCAAGGAGACCCATAAAAAACGCAGGCATGGATCCAGGGCAGAGAGCAAAGGAGCGTGGGCGTGTCACACATTCCTCCTCTCCTGTTCCAGCTCCTTCCCTGGAGCCAGTGTAATTTGGTAAATTTGAGCTCCATATTCTCTGGAGAGCTTGTAAAAACCAGAATCACGTATTTACTGGCCAGCACAGATGCTGCCTCGTCTGCCTGCATGGACTCAAAGAAAAAATATAAAAATACAAATATTAGTTTAGTCAGCAGTGGCTCAGAGGCAAGCCCTGCCATGGCAGAGGGTGGGGGATAAACGTACTGACATCTAGCCAGGCTTTGGGTGAGGTCAGTAAGGGCTGCAAAATCCAGCCACTGCCACCACAGCCCGGGCTGCTGCCAGGTTGAAGCAGAAGTTGCAATGGCTGTAAGGGAAGCGGAGGTGGTTGTCTCGTGATTGGAAAGGGGTGATCGGTTTTGGGGAGGAGAGGTGGGGTTTGCCCTGCACGGGGAAGCCATCTGCTCATACCGGTTATCATGTTTGCTGTGGCTCAGCTGAAACCAAGCACATTAAGAGTCACCTCAGGTGCAGATTTGACCCCATCAAGGGCAGGCAAAGCTATCCTGCTCATTGGGCTTTCCTGCTTCAAATTATCCCTGTCACCAGCCTCAAAGGTCCAGCTGATCTGAAAGACACCTATTAGGTTGCTTTACCTCTTGAAGCAGAACTGTCCCACATCCCTGTGTGTGGTCACCAGTGAGTTCTAAGAACGTAGCAGGAGTGGAATGTGTCTGCCAGTTTGCAGCAGTTCCCTTCAGTGTCCTATACAGTGGTCACAGCACTTGACCAGGAGGTGAGAGATAGGTTTCCCATCAAGATGAGAAGCTGAGGTAGAGACCACTCAAAGAGCAGGGAACTTGCTGCCTCATGAAATCCAAGGTGAAGGTCAGTTGCCCACACCGCTTTCAGTGGGGCAGGAGCCCAAACTGCTGACAGGGACATTTTCTGTCGTAATTTAAATAGCAGCCACATCACCCAGGCATCAGCTTCAAGCACAGACAGGGCAAGTCAGCACCAAGGGCCTTCACACAACAGGTCCCGTGTCACCCATCAGCTAATGGCTTGGGCAATGAAGAGGGCCGGAGGACAGCAGCCCTAGTTTGAGGCCATGAGGAGCTTAAGCAGCAGAAACCAGGACCCCCACAAGGCTGCAAAACAGACGATTTTCTATTTTAAATCACATTAGGGATTGGCAGGAGCCCAGCTGGCCAGGCTGGAGACGTGCAAGCACCTGGGCTGGGCAACTTACTGGGTCATGTCGGTGCAAGTGAGAAGGAACCCGAACTCCTCAGGGAAGGATGTGCAGGCCCAAGTGCCAAAGCCTGGTGACTCCAGCCCACCAAATAGGGATTAGGTCCTGCTAAATCTGGGTATCAGTGGCCAAAAAGGAAAAAAAAACCCAACAAAACAAACAGCACACAAAATGGCACATCCCAAATCTTGAAGCTTCTTTTAGCAGGTTACAGCCACACTGGAGGTGGAACTTCACTGGTGTTCAGAACCTCACAGAACTAGAACCAACCACCACACAAGTATTTCCTTGCCTTGAGCAGCCAGACAATAAACCTGCCCACGAGCAGCAGGGCACTAATTAAGATCTACAGGCTCCTGCCTGGCAGCTCTGTGTTCTGCTGCTCTGCAGCCTCTCAGAGACACCACGGAGGCAGGGATGGGTTCTCCCTTCCCCATTGCATCTCTCCTGTTGCCAGGCTCCAGCTCGGTAACTGGGCCCCACTGAGAAGCTCCAGCCCCAGGAGCCCACGGTGGCTCCCTGTCAACAGCCTTCGCCCACTCCCCAGCACACACCAGCCACCTCACTGGCCTCAGCACTGGATGATCTTGAAGGCTTCTTCCAGCAGAAGCCATTCTGTGATTCTAGGCCTGGGGCTGAACCAGCTTTACGGACCAACTCACCTAGTTGGTGTGAGTCCAGTTTAGGTTTACATCTTAAAACTTAGCTTTTCAAGGGAGTCTGGAAAAACTCCCATTTTTTTCACACTTTGGAAGACAAAAGTCTTCCATCGTTACCAGCACAGACTAGGCCCACCCATTCAGCCCAGTTGCCCCAACATCCAGTGAGGGCAGCCCCCATCCCACCAGCTTGGGCCAGGAAACACACCTCCCGCTCCCGATTTGGACACCTGGGGGCCCAACAGAAAAATAAGAACCCAAACCCACCCATTCAACCAGGCCAACCACCATCACTCGCTCTGGAGTATTTCCTAGCAAGCCTCTCTGCTCTAACTCACCTTCACAGGAGGTTTGAGCCCTGGACCATTCATCTCCTTCAGAAAGGTTTAGATCTGCCAAGTGTGACACAAAACCCCTCCGGGTCAGTCATTTACCCATCTTCTATCATCTGGTCTTCAGTATTTACTGACTCTTCAGTTGAACCCTTTAAATGGGGTTACACCTTGGCCACTGAGAAACCCCAGTGAGATCCCTCCCACTCCAGTTCACCTGTCACCCCATACACGGAACACTGTAGTGAGCTACAAGCCCCTTCGGTCACATCAGCTGAAGAGCTTTCAAAGCCCCTCTTGTGCCCTCACACCCAGCGTGCTCCCCTCTGACCCACCCACCCTCCCACCATGCCCCGTGCCCATCAGGTGTGTTTCACAGCTCCCAGTCCCCCCACACACGGCAAGGGCAAGTTTACTAGAAAATAATTTATTAGCCAGCAATAGACAGCGGCAGCAGCAAGCGTATGTACATGCAGGTAAGAACTGCCGACTACCCTACTCGGGGACTCTAGCTCTTCTGCCCTTGGCCTTGCGCACCTCTTCAATCAGATCTTTCAAGTACTGGATTTCCTTGCTCAGGGAATCCGCTCTCTCCTTCAGGGCCTGGTTCTTCTGCTCCAACTCTCTGCACTCCCCAGACAGCGCCTCCTGCTCTGCCCTCTTCTTCTGCCGGTAACGCGTGGCAGCCGTCTTGTTCTGCTCCATCTTTTTTAATTTCTTATCTATTTTCTTCTCTCCTTTCACCTTCGCTGACACTGCCTTCTCTGCAGGGTGATCGTAGGGTTTGGCCCGCACAGAGCCACAGCTGGCATCTGCAGGGAACCGGTTGCCATTGGGGGATCCAACTGAATTGGTGGGACTATGTTGGGGTGTTCCCAGGTAGGAGTCTGGGCTCATGCATATTCCACTATCATCGGAATGGTTCTCCTCTTCCTTCTCGGACTTGGTGATCACTACCACTAAGGTGGGCCCCTCCTGCTTCCTTTCTCCTTCCAGAACATCCACTTCACTACCTAGTTCTAAACTAAAGGAATGGTCTGGAGTGGAAGTCAGAGACCCCGGGGAAAGGGGAAAAGACCAAAGGGAAGCCAAGGGGGCCATGGGATCTGCTCCCACTGGAGACTCGGGGAGATGGGTCATTAGGTCAGTTATCAGTGGAGGTTCTTTGTTGTGAAATTCCTGGATGGTAGGGTTAAATAGGAGATCACACGTGTCTTCCAACGTGGCCATCAGCTCGTCTGGTGAGACGGTGGCTTCCAGATGTTCCATCCCTAACAGGGCATCAAAATCAAATTCCTTCAGATCCATCTTCTCCACCATCCACTCCATGCCAGAGAAGGCATCCTCTGCACAAGAACAAAATCACCACCTCAGTCAACCAGCAGAACTCAAAGCTTTTGAGAACCACCTGGACACCCAGCTTTTACCCTCTGCCCCACCTTTCGGATCAGTATGAAAAAACGTTAAGCATCGAGGGGAAAAAAATCCCCTGCCATTTAGCTGCAGAAGACTGCAGGCTGCACCACCAGCTGTCCCCACATTCCATCCCTCTTACTCCACCACCAGAAGAATTCGGGGCCGTGTGAAACGTACAACCGTGCTTGTTCCTTGTGACCTCTGCCAGGGAACAGCACCCTAACAGATTATGTCCCTTATCAAAAGGGGTGTCTCTTCACGATACGCCAGGCCAGTAAGCCCCCATTCGTGAGTGCAGTACACAGGCTTTCCGAGCGGCAGCATGGACCTGTGGCTGCCTTCACATTTACGAAAACCCAGCAGTTTTTATTGGTTTTAATCAGAATGTTACCAACTAGACGATGCCCCGCTGTAACAGATGTATTTTATGCAAGCAGATCTTACCCTGGCTGCTATCTATGGTGTTGCCTAAACTGTCCACAGCAAGCCAATTGGAGGAGACTGCCTTAGCCTTGTCGCTGGAGAACCCATGCGAACCGAGGGGCTCGGCCACCTCCAGGTAGTCATCTAGGAGTCCCAGACTTTCCTCAGCCACCGAACACGGCTGGCTGAAGGGGGACAATGAATCCCCCAACAGCATCTCGTTGTTCAAGAGGCTCATCTTCATCGGTTTTTAACGCTTTGATGTCGAAGGATGTAGACAAGTAGAGGCTGGTCTTTTTGTCGACTACAGCAATGCTGCTGTGCGGTGCCTTGAAAAACCTGCAGAGACAACTTTAATTCGTCAGTACTCGTTCCGCCAGCGCCCTGTCATTTTAAGAAGCAATGCCCCCCTCAGGAAGTACGGTAGTCGTCTTAAAGACCGGGGTAGTGGTCTCCGAGACCGGCCTGGCCTCGCCGTCTCGGGGGCTGCTGTTCGCCCGCAACCGAACATCTTCGCCGCTTTCCTATTTCTTGCCGATGCCGTCTACCCAGGTGCAGCCACAGGCTCCATGTGCCGGGTCTCCCTCCCGGGGCTGCCCGGCTTCCTCACGCCCGAACATGGCGGCCGCCGCCGGCCCCGCCCACCCGCCGCCCTGACTCACGCCCCACGCCAGCAGCCGCCGCCATTTCGCGATCCCTCCGCCTGCCTCCCCTCTCCCCCTCCCCGCCGCCGCCATTTTGTATCCTGCCACGTTTCCACCGGGGCTCAGGCACCCCCGGCCGCCGCCCGTTCATTCCCAGCGGGTTACGAAACCCCTCCAGATGGGCCAGGGCAAACCGATTTTAAAGGATTACAACGCTGCTGCCAGCTTAGGAACAGCCGCCGTTTATGGGCTCGGGATGATTGACCAAGCGGTATTTACACGCTCAGAACCCCGCTGCCCCCAACGCCCTCACGTCTCCCCCAGCTACAGCGACGTTCCCCCCACGCCGGGTATAAAAGAAAGCCCTCCCCCTGAGGAACGTACTGCTCTAGCTGCCACGAAACGTTAATAGAATAAACTTTCGGGCATCGATTTATTCTTGAGCTACCCACGACCCTGGGATTTCTTGTTACTTCTTCTCAAGTGCCGTTTCCTGTCATTTCTGACAGCCGCTGCCCCCGGGGTGTTTGAGTCCACACCAAGGTGCCCCTTCCCACCATCTTGTAAGCCAGATACTTTGTTTCTTTCCCCTCAGTAAATACTAACCATTCCCATACGGCTGATAAATCCGCCCCCGAGCCCACTTAAAGGGGAAAAGGCTACAAGTAGCCACGCAGCAGGGGGGAAGAGGGAAACACCCATCCCTCACACACAATACTCACGCCATGGTTGCAGATGCCGGGGGTGTGCTGAGGCCGCCGCCGCTGCTGCTGCGCCTGCTGCACTGGCCGATGCCGCCGCTGGCCCCGCCGCCCTTAAAGAGCCATGGCGGCCAGGGGAAGGCAGGGGAAGCTGCTCCGGTCCGCGCCGCGCGGGAAGGTGCTGCGCTAAGAAAGACTAACACCACAACACCTTCACTTCAGCAACAGTCACACAATGAGGTGGCACCGCCCGCGCCTTGCCTTTATATAGAAACCGCCTTAAGCAAAACAAGATCCGGCTGTGAGGTGTCCTTCCGCCAAGCGTCACCTGCCTCTCGCCAGCGCCCGCCGGCCTGTAGCCTCCCTCTCTCTAGGCTTCCCTCCTCCCATTCTGTTGCGGGTTAACCACAGGAGTCGCCGACAAAGGCTACAGCTCCACAACGGAGCAGCAGCGCAGGGGACTATATGGTGTACGTCCGCGCTGGCCGTCCTCCCTTCCCCCCCATCCCGCGAAGCGATTCCGCGTCACGTGAGCGGAGCAGCTGAGGACGCTCCCCCCGCCCGGCAGCAGGAGGAGGAGGGGGCGCTTTAACCGCCAGCAACGACGGGGCGCTCGCATAGGAGGCATTAGGCGGAACGCCACGTGGGAAGGGGCGCGCTCATTGGCTGGCGGGGAGTTGCTCACGGCTAGGGCGAGCCGCTATTGGTCGGGACTCGACAGGGGCCAGATGCTGGGGTCGGAGGCGAGAAGGAGCAGCCGAGGAGGGAAATGGTGGCCGCTGGTGGCTGAGCCACTCGCAGTAGTTCTTCTTCGTAGACCTGTTCCTCTCGAAGCACCTTATGTTTCCCCGCCTTTTGGTTCATAACGACCCCTTTCGTTCTCTACGCAAAGTCTTGTGGAGGTCAGGCCAGAGGTGGTGGCTGCTGCTTGGGGTGAGCTGCTGGCACGGCTTCCCTTCAGCCATGAGGCAGCAAGCTGCCATGGCCTGCTGCTCCCTCAGATAAGGTGTCAGCCCAGGGCAGCGCCGCCTTCTCCCTTTGCCTGCCCCACGCATGCAGAGCTCAGATTATGGCTGGCAGCAGGGCACGGCCTTTGGTGTGCGAGTGTGTGTGATGGCACCTGCGTCACTGAGCTGAGCCTGCTTGCCTTGCAGTGGACATGGCGTAGTATCGACCCAGAGTGGTTCATGCAGAGCTTCGGTGGGCAGCCGTGCTGCTGAGCAGCTGACAGCGTGAGTAATTAGTGCAAGAGCTGAAAAAAAGTTGGTTATTCCTGAGCTGAAGTATGAGAACGTCTTCTCCTTCCGTGCAGTTTCACTCTGACACAGTTGCTTTTGTGTTCTCTGTGCAGGCGTGATACTCAGACTGATGGGAACATTAATGGATCACCTACATAGCCTTGCAGCTGTACAGGGCAGCATCACCTTGGAAAGTTTTTAAAGCACAGTTTCACATTGTGTTTTATCTGAACTAAATCAACTTGCCTGATAGGAAAGAAGCCAGCCTTCTTCCCCCACCCTATTCTTGGCTATACAGTTCTTCCAGCTGGTCTGGCCCTCAGTAGCCCAGCAGGAAACTCGCAGGGGTCAACAGTTTTCTGCTGGTTTCAATCCCTTCATCGTTTCACTCAGGTCAGCCAGCTCCGATGAGCTGGGAGGGTCAGGACCTGCGTGTTTTCCTCACGGCATCAGAGTGATCCAGCTTCAAACGGCTCCTTTTCCACGTTGCCAGCCTCCCAGCGCGCCATCAGCTCCGAGACCTGCTGTGGGTCCTTGCTTGTTCAAACATCATCGTCCCGCAGGTCAAATTGCTCTCGGCTACTTCTGCAAAAGGCTCCACTGTTTTCCAGTTAGGGCCTCAGTGTTAATTGTGTAAAGCTGTGGCCTTCACTGAGTTTGCCCAGGTGTAGCTGCCTGGAGTTTATTAAACAAGTCGATTGATAATTTGCGAGGACCGGCGTGACCCGGTGTCTAATTTTAGTCTGATGTTACAATCATGGCTACAAAGCAGAATGTATGTTGTTCCACATCTGTAAACTGAATATTAACTGCTGAATTAAAAATTTCCAAAGATTTTTCCCCCGATGTTGGTTGGGTAGGGTGGGGGGTTTTTTTTGTTGTTGTTGTTTTGGCTTTTTTCTAGAAGCAAGCACAGCGTTTTGAAATGACTCATTAAAATGGAGGAGGCAGAGAAAAACGTCCTCCAACACCAGAAAACGCCACAGGAGCAATTGAGCCATCTAAGATGACTGTTCTGATAGATACAGCAGGGAGCAGGCAGATCTTGCTTCCAAGCAGAACTTAGAGGATGCGGCAGCTTTTAAAGAAGCCGAGTGGGCGATTGGCCGTGTGGCTGCGTGGCCAGCATCTCCATGTCCTTCACTGGCCAAGGGAGAGCTCTCACATCCCCTGCAGCACCTGCTAGCCCCTCCTTTTAAGTGAAAAGGCTGATTGTACCACTGTAATTGTAGCTAAATAAACAGAAATGCTGTGTACACCCAAGCCTTCATCTTGAAAAGATAATTATAGCTTTCGCTGAAAGGACTCTGGGTAAAGCGTGAGCAAGAACCACGCAAGCCAAAGCGAAATCTGCAATGAGGAACTTAACCCAGATCTGCCCGTTTCCTCGCCGCCTGCTTGCCAGTGGGCGTGGAAATTTGTCAGCGGTGCGAGCTCCAGACGGAATTTTTTGAACACTCCCCAACCAGAAAAGTGAAATCAGGTAACCAGAAGCCAGCCATTTAGTGACAGGCATATTTGTCCCTGGTTCCCGAAGGGCTGCAGCATCAGTGTTGTTACATAATTCCGTGAACTACATCCCCAATTCCTTTAGAAATGGTCTCTCTTCGGCTGCGCTCACTACGTCAGAGCTTTCTCCCTTGTGACCAGGGTTTTTCACTGAGGGAGGAGGTGCTTCTTTAAGCCCAAATATAACAATTCCTTGGAAAACTTTGTACCAAAGAAATTGTAAGTATTCTCCAAGCAGAGAACGACTAACTCAGAAGTGTCTAAAAAAGAGTTCCTTTCCAGTATTACAGTGTGTATTTGTGGCTGAGAGACTGAGGAGTCTGGCAGCCCTGAAGGAAATGGAATTTACAGCTCAAAAAGGGTAGCTTCTGACTGGACCACGGACTCCTGCCGGCACCTTAACGGCTTTAGCCCTTGTGGATGTGATTTTCGTGCCCTGGGAACCAGCACCTCGGCACAGAGAACTCCTGTGGTAAGCGAGATCCATCTCCCGACCCAGCCGTGAGGGCCCAGCCGCAGGCAAAAGGAGCTGCTCCCGCAGAGCTCGCTGCAGGATGGAGGCCAAAGTGACCTTGCTGGGGAGTGATGAGCTGCCCTGAAAAATACAGCACTGCAGAAAGCCACCTCTGGCCAAACAGCAGTACCAGGAGGTGGAAAACTAATACTCCTTTGTTCACCCTCCCTCCTCCTTCCTTAAGATGGAAGGTCAATATATGTGTTTGCTTTCCTTTTTTTTTTTTAAAGTTAGTTTGTCAAAGGAAAAGAGGTTTTCTTCTTCCACCAGCAAGTATACAGGAGATAAACACGCAGAACGCTGTGTTATTAAGCACACAAAAGACAGCGAGGACGTAAATGTTTCCATAGTAACATCTCCTGGCACAGGAGGCTGTCATTATAGGATGCTCTCAGGGACTGGGTAGGGGGGGGACCAGCATACTCATGGGCCTCTGTCACAGGGGAGCGAGGGTGGGGGCAGAACGTGGCACTAGGGCCAGGGGGTGACATTATGAGTGACAGTAATGGAGACAGAGACGTTTGTTCTTCCCTGGAGTGCTGGGAGAGCTGCAGCCAGGGAGAAGGGCTGGCAGACGCTGCATCAGGACCCCCATGGTGGAACTGGGCAGGAGGCTTTGGTCCCCCACTGAGCCTCAGTGCCCCCGGGGAAAGGGGGGATGGGCTTTTGGGCTGGTCCTTGGCCCTGCTGGGGTGGCTGGGGAGGAGGGGATGTTGCTGGGCTTTGCTGAAGGATGAGTGTGAGGGCAATTTCCCGAGGGGACTCTTGTGATAATTTCTGTCCTTTGAACCTTCCATCAGAAGGGTCAGGAAGCCTTACCCCGCACTTCAGTGAGCAAGGCATTTCCAGAGACCAGCAGGAATTTTTCCTGGAGACAGAGTGCCGAGGGAAGCACAACAGAGGAATGAGGTGAAGCAGCCATACATTTTGAGCAATTTCGAGGGAAAATTACCCACAAGCTCTGTGGAACAGGCTAATTTGCAGTGCTCGGTTGCTTCTCTCCTCGTGTGGCACAGATATCTGAAGGATCTTTTCTGCCAGATTCTCATCGTAAGCTCTTTAGAAATTGCTCCTTAGACGTTCCATTTTCAAGCTGGATCGAAAAGCAAATAGATGTGATTAAAGACTGGGCTAGGAGGCATTAGCGTCCCTCTTTTATTACATACAAACAGAAAATAAGTTAGCCATATGCTCTGCCTCGTTTGTTTTGGACACTAGTACACCGAATGGAAACTCTAATAAATCATTCATTGCTTACCCACCCCCTCACTGTCTTCTGTTTCCATCACGTAAATATCACTGACATTTAAAATGAGGCTAAAAAAAAAAAAAAAAAAAACCCAACCAAAACCAACCCAGCAAAGGATTAAACCTGCAATTTACATTTGCAACTTACAGTTCAATTGTTTTAGACAGAGATGGAAACAATCCTGGTTGTCCACCCACCTTTTCCTTACCTTTCCTTTCCTGGCCAAGCACACGCTGATAGCTCACAAAACATGGCTCTCCAGAGGCTGAGTTACTCAGAATCAGCCGGGCTGTGGCCAGCTGCCACCAATGAAAACGTTGTGCAAAGCTGCTAAGAGGGAGGTAAGTTTTAACTTGTAACTTGCTCAAGCATGAATTTCCCCAGCAAAGCTACAACCGGTTGAAAACGATGCTTTGCCAAAAAAACATACGTGTGTGGGGAGAGGGAGGGGGACAGGTTTTGTTCAGATCATCCGGGATTTTGGGGAGGCTCTCATTGTCCAGGAAAGTATGTGGGGGGTGGGATGGGGTGGGTGGGTGTCAAGAATAACCCCTGCTGTGTGTTAGCACATGTGGGAGCAGTTTAGCACACGAAAGAAAGCCTTCCAGTTATCCAAGCAACAAAAGAACAGAAACACAGCTCATGGCAACTCTTCTTCTTCTTTGCAGGGGTGTAGCCAACGTGGCCCCCGCTGCAGGCTGTGAACTGGGTGCCTGTCAAAATGTATGTATCCCTGCAATATCAGCATCTGCCGGACTCACACGTGCCAGGTGCCACACAAAACGATGGAGACGAGAGTTGGCAACGCCCGTTCCTTCTTTCTCCAGCAGCGCAAAGTTAGCAAGAACAGAGACCCAAAGAACAGGCACGGCTTACGAGGTTGGAGCACCTCAGCCAGCCACAGACACCGGGTGCGTGAGTTTAACAGCCCATCGTCACTTCAGTGGCTTTGTCTTTCACTGTTCTCGCTGCCCCCCCAGACTTGTCAGAACGAGGACTCCTTGCTGCATCAGCCCAATGGCAATTACCCTGCTCTCCTGAGCCTGGCATCTAACCCGAAGCCAAAGCATCGGCTGTGGCTGAAGTATGGGGAAAAGTTACTTGAGCTTGAGTTATTTCAGCCTCTTTGCTCAGTGAGGGGGTTGCAGAATGAAAGGCTGGTGATACCAGACTATGCTCTGTGTGCTCCAGCTGGGGATTTGTTTTTAACTCCACGTTACTTCAGAGTGTCTCGATAAGGCCAGGAAGAGAGACTGTGGATGGGAAATAAAATAGGAACCTGGGGATCTCTCACGTGCGTGTGAGATCTCCTTCTCTTGATGCTGGCAGGCAGCTTCAGCAGGAACACTGACAAACCTGGTCGTTCAGATGAAGCTCTGAAACTCCGTTGGGTATAAATCACCTCGGAGGCTGTAGTTCCCCAGGTCCCTGCAGACATTATTCAGTAATATTCCTCAGCTCTTTGTAGGCAGCAGCTCCTTGGTGGCTGGAATTTACCAGCAGGCTTGGATCTGGTTTAATATATACTTGTTTACAGAGGAGGGGAAAATTCCTGGCGGTTGTTGATGCAGTTGTGATATCATTCAGTTTGTAGCTTTTTCCTGAATGACTGCAATTTTTCCTCCTAAGGTCTCTGCGTTAGGTTTGGCAAAGGATGTCAGAAAGAAGATGCTTTCAGAAGACTTTGAGACTGCTCTGCTCCTTTGTACTTGTGCACAGGCTTGCAGGTGGCCTCAGCAGAGCCTCCTCAGACGTGGGGTACCAGTCATGGGAAAGCTGGAAAATAGTCCCCAAAGAAGACTTTGTGGCCAAAGTATCATATTGAGTAGGTGCTGTGGCTTTTCAATCCACTGCCACTCTTACTGGTATCAGTGTGGTGCTTGGTGAGGAAGGTTTGCAGTTCTCTTAACAGGAGGAGGTTTCTGTGGTTGCCTGCTGAGCGAGCTGATTTGAGACTAAAGCCAGGTCTGTCTGCAGAACCAGCCATGGCAACCCACCTCTGTGAGGAGGTACTGCTGGCATGGTCTTTTGGCACTCAGAGAGAGAGACTTTGTTGTTGCCTTGTCCTAGGATTGTGATGATGGTAGACATTTCCTCTGGGTCTGAAGGCAATCTAGGCACTTCAGCCATTCACCTTAATCGTGCTGGGCACTTACCAGAAAGAGGTCTCCCCTAGGCAGGGCAGGCTCTGTCTGACCACAAAAGGGTGAATACTGGTCCCAGGCTACAAGGCTTGGGAGTCCAGTTTGCCCATGACACCAAAGCATCTTCCTTTGTAATGTGATAGGCTGAAGATGGATCACTCTTCCTTTTTATTAACTTTCTCTTCTTACAGAAGAAATAAATTTTAAAAAGTAAAGAGGAGAAAGTTTCCTATACCAAATCACTAGATCTTTGTTCAAGAAAAGGCACTGGGACTAGATGCTTTCTGTCTCTCAGGGCCACGGGCAGTGATTTGGAAAAGAGAAGGTTTGTGCCTTGGTCATGCGCTTGCCTCAGCAAAAAACCAACCTCCACAAGAGTGCCAGGCAGCTGGGACCTCTGCCAACGCGCTCTCTAACAAGCAACGTGGGAGCTGCGGCTCTGGGGCCTGTGGGATTCCTGCCTCTTGTGCTACCCCTGCTTCAGTCTACCTTAGGCCCTCTGACAGCACTATCAGCACCGCTATAAACAACCAGGAGCTGGACATAATTCAGATTATGCTGTCTCTGTAAGCGGCGGCAGTTATTATGTCCAAAGCCATAACTGTCCTCTGTGCTAAATAAATTGAAGAATTCAAAGGCAAAAATGTCTCTCTGCCATCCTGCTTCCAGGAACGATTGCTTCTCGCCTTCCAAAGCCAGGTAAGGAACCTGCCAGGGCACTACAAGTTTTGAAGTAACGTCTGCCGTGGGACAGGTACAGAGCCCAGGCAGTCCATCGTTTGCCATCTACACCTTTGTGTCTGTGGCCTGTTAAGTCTCTTGCAACCCCGAGCTGAATGAGACGAGAGAGTCCTGCACCACCAGGATCGTACCAGCAGGATGTCTGAGGGGACAGCGCATCACCCCTGTGCTTCTATGGAACAGTGACGATCCCAGTGAGAGGCAGGGGAAGGGGTGGGCTAGGTCTGCACTGAGGGAACTGTTGCCTAACAAAGGAAAATCCAAACCGAAAACTCAAGCAAGCAACTTTTGCCCATTATTTGTATGGAGAAGGCTTTTCATGAAGAATGTGGTTAGAATTTATATATATATATATTTCCCCTGAGAAACTTAGCGCTGAGTGTTAGTAGACCGATCAAAATGCTACTTAGCCACTGGAGCCAGGGAAATTGAACCAGGGCAGCGAAAAAAAAACACCCCAGTCTGACATTCAGTGTGTTTTAAAGTGATTTTGTTCAGAACTGACTTCTGCGTGAGTACTCAGGAAACCTTAAGATCGTGAGAAGTTTGAGTTCTGTGAGCCAAGCTCTCTCTCCCGCTCCCGGGCTACTTGTGAAATGACAAGGACCCTTTCTATGTACAGAATGATTTCAGACCTTCCCCGCCTCACCCGCTGGTCCGACCACCTTGCCTTACCGTTGGCAAGATTGTCTCACAGGGTCGCATGCTATAAATCCACTATTAGCCTGCTCACCACCACAGTTCTGGCTCCGTGGCTGGTGAAAAATGCTGTCCTTCTCAGAGTATGGGGGGGTGTCAGATTTTTATACTGCACTGTCACAGAATCTCAGGGATTGGAAGGGACCTTGAAAGCTCATCTAGCCCAATCCCCCTGCGGGAGCAGGAACACCTAGAGCAGGTCACACAGGAACATGTCCAGGCAGGTTTTGAATGTCTCCAGAGAAGGAGACTCCACAACCTCCCTGGGCAGCCCCTGCCAGTGTTCAGTCACTCTCACTGTGAAGAAGTTTTTCCTCATATTTAAATGGAACCTCCTCTGTTCCAGCTTGCACCCATTGCCCCTTGTCCTATCATTGGATGTCACTGAGAAGAGCCTGGCTCCATCCTCCTGACACTCACCCTTTACATATTTATCAACATTAATAAGGTCACCCCTCAGTCTCCTCTTCTCCAAGCTGGAGACCCAGCTCCCTCAGCCTTTCCTCATATGGGAGATGCTCCACTCCCTTAATCATCTTGGCAGCCCTGCCCTGGACTCTCTCAAGCAGTTGATTGTGCAGGGGGGACACTTGTTGAATGAGAGCTATTTTAAGGCATCGCATCTTAAAAAAATAAAAGAAAATAAAACCAACCCCAGGTACCTCAAATAGTTCCCCAAGTGTCCTCCTAGGACTGGAAGGCAGTCCTGATTTTCCTTGGTAGGTGGTCAAGCAGAATCTCCCACTTCTTGCTTGCTGCACCCAACATTTGAAGATCCAGTCCCAGATCACAGAATCATATAGGTTGGAAGAGAACCTTGGGATCATCAAGTCCAACCATCAGCCCTACTCTACCAAATTCACCCCTACACCAGATCCCTCAACACCACATCTAACCTACTCTTAAACACAGTCAGGGATGGTGACTCCACCCCCTCCCTGGGCAGCCCATTCCACTGACTGACCACTCTCTCTGTGAAAAACTTTTTCCTAATGCCCAGCCTAACCCTACCCTGCTGCAGCTTGCAGCCATTCCCTCTTGTTCTGTCGCTCATTGCCCGTGAGAAGAGTCCAGCACCAACCTCCCTACAATGCCCTTTCAAGCAGTTGTAGAGAGCGATGAGGTCTCCCCTCAGCCTCCTTTTCCTCAAACTAAACAGTCCCAACTCCCTCAATCGATCCTCATAAGATTTATTCCCCAGGCCTTTAACCAGCTCTGTGTCCCTCCTCTGCACTCGCTCCAGCACCTCGATATCTCTCTTGTGCTGAGGTGCCCAGAACTGGACACAATACTCAAGGTGCTGCCTCACCAGTGCTGAGTACAGGGGGACAATCACCTCCCTACTGCTGCTGGTCACAGGGTTTCTTATACAAGCCAGGATAGCATTGGCCTTCTTGGCCACCTGGGCACACTGCTGGCTCATGTTCAGCCACCCGTCGACCAGCTCCCCCAGGTCCTTTTCTGCCAGGCAGCTCCAGCCACCCTTCCCCCCAGCCTGTAGCCATCCATGGGGTTGTTGTGGCCCATGGGCACAGCAAGCCAGGCTGGAGCCACTGAATCATACCTAATGTGGGTAACAGGCCAACTGCATGTTATCTTCTCTGGAAGAGAAACCCTTCTTTTGGAAAAGGCTCCTCTTTTTTTTTCCATGAGACAAAAAAGCAGCAGCTGTTTGCAGCCTTTCTGGAGTTCAGGGTATTAAAATAAACCTTTAAAAACCACAGAGGTGGTTAAATATTTGGAGAAAAAGCAGAAACATTCATCATGCAGTTTGACACTTTAGCACAGCAACCTCAAATTTGGGGTACAGTCACCCTCCCCCCCCACCCCAGCCTACAGGAGCAGCTGCAGAACAAGTCAGGCTAGAATTTATTTAATAATGTAGAGATGCAAAAATAAATAACCAAAATGTAAGCTCAGCTGCATTCACTGCCAGGACAGGACTGTGGTTACATGTATTCTGCTTTTTTCCAGACCCCACCTTCCTCCCGAGCTGTTTGTTCCTCAGGCTAAGAACAAAAGAGATGCCGAGTCTTTGCAGCCCGGAGAGCCATTTAATCTCTTCTTCTCCCTAGCCGCCTTTTCCATACTTGAAATAATTACCATGACTCCCCTCAATTATTTCTTCTCTTATGTTCATGGAACCCCAATCTTTTGATCTTCCCTCTTTATTCATGCCGGGGCAGCTTTCATGCAAGGCTGCAAACCGCTGCATCCATTAAACATGTCTGGCAAGCCCTAGGCCTTCCAGGGGCTTCACCGTGAAGAGCTTGGATACAGGAGATACGGGCCCCTGGCACAGCAGCTTCCTCACCGCCCCAAGGCTGATCCTGGGATAAAAGACGAGGACCGGCATGAAGAAACCAAGGTGTGACTGAGCAAGGGCGGGGGGAGGAAAGTTTAATATTAATATTATTAAGCTTAATTGGCGGAAGCCTGTGAAGTCTGAGGAGCCACATGAAAGGCGGGGGCCTGTGCGGGCAGGCGGGCGATGGGAGAAAGGATGGGGAGGGGCGGCGTGATAATTACGCATCATCTTGTGACCGGTGCAGACGCTGCCAGGAGCGCTGGCATCGAGCTGATTGCTCTCTGGAGACAAGCTGTGGAGCACCCAGAGCCACACAGGGAAAAGGGGGTGAATCAGCAAGGGGCACGTCAGCCCCCAAGGGTCGGCGGGGTGCAGCATGGAGGCGGTGCACCGAGACACAAAAGCAGAGAGACGCTCCTTTGTTTATAAACACACCAGGTGGCAGCCAGGTTAATGTGGAAAGTCCTTTTATTTCAGGGTTTCACGCACTCTGTCACAGACCATGCATGTAGACTTTCCCCTTTGCAAATCCACAGCCTCCAAACCCAGGAGAGATGGGGCACCATCTCTTCGCTTCTCCCCGCGAGTACCCACATGCTAAGAGCGAGGGCCCTGACGGCAGCTCGCCAGGAGGCAGAAAGCAGCCTCTTGCTTCCATAATTGCTTTTCAAAATGAGAAAAGAAATCCATCTGGCTTGAAGGCTCAGGAGTGGAGCTCAGCAGCAGTGAAACCCCGCAGCCGAGCGGGTTGGTCCTCGCCCCACGGTTACAGGGAACAATCCAACAATCTGACAATCTCGTGGGAAGCTCAGGCGAGCTAAGCTAGAGCAGAACACACCCAGGCATTCTTGGAGCCCAGGTAGCAACCAACCAAACACACACCCTGGGCCTCTTACAATCAATTTGTCTCCGAGCCGCTCTGCCGGGAAGGTGGCCGGGAGCTGCCCTTTTCACATTCAGCTTTAGGTCCTCCTGCTCTGTGCTAGAGCTTCGACTAGGAAGGAGCCTACCTAGAGGTAAGACAGCCCTCCATGCCCTACGTCAGCACGTGTACTGCATTTAATACTGAAAGGCGCCAGTTCGAAAGACTCTGCAGCAATCCGTATCACCCACAGGCTGGTAGGTCAAACAGGGGTTTAGTGTCAATTTCCTGCACGCTTACCCTACTCCTCCTTCCCTACCTCTGTTGTCTCTTATGCCTGACCCTGCCTCCTAGTTGCAGTGTCCCTGTGACCCATTACATCTTTGGCCTTTGCTGAGACTGCCACTGCCAGGGCAGGTGCTGCCCGCCGTGGTGGCTGCCTGTAGGAAGTGAGCGTTTGCCTCCCGAGAGCGGGCTTGGGACCAGCTCAGAGGAAGGCAAAATCGAAGGGAAGAAACAATCGAGTGATTCAAGTGAAGTGGAGCAACATCTACAGAAAAGGCAAAAAGGCAGCTTCAGTCTCCATTTGATACACAAATCGAGCTCCATAGCAGCAAGAAATGGCCATAAAATATTAATTCATGAGGTTGCCAGAAAGAAAGAAAAACGTTCATGTAAAACATTCCATATCGATATGCATGTGGCAACTGTTCTCAAGCCAGTCCAGACAGTGGCTCTCTCCTGTTTCTGTCTTACCTTTTTTGTATCTATAGTTTTGATCATTCCAAACCATGTTGTTGCTCAACTCTGTGTGAAGACCATGGTATTGGAGTCAGCACCAAGTGGGGAGGGGTGAGATCACACTGAAGAAATGAACTTACGGGGAACTCCTGACAACCCAGATATTTTAATATTTTTGTTGACCTTCAAGTAATTAAAAGAAAGGGGAATTTCTCCCAGTAGCCTATAGGCTCCAAGTCTCACCTCTCTTGCTTTTAGGGTAGGAAGGCTGACATCAGAAAGGCGGTGGAGGGCAGGGAAAGAAAGAGGGGAAAAAATCTGGGAAGCAGAGTGAAGAGCAATCGACTGCTGACCAACACCGAGTGCCGCAAAACTCACAGAACACAAAATCATAACAAACAGAATTCCTGTTAACTCATTTCTAGACTACAGACTTTCTATATATATATATATACACACACACACACAAACTGCAAAGTATGCCCCTGGCAGTCTAGGTTAAGGATTAAATAATTTAAAATGCACTGTGGCGTTACCGCCGAGTAGGGAATACTATCTGACACGTTGGCTAAGACGGACGGATTGCCCGAGAAAGATGCTCCCTCCCTCATCTCACCAGCACTACCTCGAGAAAGAAAACAAGGGCTGAAGACTCCCCTCCGTGCTTTCACTCCTGAAACTTCTGTCAAAGGTAGCGGGGGAGCAGTCCTGAGAGGAAGAAGGGAGAAGAAAAGGATTCCTGCTTCCTCCAAACTGTGCTGCTGCCTCGCCGGTGGCCAGGGAGGCTGGACAACAAGTGGATAAAAAAAGGTGCTAACGCTAAGAGAAGGCAAGTATATTTCTGTAACCATAGCTGTGCTGGTCTTTTGAGAGAGACACGGCCCCAGACTCGCCCTCCTTCCGCCTTTCTGAAGGCAGGAGGCCAGAAGGCTTAATGCAGAGTCTATGTGGCTAGTTTAGGAGACACACACACAGTGCAAGAGCTGCCCCCCCAGACCCATCCCGCAGGCCAGCAGCAGGTGGGGGGGGCAGCCAAGGGAGAACGGCCCGACAGCAGCTGCAAACAGGAGTGGGCAGAGCTACGTTACCAACAGGTCCCAACAGACCCAGTGGGAAGGTGTGCCCTCACCAGCTTTCTAAGAGTAATTGTAAACTGGGAGCACTGGAAAGTCAGCGCATGGGAATGAGGAAGGGAATGGACAGCCACGGTTCTGGAGTGGGTGGGGAGGGGGTTAAAACACACACAGAGAGCAGCAGATGGCAAAGCCAACCTATCTGTAAATGCCAACTCTGCGTATGTACCCCAATATCAGCGCATGGGACAGCGCTTTGCTGATGACACCAACTGTTCGGTCCTATCACCTTCACGGAGTTATAGCTGGTGAGAATCTGCCTTACATGTGCTTATTATCAAGCCCTTTGAGGCACACAGTCTTGCTTCAACCTCCTACAAACCAGAACAGCCACAGCTCTCAGGGAGAAGATGAAAAAAATAAAAAACCAACCCCTGTTCCCATGTGCATCTCCCACCCTTCCCCCAAAATCAGCCTCTCTTCCTCTAGGCCAGAGACATCTGAGGAGCCACCTTGCTCTCCATTCCCGGGGCCATTCCCACCACCAACACCCAGCAGATCAGGCTAGGCAGGAATGGCAAGCCCTGCTCCTTTGGCCTCATCACAAAGCCAGGCGACAAAGGTTTCTTCCTGTCCTTCAGTGAGAATCGCCCATACTGGAGGTTGTGTTGTAGCAGACTGGGCAAGCCTCAGCCCTTACTGCTGAACCCAGCTTGCAAAGGATGAGGAGGCTCTGCAAGAGCCATGGATATAGTCGTTCTCCAAGCTCTACAGCCCTAAATACTGCTAGTGTAATCATTACCCACTCAGATATACAAAAAACAACCCTATCCAAAACATCTCGCTCAGTCCGCCCTGCATGACTGGGTCAAAGGGGAAGAAAAAACCCAAACAAACCAAAACCAGACAAGTGAGACAGTGCAGTACAGCAGAGAAACAGAAACATGGGGCAAAGAGACTGGAGGAAAGAAAAGGACCTTAATGCAAGGCTGCTAAAATTGCACTGGATTTACCAGCCCAGTTCCACCTTCTTCAGCCCAGAATGGACTTGCTGCAGTAAGTGTACTACAGGAGAAAGAAGTGCATAGTTTGATTTCTTTTCTTTTTTTTTTTTTGGTAGACACTTAAACATCAGCAGAATCTCTGCAAAGATCTTTGAGCTGCAGTTTTAGCCTCTTTTCTCTTGCCAATGGGTACCTGTTGGGGCAGAGATGGTGGAAATGGACCAGTAGCACCAAGAAATTCAGTGGGAGCACCAACTCCACAGCAGGAAATAATAGTGAACCATAAGGACAGAGAGAGAGAGAGTGAGAAAGAGGAAAGTGGAGGAGATATATTTTGCAATAACTAAAGTCCACCTTGGCTAAACCCTATCAGCACTTCCCTAGGTAAGGCCCCATTACGTCTGCAGCAAGACCTCTGGCTCTGAGAGAGAGCAGTAGAGGGTATAGCCCAACTCATCCACTTCTTCAGGGGTGAGCTCTGAAAACAAGTTCACCTTGGGGTTCAGAGCACTAGGGAGGACACCTGCCTCCAAATAGCGGATCAACCCCTTCAGCGCCTGCAAGAAGCGATCAGCCAGCATGTCCTGGGACCAGTCGGACTCTTCTTGGGATAGGTGCAGGATCACATTGGTGAGTTGGCTGGCAGTGAGGTGACCCAGGGCCGGGTTTGACTTGCATACAGCTTTGAAGATCTTCAGGCACAAGCAACGGCAGCCGGAATCGCACTGGTCCAGGGCTCGGAGGCGAGCCGTTTCTGCTGGCCGCAGGCTCAGTCGCCACAGGTTGTCATTCTGGGCCAATCGATGGGGTTTGGCCACAAGAATGATGTCACCCAGTGTCAGGGATGGTAGGAAGTCAATAAAAAGACGCCGTTCTGGATCATACTGGACTTCCAGCGTCAAGTCTGCTGGGGGAGCTGCTGGACGGATCACATAATCCAAAAGCGACCCAATTGCTGGCCAGTTGATGGAGCCAGCTACAACTTTCTCAAAGGTGTCTGCTACAGTTTTGGGGGAAAGGTAACCTCCCACCACACAGCGGTCCCAGTAGCTGCTCCCACGGGGAAAGTACTCCGGGTTTTCCCGACGCACCAAGTAGAAGCCAGGAATGTTCATGATAGTGTCCTCCCCGGGGATGCACGACCACAGGTTCTGCTCCAGCATCAGAGGCACAATGAGCTGGATGTGGTCAGCTGTCACTACCTTTCACAAGAGAGAAAAGGCGGTAAGAACAAGCTTTCTCCCTCCACACTCAGTTTTACTCACCACCTTTCGATAGCCTCCTGTTCAAAGGAACTTGGAATAAGAATTCAGCTGTCTCACTCTCCTCTCTGCGTGGGATTCACAGACTCCCTTTGTCAAAAGACATTCTGAAGGACTATTTCCCATAGTCAGTTGGATAACTCCAAGATATAAGCCAGGCTAGTGCTTATACAGTATGGACTATATACTATTTAGAGACCTTCAAATACTTTAGGACCTGACACGGAACGCACATAGAGGAATCATTCTGCCTCCTACTGTTCTAAGTCCACTCCTTGGATGTGAGATGCAGCTGGTCCAGGGCACAGCAACATCACATGATAATTTGAAACAGGAGGCAGAGCACTACATTTCTAGACAAGCTTAAATTGCCGTGGTTTAATTATCCCATGCTACAACTAGGTACTGCCCTCACTCGGTCTGCCACGTTGTCTGGAAAAAGGTCATTCCAGAATCCCTTTTCACAACTGTGATTAAGACCTCAGATCTAAGTTTCACTGGACGCTCGACACTCCATTTCAGAGCTCTGACTCAAAAAAAGAAAAAATAGCCTGCCTCTGAATCACTCACTATAGCCATGGGCATCTTGCCATCGAGGAGACATGCAGCAGGGACTGCTGTCCAATCCAGGTCTGTCATGCATTAGGGAAAAAGAAAGAAAAGGAGAGAGGATACCTACATGAATTCATAAGAGCTCTATTTGGAAGAAGACAGAAGGGCCAGAAAGAAAACAGAGATCTACTGGAAAACCAGCAAGAAAAACACAGCTGAAGGGAGAGGCAGAAGGGAAGGAAAGAAGGGCAGAGAAATAAAGTGGCAAAAAGCAATGCTTTGTGTGCAATGCCAGAACAGCCTGGTCATGCCTGTTCAAACAGTGCTGCAAAACTCAACGCTTGGCTCCACAGCGGGAACCTTATTAGAGAGGAATGCGGTGCTGAGCCAGCGCTGCCAACAGGGAAGCCTGAAACGCCCCTGCCTAGTCAGCCTTCTGAGGAATGACCCATCACGCGGCCCCGGGAATCACCTGCAGATCATCGTAGAGGCTGCCACTGAGGTACATGTCACGCAGGGGCATGTCCGGCAGCTTGGCCCGTAGGAAGCTGCGCAGCTCAGCGCAGATATCCACGGCCGCCTGCTTGGCCCGGGCCTGCTCCTCCGCCGGGATAGCTACCTTCCTCCGGTAATAGGCAAAGAGCTTTTCCTGCAGAGACAGGCGAAGGCGGGATTTTTTCAGCTCCACTTGGCTCCTCTTGGCAGACAGCTTGGGCTTTGCAGGTCGGAAAAAGTCTGCAAGAGGGAAGGAAAACTGCGTTTCAGCACTCCGCACTGACGGGCGGAAGAAAACCCGCAGCGCCGAAGCGCAGCCTCCTAGGCCTGAAAAAGGCTTTCAGCAGACATTCTGCACGCTTCACACGGGTACCAGTCAAAAGGGAGGTGCTGAGAGACTTCAAAAGATACTACTGCAAGAATCAAAACGGATGAAAACAAGTTACTAGATTCGGAATTCAGCCGGAACGAGACTAACGTGAGGTGCAAGGAAGGAATCTGAATGGCTACGTGGGCAGTGCCTCTCTTCAGCTTCATTAAAAATGCAGCGCTGTTACCAGTTCATAAGCTTTCAACACGATGCCAGACCAGCAGATAAAACACTCTTCAACAACCATCGTGATCTCGTTAAGTTTTTAACATCAGAATGGATTTTTACAAATTATCAGCAAAACCCAACCCAGCCCTGTCCAGAGCATGAGATCAGGGAGGATCACGCCAACCTGGAAACGAAATAGTTGTTTGGGGTCTGATCAACACTGATCAGGACGGTGAGCTGACGGACCTTGAGGCCAGCAGAACGAAGGCAATCAGAGCCCCAGTGAAAACCTCCCTCAAATTTGCACTGGTTGAAGAACAGCACGCTCTTGGGCACAATACAGCAACACAACCCTTTATGCTACTGTGTTATTAAACAACATCTAACATTCACAGATTCTCTAAGCCCACTTTTTTTTTTCTCCCTGACTGGTTTCCTAAATAAGTAGGTCACTGCTTCCCAACTATCTTTCAGACTTCTCTTCATGGGGACCAAGAGCTTCAGAAGTTATCTACGAGAATCAAGGGAAAAGCGGAGCTCCAAGAGATCTTTGGAGGGGCTGTGGTACTTCACGGGTGCAGGAGAAATGCCCAAGGCAGCCTCCCATTAAGGCAACCAGCTGCTGCACATGTTTGGCAACACACACTTGGCCACCAAACAAGTGCAAAACGGCTGACCAAGCTGCACGCAGACACATCAACCCCACTCTCAGCAGCTGTTGTCTCTTGTCCCACTGGGGTCTTTGTGACAGATTTGAGGTTTTGTGTAAAGAGGAAACAGCCCTCAAAACCAGAGGGAATCAGATTTCGTTGGCTGTTCATGAAAAATTTTTTCCACCTTGAGTTTTCATTTAAGTCAAGAATGCCAGACACCATCATCAATGGTTTGATTCCTCAAACCTCATCTTTGGAGACTCCAGTCAAATGATCTAGACCCCATTTAACACAGCTGTCTAGTTATTTAACATTTCCTCAGCCGAAAATCCACTGCCATCCCAAAGCTGACTTTCTTGCACAGAATCTGTAAATTAAGTTAAAAGCTTGATCCTGGATTTTTATTTTGAACCACCAAGTGTACATCTCCAGAAGTGACCAGGGATACAAGTAAAACCGGTGAGCAGAAATGACCAAACAGATACAACAAACACTGCCAGACTCTAAATTACTCATTACCCTACTCAGAAAGACGACTGCAGGTAATTTTTTATAGTCTGATGAAGACTAACTCAGTGATAAGCAGCATTAAACAGGCAAACACCATTACAGAAACCATTAGGGAAATGGTAGAAATAATACAGGAAATACTGTAGCAAATTGTGAACGTACATTCACAATTTGATTATTCCCCTCTTAAAAAAGCACAAACTAGAAGGGCTCAAAGAAAGGCAATGAAGAACTCGAAAGGAAAGGAATGGTGTTTTATCAGGAAACGTTGCACAGGTAAGTATTCAGCTTGAAAGAGAAAAGTCTGAGGGAAAATAAAGCTTAAAACCATGTGGTCATGAGATGAACGAAGGAAGCAAACATGAGTATTATCACTAGTTCCCAATCTGACTTCTAATTCTTGAAGTTACCAGTAGACATGCTTAAAAACATCAAAATCCTGGGTTAGACAGACTGCTTTCTTTTTCCTGCCTTTCTTTAAATGAATACAGGGTTTATGGGCCTGGATGATTGTGTAAAGGCAGGAGTATGACCCTGTTCCTTACCTGTTTCTGCGGCTGAAGGGTCAGTGGGAAGGGTCTGCAGGGAGCGGCTGAGGTTAGTCTTCATGTCCTGGGTCAGTAAGCGTGAGGAGGAACCCAGCCAGCTTGGCTCTTCCCAACTTCTTTTGCCTGACTGGCTCAAGCGAGTG
The DNA here is from genome assembly GCA_013400555.1 of Jacana jacana. Lineage (NCBI taxonomy): Eukaryota > Metazoa > Chordata > Aves > Charadriiformes > Jacanidae > Jacana > Jacana jacana. Next base: position 153,824 of record VZTM01033776.1, on the reverse strand, counting down.
GGGCTGCTGGGAGCACTGATGGCCCGGTCATACATCTAAAGCAACATCACCAAGCACAGTTTAGGTCATCAAGGGCCCAACATTTGCGTTTTACCCAGCCAAGTGCCAGCCTCCTGGGTCTTTTCGTTTCCCACTCCTTCTTTCCAGTCCCCACGCCCCGCCACCACGCTCAGGTCCCACCCCGCTCCCCCCACGCTCACTCACCCGTTTGACGGCCAGCGTGGCGATGCCCAGCATAGCGGCTCCACCCACCCCCAGCACGAGCCGGGCGTTGGACAGCACAAAGTCGATGGCCGTGCCGATGCCGTTGTCATCTTTTTTCCCTTTGCGCTGCCCAGTGCCTGCCATCTCACCTGGAAGGACCGGGACCATTAAACAAACGGGTCAAAACACGCCACCATAATAGCTCTCTACCTTCTCCTCTTCTCCACGCTCACAGCTCTTGGGGTCTTAACACGCAGCCATGGGCAGGGACCACCTAACCCTGTCCCTCTTTAATTATCTTCCCCCTCAAGGAGCTGCTTATTCATAGAATCATTTAGGTTGGAAAAGACCCTTGGGATCATGGAGTCCAACCATCAGCCCTACTCTACAAGTTCTCTCCTACACCAGATCCCTCAACACCACATCTAATCGACTCTGAAACACAGTCAGGGATGGTGACTCCACCACCTCCCTGGGCAGCCCATTCCACTGACTGACCACTCTCTCTGTGAAAAATTTTTTCCTAATGTCCAGCCTAACCCTACCCTGCTGCAGCTTGCAGCCATTCCCTCTTGTCCTGNCCCCAAGCCTGTAGCGATGCATGGGGTTGTTGTGGCCCAAGTGTAGGACCTGGCACTTGGCCTCCTTGAAGGCCATGCCATTAACATTGGCCCATTGATCCAGTCTATTCCTAGAGATGCCACAACGGTACGGACCAAGCTCTGCAACCACAGCATTTCTTTCCTTCCAGCTCAGTTTATGACCTGAAGAAAAATATCCCGAATTTGCTGGGGAACTTCTAATCATTGAGGCAGATTTAATTGTGCAATCACCCAACACTTTTTAAAAAAGTCAGCAAGACTTCAGCAACATTTTGCAACTAAGTCCTGTATGTCATGTAAAGCTCTGTGACCGTTCAGGTCTTCTCCTTTCAATCTGTGCTTCTCAACCAAAGCATGTTTTTTTTCTAATGCCAACTTATTTTCTTATTATTTATCTTTAATATGTATTATTACATATAATTACTGCATATAATTTTGCTTACAGAGCAGGTGTTGCAAGGATGGTCAACTGCCTGTCTGTAACAAATTAGCATCTTCCCAGAGGTTGACAGACAGTCTTGAAGCATCCACTCCTAGACGCATTTTTGGACAACAGCCGGTCCCAGATTATTTCAAAGACACCCAAAAAAATCCACAGCAGAGACCAAAACATACCACAAAGGGAACAACTCCCTTGCTTTCACCAGACTTGTATTCCTGCCCTCAAGGCCAGCGTGTTTGACTCTCATACAAACCGTGTATAACATAAACAGTATTTTCTTACACATGTGCTTTTGTATCCTCCAATTCCTATTTAACCTGATCTTGAAGAGCCTCTCTGGCCAACTACACATGTACAACACACTTGGCCACTGCCGTAACTACAGGTGGATCCTCGGTGAGCCTACATGAAAACATGAAGGAAAAATTCTTCCGACCTGAGTCAGGATCTGTTTTCTAAGTCAGGTTCCAATGTTCAGAGCCTGCCTGACTCGGGTTGTTTACAATTGCCCTTAGGTTTTTCTAAGGCCAAGCTAGAAACTCAGGAGGAATGTTCCTGCCTTGACGAACCAGGAATTCAGTTACTCTTCATCCCATGGTGGAAACCCCCCCCCATGCTTTCACAACGCTAGTTGTAATAGCAGTAGCATGAAGAACATGGTTAAAGGATAGTAATTGACCTACCTGTGACCTAATGCATTTGTAAAGAGAAGAGGAGAGCCCTCCTGGTGTGCCTGTGGAAACACTTTCTGGCTTTCTTCAAGACAGTGGTGAGCAGGGAGTGCTAATCATCTCTTTTGGCTGGCAAGGGGGTTTTGGAACGAGGCAGGAACTGTGCGGGCCCACGAGGAGCTACAGGGAACATCTAAACCAGGCCCCCCAGCTTGCTCTGCAGGAAAGCCTGCCCCTTCTCCAGCTGTCTTTCCTTGTCCTCCAGCTGCTGCAGCCCCTGGTTCTTGCGGAACTCACGGCGGATGAAAGCGAAGTAGAAATCCCGGTCGGTGTAGCGCAGCCCACGGCCCTGGCGCAGCAGAGCCCGGTAGAGGGTCAGGACAGCCTCCCGGGACCACGCTGCCATGGGGGACGGGTGCGTGGACGGGCCGACCTACAGAGAGGTGACAAAGCGCGAGGTCCCAGTCAGCTTTTCCTTCCCCCTCCAGGCAGGGCCCCACAGACCGCCGCCAAGGGACGAGACAGGCTCTCTAACGCCACACCGGGGACAACGGGCTCTCCAAGGGCCGCATGCCCTGTTACCGGGAACCGGTGGGCCCCGCGGCCCGGACCTTCCCACGGGGGGCCGTCCCAGGGCCGCGCCTAGCGCCCGCTCCCAGCCGGAGNCCTACGGCGAGCGGGAGGGGACGCTGCGCTCCGCGCCGGCAGGCTGCCCCCTGCTGGCGGGGAGGGGGACTGCCGCCCCCATTGCTCCCGGTTGGGACCGGGATGGGGCGTGCTGGTTTGAGGCGGCCGTGCCCCTCAAGGGGTGAGGACTTTGGTGATGAGGTGGCTTCCTCGGCGGGGAGGGCTGCGGGGAAGAGGTTGGGGCAGGGGGGGGGCCGGGCCACCCTGGGGGGGGAGGGTGNGGCCGGGACACCCTGGCGGGATAGGCTGAAGGGAGCAGGGGGGGTGAGAGAGACCCCCATGGTACGGCCTGGAAGGCCCCGGGCTGCTCCTGGAAGGCCCAGGGTGGAGCAGACACTTCCCACCTCAGCTTGAGCCGTCACCATGGAACGGACGGGAATCTGCCCCCTGCATCCGAGACCAGGGTGGGCCGCAGCCCTGAACCCACCTCAGGACACCGGGCTTGTTCCACCCTGAGAGGCCTCATTAACAGCCTGGGCTTCATCTGCTGTGGTGAAACAGGCTGGGCTGTTGGCCTCAGCAGCTCTGTGTGCCTGCAGATGTGCTCCCAGTGGCCCGGAGCAGCTGGAGCACTAATAGGTGCAGTGGCTGGCAGCCTCTGCGGGCTCTGCCTGAGCAGATGGAAGGAGCCTCCCACAGCCAGGACCTTGCAGCCTTCTGTCCAGGTGAAAATTCCCCTTTTCCGTTCTTGCCCTCACTACTATATGCTTACTCTGGGGCGTCATTGTTCTTCCTTAGCCACCTCCTCCTCCCCAGATCCTAACAAAATATCAAACATAAGCTGCGTGTGTCGTGTCTCCCATGGAGGAGAGGGTGAGGGAGAGAGCAAACCGCGTGTGACAGAGGAGAGCCACGTCACTTCACGCACTCCTCAGCGGCACCAGATATGACAGCGATGGAACCGAGCAGGAGGAAAAATCAGAAGCGCTGGACTGGGTTGCTCCATGCCAATCTCCTCTTGTTCATTTCCTTTCCGAGATAAACAGACCCAATCCTTTCGCTCTCTCTTTGCGAGCGAGTTTGCCGTGCCCCTAATCAGCCCTTTCTGAGAAAAGCTTACTTGAACTGCAGACAGTATTCCCAGAGAGGCCACGCTTCTGATTTACATAATAGCATTATCATATTTTCCATATTATTCTCCCCTTCTTCCTTCTGCATGCTAATGGTTTGTGTGTGCTTTTTTTAACCTGCAGCTACTCACAGAGCCAGGGTTCGTGTGACATCCATATCCTTTCCTGAGTCGTTAGATACTGTCTGGAGCTTTGTAAATCTTATGTGCAATTTGCTTCCTCTTTTCTGCCCGTGCCTGTGCCCAGTTAAGCCTTGGCAAACGCAGCTTGTTGCCCACTTGCCACATTTGCATCTTACTTACAGTCCTTTCTGATCTCCTCGAGAGTCAATAGCTTCGAGTCATCTCTTAAAAATGCTTGGTATATTGCTCATCTTTGTTTCCAGATCATCAGTTCATATACTGAGCTATTTGGGACCTTGGAGGCAGCATTCATATTCCCTACCCTTAACCTCCTGCCAGAACGAAAATCAATCTTTGAACCTTCCTCCCGGCTTCCTGCCTCCTCCCCGGGTTTGCTGCTCCCCAGAATTACTTTGCTCCTCACAACAAGGGCTCTGTGGCTTCTGGGCAGGTGCGCTGAGAAGCCATGGCCCCCGAAATTCTCAAGCTTGGATCGAAACCTGGGCCAGCTGTGTGCAGCGAACCCCTGCTGTGCTTCAAACCCGACCAGGCTGCTCAAGCAAGGATGGGTTTGACTTGCTGCCCTCCTGCCATGGCAGCCAAGGACTGGTGGGCTTCCGTAAGCACCCCCTCCCCAGCCTGGCCCACTTAGATTTTGACTGGTTTAGTGTTCCTTTCTCTCTTTTTAATTTTTTTCTTTCTTTCTTTCTTTCTATTTTGCTTTGTCTCCCCAGGCTTGACGCCAGCTCCCGGGCCCCTCGCCAGCAGCTGCGTGTGCACGTCGTGAACTCCTCTGGCCACGCAGCCTGCCTCCAAACTGCCTCGGCCCCTCTGGGGAGGCCACTCGTCGGCTCTCCGTGGACGCTGCTCGTCATGGCCTCCCCACATCTCTACCACGTGGGCACAAGTCTTGGAGCGTTCAGCCTGCCCCTTCTGTCTTGCAAAGAGAAGGGTGAGCGCAACGGTAGAGTGGTGACTCATGACCCATCGCCATCCCAGCTGCTGCCCCAGTGCCGGATCTTTGGTGACGTGCTGGGGATTGTAAACTTGAACTCTGCCTTGAAGACAGTGAAGCAACATTCAACCCCCACCCCACCCCCTACACACACACACTCTTCCCAGTGTTTCCCAGCCCAGCTGGATCCTCTGCTGACCCTCGAGCAGCCACCCCAGCAGGGAGCCACCCAGCAGCCCCAGAGACTCGTACTGCCCTGATGGGATGCTGGTCCTTGTACTCTGTTGCCTGTGAGCCCTGTTGCCTGGTGACTTCTTCCCCCATGTACCTACTGGGAATAGGATGTCCCTCTGCACCTCCAGCCTGCGTCCCTCCAAGGAAGGGAATTTACTTGCCCCAGTGGGGTGAGGTACAGGCAGAGAGGAGGGAGCACACCTTAGCTGTCCCTCTTTGAGAACAATAACGGCCTTTGTTTCCCCAAATGACTAAGTGAGCTTGTGAAATATCAAAGGCAGCATGGGCGATGGGGCACAATAACCCGTGCTGTTACCCGGGATAAGGCACAGACATCCCCCATCTCGTCCCCCCCCCTCCCTGGGATTCTCCAGAGCTGCCACCCGGTCTTCTCATGCTTGCAGCCAGTCCTCCCACTCAAGCAACCACTGCTACGGGCTCTGACGGCCACCAAAAGCTGTGAATTGCTGCCTCTCAGCCTGGCTTGCAGCCTCTGCACCTGAGAGTCAAGTGCCACCCTCAGGGCTTCCCATCACCAATTTTGCAAGAGCAGGATCATTCCCAGCCAGGGAGATATCCCAGTGCTGCCCACCACCAGCCAGCAAGCCCTCCCTGGCCAACAGGGAGGTGGATGTGACCTGCAGAGCTGCAAATGGTGGTTTGGAAGGGCTCTGCAAGGTCAGGAAAAACCCTGTGCTTGGAAACAGAAGGCTGGCCTCCTACAGGAGCCAGCAAATAATCCCAAAACACGAGAGGGAAGATGGGTAGTGACCCACCAATGCTGTCTGCGCTCAGGCTTAATGTCTTCAAGCCTTCTAGTAAGTGGACTTTGCAAGAGGCCTTTTGGCAGTCTAACTCCATGCACCAGCTCCCTCTTTCATTGCAGCCCTATTTCTTCACTTTTCCCAAGCACTCCCAAGGGATAACGGCATTTGGGCTCCTGCTCTCTGCCTGTGATGAGCCAGGAGAGGCAGAAGGCCAAGGGTGGCGCAGGCAGCTTCCTTTCCCTGGACCCCCAGCAGCTTTGATGTCGAGCCCACGTGGGAAGGAAGGTGGGTGCTGAGGAAGGTGAGACCACTGCTACCTGATTTACAGCCGAGACCCAGCTTTGAGCATCTAGCCACCCCGGGGGGAGCCGTACTCAGGGTATGTTTTTGGCAGGAAGGAAGAAAGGAAAAGCTCCCAGCCCAGCTGCTGCTCAAGTGGGGCTTTTCAGCTCCCCAGCCTCCAGCCCTGCAGCCCTGGGGGGGCTGTGAACGCTGGCAGCAGCGAGCAGAGCAGCCTCCTGTGCGATGCAGAGCTGCCGCCGCTCTGAGGGTCTGTACCGACCGTCGCCGAGGAAGCTCAGTTTCATCACCTAACAAATTGAAAATGCTGCTGTAGAGCTTTTTCCAATTTGGCCCATGCACACCTTCGTCCTCAGCACGACTCGTGTTTCTTCAATCAAATTTCCCTGTGGCTGGCTTTGCTGGGGACTTCTCTTTTTTTTATTTTTTTTATTCCCTGGCTCTTAAAATTACACACACACACACGTTTTTCACTTTGTGCCAGCTGTATGCTGCAGAAGATTTCCAGAGCCATTCAGAGACCCTGCTTTTGTGAGTGCTGTTATTCTTGCAATTTTGCCTTGCTCTGGCAGCCTCCTGGGCTTCCTGCGGTAGAACTGCCTGTGGGGAGCTGAGAGCTTGCAGCTGGTGGCACCAGCCCCCAAGCAGGGCTGTACACGTGGACCCTGGGCTTTTTGGTACCCCTCTGCCTGCTGCCTGTGGCAGTGAGCTCCTCCCAGCAGGAACATGGGATTTTGGATTGTGTAAGGGGTGTCTGGGCTCCAAGCATTGCGTGGGGTTTGGTCCCATGTACATATATACAACCTGAGAAGGGCAGAGCTGCTATATCCTGCTGCTTCTCTTCTTTCTTTTTTCCTAGGTGAAGGCACCTATTGTACATCTTGTCCCATTAAGTCACAGGTCCTTAGTCAGATTTATTTACGTCCTATTTGGGGAAATCTCTCTGCTTTTTGCTCTGCAGTAGTTTCATGTTCGCTTCTGGGTAACAGCTTGAGTCAAACGCTGTGAAAACACGGAACCAAACAGAAGTGGGTAGATGTTTTCTGCATTCTTTTATTTTTGCATGGGTGCCTAGCTCTTAGTAAGTGTCTGAGGCAAAAAAAAAAAAAGAAAAAGAAAAGATATGACTGATGATTTGTTGCTCTCTCTTTGGAAAAGGTCCAGACTGTGGAACAGGGCTCAAATGCCAGGAAAGAGTTTGCTGCATGGAGGCAGGCTTTATTACTCCTTGATTTTATACCTTCTCTGGGTAACTTCTTTTCTTTAATTTGAGATCCTGGAGAAGTCATTTTAGATCTTTATTCAGCACAGCTTAGTTGCTCTTCTTCTCAGCTTCCTTTATTTTTAGAAAGGTGAAGTGTAGCTCCCGAATTAAATCGTTACTGGGATGGACTTCAGCCAAGGGGATCCATGGTTCAGGCTGCAAGGCACAGGAAACGTAAGAGCAGAACAATGGAGTTTTATTTTGCATGTCATTTGGCAGGGTGAGCAGAGATACGGCCTTGAGAGGTTTGTGTTCTTACATAGCGATAATGTATTTCAAAGGACAGAAAGGTCTGGTTTATCTTCTCACTTTGCTTATAAAGAAGGCACACCCAGAAACACTAGAAATGTCGGAGTTGCCAATTTCTCCTGCGTTCCAAGGGAGGGCTTATGTTTGGGCTTCTCGGAGACGCTAGCAGTCACATCCCACACCTCAGCTGAAGTGGGCTTTTTACCTTTAGCCTTTTGCTGACGTGCTCCTCCCCGCTGCAGCTAGCAAGGCCCAGCTTGCAGCAGCCTGGCCCCGAGCCAGGCTCCTCTCCCCAGCATCCATGGGTTATACCCCTTATGGCAGCCTCTCGCTTCAGTGACCCGGAGCTCTTTCTCCGGATGGGACGGTTTTCCTGGGGCTCTCCTGAGGCTGTTTTGCAGCCACAGAGCAAAGCCCCGGTGAAGGTCTGACATGGCTGGGGTTTGAGCTTTACCTGTGAGCTGCCCCGTCAGCAGGAGAAAGGATATGCCTCCTTTCTGCCATGGCTGCAGCCAAATCCTCTCCATGGCGGTGCTCTGGAAAGCAGGGCAGCCGGCGCCTGCAGCTGGGGGCACGTGAGCATGAAGCCATTCGCTGGTGATGCTCTCCAGGGCTTGGAAAGCCACTGCCTCCCTGGCTGCTCCACGGGCTGTCTGCCTGCCAGCCAGCTGGAACCTTGCTCCTTCCCCAGCTGGGCCGTTAAAGCAGTGAGATTTATAAGAAAATATATGTAACGTTGGAGTCAGAATTAAAAATTAACTGTCCCAGCTGTGCCCTTGCACGGGGAACAAATGTGTCCGAGCACGGAAAACAAACAGCCAGCAAGCCAGGCTCTTGGTATCCCCCTCCCACCTTTCTGGATGGTGCTCTAAGTGAAGTTTCTATCAAAGTCACTGTGTTTCCAAGCACCCCAGTATTTGGAAGCAGCACATCTGGGGCATGGTCAAAAAGCGTCTGGAGCCAGCCCCTCCACAAGCCAGAGACGGAGGGTCTGCCACAGCCTTGGTCCCCACTGAGCAGTGTCATACAACACCCAAGATGAGCATTGGGCATCCCTGATGTACAGTGAGAACTTTGGGGAAACAGCCAATTTCCAGGCAGGTCATGCCATGGTGAGCCCATCCATGGTGCATCTCCCCGTATCACACCTCTCAGGATACCAAAATTCTGCAAAACACACTGGATTTACTCGACATGGGATGGTTTACATGCTCCTGGTTCAATACAGCACTGAAGGCTCCGTACCCTGGATGCACACTGCATGTACCAAGATCCCTTCCCGTATTTCTTGAGGGATGTAGGGGGTTGACTCCAAGAGGATGTACAAGGCTCGGGCAAAAGCCACATGTGCGCCCCCCTCCCCTCCCCCAGCCCCGACTGTCAGCACTGCTCCTGCAAATGAGGGTCTTCACCACAGGCTGGTCTGCAGAAGAGTCAACCCCTCGCTCATGGAGGCACTTTCAGCTCCTGCAGCAAAAGCTTGACTTTTCTGGGGAAAAAGGTCCAGGATTCTGTCAATGTCTTCTTTTAAAACCTCCTGAGAAACTGAAGAAATGCCATTTACACTACTGCTTAAAATAATATAAATGTCAGCGAAAGATTTGGTGTTGGAGGCAGGAAAAATAACATGGGAGAACCTTTGACCTAGTCAAGTCTCATTTCTTAAACTGTCTCGCTGAACTGCCATCAGCCTAAGCTGATGTACTCATCTTCCTCTCTCGAAAAATTGAAAGTTCAGACATTCTAGCCATCACCTATTTTTAGATTATCCCCTAATCCAGGCACAAAAACATGGTGATCACTAAGAATGCTAAAAATTCTTAATAGAAAAAAATTAATAGTTAATTTTGAGTGGCGTGTTTATTCCAGGTGCTTTGTTCCAAAGACGGAAGCAGCCTAAGGGCATCAGGCAACGCACAGCACAAGCCCTCAGTTCGATGGAGACCCTTCCACAAGAGGGGCATTAAAAACATCAGACCAACGTGTGAGAGAGAACGTGCTGGATCTAATAAGGAAACCAAGCTGTGATGTTTCCAGTTGCTATCTCTAAATGGGACCAGGAATGAACCTGAAGCGCAAGACGCTTTAAAAGGTAAGGAGTGAAATAGCTGTGGATGGCACATGAGCTCGCAAAAGGACCTTTGCCAAAGGCACTTGCTGAGGCCAGATGCTCAGGAGTATTCAGAGCAGGACCAGGCTTTGATACTGAGTAATGGGAACAGCCAAAACTACGTGAGAAAGGTTTAAAAATAAGCTAAAACAAGGAGGTCACATTCCCTCACACAGCATGCCAAAAGAGGAGACATTTCTGCAGTGGAGAGGCTTAATTTGGGACTCCAAGGTTTCCATGGCTTTACTTGAAAAGGTGGCTCTGTCCAAGGGAGGGAAGATGGTGACAAGGGACCATTTCATGAGCAGTGATGCTGGTTCCCACATCCACCAGCTCTTCTGAGAGATGCTTGGCAACTATCATTCACTGCTCCTGTGCCTGTACATGCTCATACTCACCCAATGTGTAGAAGATGAAGTCTGACCCGGGAATCATTCCCCAAACCAGCCAAATCTCCCTTCTAGGGATGACAGTCCTGCTCAGGTGGGAAGCAACTTCCCTCAGTCCATTTTCCAGTGACGCCTCTGCCAGAAGATCAGAAATAACAGCTGCCAGACACACACACACACCTTGGTTTCCTTTCATACTTTGTAAATTATTTTTATTATCACCTCCTTTTAAGCATCCCTTTAAGGGTGAAATGAAATCCAACCATTTACAGAGAAAATGATTTCAGAATGTACATTTGATTTATCCTTACAAAAAGTTCATTATTACTTGCTGTTTATAAATTACAGAGTGGAAAGGAGCTTTGCAGATGCTCTTATTTTTCTAGGGTTTTTTCTTCTTTTATTTTTGGCAAGTCCACACATTCTTTTGCCAAAGCTGTGTGTTCTGGGGCCACCCCAGAGACAACACCACCAGTAGGTCCAGGTAGACCCCAGGCTCAGAAGTGCTGCTGGACCACCTCCAGAATGATACTTCATCATCATCCACATAGGAAGGAAAGAACAGTGGTTTGAATTCTTAGAGTATTTCAGATCCCTTCTTAATCCTTTATCTGTAGTCTCCAAAGCTTTAAATGTCAGTGTATTGCGTTAGAAACAGCTCTTCTTTCTTGGTGCTGGATCCAAGCACCCCCCGCCACCCCCTTACCTCCAGCTCCCCCCACTTCTTTTCATAATAAGAGTGAGTTCATCCAATGTCTCAGAAACCAGAAGGGAGGGGGTTCTGGTGGGGTGGGGAGAGTACAACGTCAGAGGGATTCAGGATCTATTCTCCCACTTACTTCCCTCCTTTCTCACCAAGGTTTGTGGTCAATGAAGCCAGGACGAGCCATCCCTTCCCTCTTTACCACCAGTGTTCAACTAATCAGACCAGGAGCGACCCTGGACATGTCTTCACAGTGCGGAGGCATAGCAGTCACAGAGATTGCTGGCAGGAGCTGGGAGACAGGGAACGAGCCCAGAGGATATTCAGGAGAGGAAAAGACACTACCATCCCACAAGGATACACCAAGGAGGGCAGAAGGGGAACAAATACCCATTCTGCTCTGACAATCTCCCTCCCCCCCAACTCATATGTTACCTGGAAGCCAGAAGGTTCCCTCATTTATCTGCCACAGAGACATGAGGAGCAGGCTGGCCTGAGCTGCATGGCAACAGACACCTCAGCGGGACATGAGGATCAGAGAAAGCGACAGCAAAAGTGGATTTGAGTGTGTCGTTCTTCATACCAACCACACAGGCACAAAACCACCCCATCTTTTCTGTCCATCACTTGGGTACAACATTACCCCCAGTCCTCCGGAGGGGCCAAGATGGATGACATGCCCAGTTCCCTCTGCTTGAGCAAGCTCATCTGCTGGAGGTCCACCAAAGCCCACATCCTTCCCTTCACCCGGGGCAAAGGACAAAGACAAGTTCCCCACTCTGAAGCCATGCATGAGCACACAATCCCTTTTGTTTTTAATGTGGAAAGCACAGAGAAAGGCAAGAACAGAGATGGGCACAGAGAAAGACGTGCAGGGCTTGGGGATGCTACACACCACTTCACCTACCACCTGGCTCTTGTTTGTACCACTTAATTTGAAGGTGTAAAAGTTCTGGACAAGAAAAAGCACAGAGCTGAGGAGAATTGCAGGGAAAGGCTGGCAATGCTCTCCCACCCTTCCACCTGAGGCAACAGGCATGTGGCTTTGTTGCTCAAGGCTGCCACAACCAAGAAACATTGGACTCTGGTGGTCTGATCTCAGCTTCCAGCCCAGGGGAAAAATGGGATTATTTTTTTTTTATAATTTTTTTTTTTTTTTTTTAAGTCCTTCCCTTCTCAGGCCTCAGGACCTGGTTCTGACAAGATCAAGGAACCTCAACACTCACCTCAGAGTTCAGCACTAGGAAATGAAGATCTGATACAACCCTGCCTGCTCCTTTACCTCTTACCAGCCCTACGCCCCTACCCACACACACTTTTGGGTTCCCTTTTGTGGAGGCTGTCTGGGAAGGTGGCTGTCCCCACTGCATGCTGGCCACAGAGGTGCCAGCCCAGCAGCACAGGCAGGGTGGAACAGAGGGCAAACCACCACCTTGGGAAATCACTGTACAGAAGTCATCCCTCCAGGGATAAGAAGGAAGATTTTTTTAATGACAAGCACTGTAGCTCCCTAAGGATAACAAACACAGGGTTAGCCAGACTAATTAGACAGAAACATTGACTGCTTTGGCCTTAAATCAAAAAAATTTTAAATGATTCTTGAGAAAGAGAAACAAAGAAAAACAAAGAAAAAAAAAAAAAGAATGCATTTTGTCTGTAAAGCCCCTTCCTCCCACCACAACAGAAGTCTGTTTTAAATTTAATTTCCTAAGAATAAGGAAGTGATTAAGTCCAGGAGGAAGACAGGGCCAGAATCCTGCAGAAGAGCTCCAGCCAGGAGCTCTATTACAGCAGGATCTTTTCCTCTTGCCCAATGGGACAGAAGAGAGAGGCAATTTGGAGGTGGGATGTGGAGAACGATGGAGCATATAATGGAGATGGGAGGGAAGGCAACAGGCTATACTTCAGGAATGGGAGATCCAGATAATGCAGCTGTGGGTTTAACCAAAAACCTCAAGAGATGAGGGCCATACCTCGGTGATGAAAACGTAACTTGCAGTGCACTTAACCCGCAAGGATGCCCATGCACAGGAAGGGCTGGAGTCAGAGGAAAGGCTGCTCCTACTGTAGAAGATAACGAGGTGCAGCCCCAGCACACATGCACTTTAGCCCCTGCTTCTATGGGGTTCTGGTATTACCAAAGCAACCATGTAAAAGCTGACTTCTCTTTCTAGCTTATCTTCAGCTAGGCCTGGCAATGGGCTTGTGGTGTTGTTACTTGAGATAAGGCAAAGCCAAAGGTTCAAGAGCAGATCTCAGGCTCTCTTCCAAGAGTTAAAATGAAAAATAGCTTCTTCCTTCCATCTGTTTCTGCTGTTGAATCCCACAAGCTAACACACTTGCTCTCCTCCAGCTGCACCTGGGGAAAGCACGTCCCCTTGTGCTGCAGCCTCAGTGCTACGGCTCTTATCTTGCTCAACACAGCCTCCTCCTTTCTCAGCTGGGTCCCCACCTCTCTATAATCTTTCTAGGCCCAAGACTTTCATGTAGCTGCTTGGCACAAGGTCCCAGTGACTCTGAGAAGAGTCCCTCCTGCTGCATCAACATATCCGGACTTAGAAGAGCCACAGCTTCCCTTTGGGAGGAAGAGCATCCTGTCTACCAAAGCTTCTCCCTCCACTCAGTTCCCAAAGGGGCTTTTCTACCTGTGAGGAAGATACAGCAGAACCATTTTAAAAAAACAAACAAAACCAACAACAACAACAACAAAATAGAGGGTCCTTCAGTTCTTCTAAGCAGGCATTATGGCACGTGAGACATGGAAGTAGCTAAGATGAACTCCATCTCGGTTTGATCAGAAAGAAGTGTTCATCTTCATTCTGTTCTAGTCTCAGTCTTATTGGGCAATCGAGTTCTTTTTGTTGATGCTTTTCACTTCTCTAGGGAGGGGAATAGGAAGGAAAAAGAAAGATGCAGAGATAGGAATGAGGCACCAGGGTGGGAATGGGCTGGACAACACAGGAATATGGACCCTTGGTGGAGTGAGTTAATGGCAATGGAACACCCACTGCTGCTCCAGCACAGCTGGCCTCATGTTAGGGTCACTATTCTTTATGCCAACATTTTCCTCCTCCATATGATCCTCACTTCTCTGCTTGGAAGATGAGCCAGTCTTTCCCCTGCAAGGCTAACCGTGTGGGTATATCATGTTTTTCACCCTCTGCCCGCTACAGACCAGGCTCCAGGCACCCTGTCAAGCCATCTGCTAAGGAAGGGTGGAGACATGGATCTGCCTCCTCAGTGAGCTGAACCAATCCAATACAGTGACAGGCCAGATCCCAACTACCCATCACTGGCATACTCTGAGCAGACACTGGCCCAGCCACTTGCAACTAACATCCTCCTAGTTCCCCTCTCCTCTGCATGGTCTTGCCTGCATGGCACAGGCTACATATGTTCTCTGGATTGCATGATGGTCCCAAAACAGTCTTTTGGCCCCAAGGGGAGTCTGTCCATGGCCTGTTTCCCCGTGAGTTGCCTGACACCTTAAGAGCAGATGGATGGATCCTGTGCCTTCACAAGCTGTGTGTTTCCCCTCGACACCCACTGCTGACTCAAAGCTTTGCCCTTCTCTCCCTTCTACCCCACCACAAGAAGGAACAGCCAGCACATTTAAACAGCAGCCTCGCATCAGGCACAGCCCGCAGGGCTGCAGAGGCAGCCAGAGGGGCACACAGCAGTCCCACACGTGTAGCACTGCTATGCAGAGCTAACGCTCTCCCTGGCCCTCTGAATTCCCCAGAAAGACATCCACACCAAGACAAAAATCACAGCTTCTGGATCCCACCATTTCCTGAAAGCACACACACCCAAACCCACCTATGTCCCCTTCCCGCCCCCAGTACTGGCAATGAATGCCCACGTGCATACCAAAACCATGCATGTTAGCACTCATGCACATAGGAAACCATGCACTTGTAAACATACACTCCCATCATCTGATCAGGTTCCCCCGCAGCTTATCCCAGCCCCAACAGAAGCACGTACTGCAGGGAAGATGCTTCAGCTTCTGTGGGCCAAGCCAGTGCAGTGTTGTGGGGGCAAGGGTGACAAAGGAGTTAAAAATAAAATAAAATTAATAAGGGTCAGCTTTCTCCTCTGCTTTCCCATCTGCCTCCTCCAGGACTGGTAGAGTCGCAGGCCAAGACACAGCCCCAGACAAGTGCATTAGGCCCGCGGGAGGAGGATGCATCTTGGGGAGAAAACCTTGGAAGCAAAGGATTTCCCTTCCCCAAAATACTCTTCAAAGTATATAGAGGTAATACAAAAAACCAACATAAACGCATACTGAGATGCTTTTGCACATTCACTCATCCATAAAAAAAAAATGCCTGTGACACACATCTGCGCACGTGACCACCCGACATCGGTCTGTGCCTGCTGACTCACACGCTCACTGAATAGCCCAGGCTCGCATCTGTGCTTGCTCCCATCCACAGAGGATGAGGGTGGACGGGAACAGCTGCCCTCTTTCCCCATGGGACCCTCCCAACCTCCCCCAGAGGAAAAACCCGCCAGCTGGCTGCAGAGATTCTCTCCAGCCAGCGGGAGAGCTCTAGGAGATGCAGGAAAGTCTTTACGCTACTGCCAGAGTAGGTCCCCAACATCTCTCCTCCTCCTGCCCTTCACACGACGGAGTAATTCACGTCCCCAGGGTCATCCCAGGATGGAGGGAAGAAGAGAAGGAAGGGAGGGAGGGCAGAGACCCTGGAGAAATAGCACATCCCACCCAGAACCAAACCAAACCAAACAAAACAATAAAGGAACAGATGAAAACATCCAACTCTTTCCCTTTGTTATGAAGTCCTGATTTCCCACACGAGCCCTGGTGGCCTCACCCAGCACCCTCTGCTTTTCGGTAGGGGTTCTCCAACAAGTAGCGGAACCGCTGGTAGTTCTTGAGCAGGTACTTGGGAGCATACATCTGCTCCTTGGGGTCAGCAGGGGGGTACTCCTGCGTTGTACCATCAAACCAGCCACCAGTCCGGATCAGTTCCCGGATATAATTGAGGTCTCGTTTATCCTCGTAGTCACCCCAGCGGGGAAAGTCCCCATTCTGGGCCGACACCAGTTTAAAGTAGATCCCCTCTGGGGTGAAACACCAGGAGCAGTGCCAGCCAGCAAAGTGGAGGGGGCTGCCCAGCGACCACTGCACCAGGATGTGTCCCGTGCTGTTCTCGTACTGCCGAAAGCCAGGCATGGTGTAGTACTCACGGCGCCGCAGACGGATCCCATCAGTAGCATAAACAGCCTGGAGCATCCCCATCGTGCAGCCCGAGACCACCTCCAAGGTGCCTGGTTGCTTCCAGAAGAAGCCATAGAGGGACTTGCGCATGTGAAAGGCGAAGGGCTCCGTCCAGCCATCATAAAGCTTGAGGAAGAGCACGCCATCGCGGGCCGGGATCTCATCGGCATCATCGATGATGAAGACATCATCTGGGCGCAGGTTGCGGAGACGAGAGACTCCATCCCTGGTGAGAAAGGTGCGCAGGTAATCGTCAGCGATCCAGCCATCCTGGCGGCCACCGGGGGGGAAGTGGTCCAAGAAGACGTAGAGCAACTTGTGGCGGATGTAGTCAAAGGAACCGTTGAGGAGCATCTCGCGGAACTTGAGAGGCCGCGGCTCTCCATAGGCTGTGAAGTTCGACTCGCACACCACGAAGGCGTCCACCACGTCTCCCAGCTCGTGGAAGCGGACATCCAGCAGGTCAAACTCATGGTTGACGTTGATAGCGTTGATGACTCGCCGGGGAACCTCCCGCGGCACAAGGCGGTCCTTGGTGGGCAGGTTGGAGTACTGGACCACGGTGGGGACCCCGCAGCTGGGGCCGTGCCAGCCCGGCAAGCACACGCACTCCACCCACTTGCGCCTCTTGGTCCCACTGACGCTCAGTGGCTTGCGAGCTGGCCGCCCCGATGCTGCGCCATCTGCTCGCTCCTCCAGCCGCCCTCCCATGGGTGGCTTCTCCAGCACCTTGGTGCCTGGTTTAAAGCAAACGCCGCCGGCTTTGGTACGAACAAAGTATTCTGTTGTGTCTTCTGGCAGCACAAACTCAACTTTGTGCAGCTCTTCGCTGGCTCTGCTGGGAGGCAGGGGCTGGAGCAAGGGGGAGTGGGAGTACAGGGGCGTGCGGAGGAACTCTGCACCCCCTGGCTCAGGGCTGACCTGAGGTGTGACGGGGGCATTGTTCCAGAAGAAGCTGGAGACGAGGTTGGGACTAAGCGAAGCCAGCTCCCGGGGGAAGGTGACATAGGAAAGGGCCTTGAGGAAGTGCAAGAAGGAGATGAGGCAGAGACCAGCCATGCAGAGAGTCAGAAAGAGCTTATGGCGTCTCATCTTCATCCTGTGGAAAAGCCATGAAAAGGAAAGTCACATTCAATAGTTACCGAGGTGCAAGTAGTCTACCACTAGTAGAAAGCCAGGTTGGGGATGACAGAAAGCCGGTAACAAATTCAGCATGCACCTTTCGAGCCTTGAATCCAAGAACTGCTCCCTCCACCCCCTGCCATCTTCAGCAGGCTTTTCGCCTCGGCTGGGTTACACCAAGCTGAACCTCTTCTAGATCAGTCACAGTCACTCAAAGATAAGAAAGGCAGTGGCGACAGGGCAGAAAGACAGGAAATCCAGAAAAACAGGAATCCATGATCTAGTGAACTCACCACACTTGGCAGATTTGTCCCTATTCATTCCTGGAAACAAAACGAACACAGACCTCCTCAGGCCCTGCATCGCCAGAGGGCTGGGAGAAGATGAAGAGCGTGTAGAGAGCAGGAGGGACGAGACAGAGGAGGGAGTAACACGGTTGAAACGTGACCAGTGTAACAGGCAGTTTTAAAGGATGGAGATCATTAGCCAGGCTGCCAGAACCAGGAAAACACCTACACTCCCCAGATTTTTTTCTTCAGTGTTTGCTCAACACATGCCCTAAAAAACACCCTTGCTCTTCGGAAATCCTACTCGAGCTTAAACAGGGAATAGGAAAAAACAAAACAATTAACATTTTATTTAGAGCAAGAGCGACAGCAATTAAGGTATCATCACTTTTACTCTTCTCCTGCGCTTCTCAAATCCACTGTACCTCCAAGTACTGCCCTTTGCTTTTCATTTTCCATGGACCAGACGCAGAAGTATTTTTGCATCTGGATCAAGGTGGCTAAAATAAACGCCTAGCTGTCTCCACTGGTAATGCTCTGCCATCGTGACAGATCCACAGCAGGCCAGTAAGAAGCCAGCAGTGCGGAGCCCCTTCCCTCCACACCAACATGAAATATTGTCTTCATCCTCTCCCTACATCGCCTCCCCTCCTCCAGCCCAGGCAGGGAGCGCAGAGCTGCCGTCAGGCAGAGAATTGATTGAAGAATACAATCCAAAAGAAGGAAGAAAAAAAAAAAACAAAAAAGAAAAAAGAGAAAGAAATAAGCTCACCCAATGCTTTGCCAAGGAAAAGGAGATGAGATGTTTGCCTTCTGCTGTTAAAGGAAGAGACGGTTGGGGCAAAGGTGGGCAGGGAAACAAGAACGCCCCAAAGCCCTTTTGCAACGCAGAGTCTGCCCTCTTCTCCCCAAGGCATGAGACCCTCCACGCAGCGGCAGGCGAAGAGGTTGAGAACCCCTCCGAGCTCCGCTGTGCCCCCTCTGCACCACCACAGCTCTCCTCCCTGGCACCTTCCACCTCCCAGGGCCAAAGTCCCCAAGAGCCACCACACACTCCACACCATCAGTTATAAACCTTGTACCCAGTGCATGATGGTGCTAGACACACCTTTGCAGGAGCAGACCTACCTGCCTTAGGGACATGGGGGAGTCACTCCATGCCACCAACCACCTCATAGGGGCTGTCCCACTCCTCTGCCCCAAGGCTCCTCACAGCCAACACGTCCCCATGTAGGAGCAGAGGGAAGAAGCACCCAGCCCACTCCCACTGCATCAGAGAGTATGAATACACCAAAGTGTGTTTAATGATTGACTTGGAGGGAATTTACTAATAATGCTTTATGGCTTTTCACTTCAGTAAGACAGATGGCAGCTGCCCAAAGGAAAACATATTTGGCACTCTACAGATGGCTCTGATATGGACTTTGCTAGAGCTGTTGGCTGTCTATGGTTATACCTTTAGAGTCCAGTGTTCCTGGACACTTGGCGGTCTCCTTTTCAGTGAGAACCACAAGCACCATCCCTCACGCTCAAACAGCAGGGTGAGGAGTCTCACATCAAGCTCTGAAGGGTTGGACTGCAAGCCTGGAGCTGGTGGAAGAGTAACAGCATTGCCAGGAGAGAGGAAAAAAAAAAAAAGAAGGAAGAAGGAAATGGCAGCTCTCCTCACGGAACCACTCTGGGGCTGTCCCTTGCCTCCTGTGCCCACCTGCCACAGCCCCACAGCCTGGCCCCACATGAGTCATGGCCTAGCTGGCAGGAGGCCATCTGTATGGTGGCCCAGCCATGAAGGGCCTGGATGCTCTCCTGTTCAAAGTCACAGAGGACCACCCTGGGGCTCACTGTCAAGCTTTCTTCATAGGGGCAAAACAAGAGGCCCCCAAGAAGCTTTCTGTGTCCAGGTTTGACTTATTTTTGTTCATTTACGGTTCCATTAATATCTTGCTGAAGCAGTGAGATCACACGCAAGCTAGAGGACTATCCAGTGCCTTCTCTTTATGCATCACTGGTTTTTGTGGTCTTGAAATATGGGGAAGAGAAAGACACAAGGAAGCTGAAAACACTAAATTAGCAGCAACTGGCTGTCAGGAAAACAAAAAAAAAAAAGTGTCCCTTGCTGGTAAATTAGTTCTGCTTTCTCCAGTTGGGTGTCCCGTGCTCTCTCCAAGGCATTACCTCCAGACATCAGGTCATTCTCGCAGATGCTGAAACCCGTGTGAGACAAACAGCTGGTCTACTCCATAAGGCAATCCCAATGGCAGACAGGTACTGCTGAGTTCACTCCAGTTCCTACAGGACTCATAGAAATGCAGAGCAGCCAGCTTCCTCTGGGCCAGCCCAGGACAGAGGACAGGTACTGGAGGAGATCACATCTCCATCTTCTTCCCAGATGTCCGCGATGCTCCACATGCCCCGGTAGATTCCCAGACAAAAGGTCATAACTCTTGACATTCAACAAACTGCTTCGCTTTCTGGGATGTGGTGTGCCAAGTCAACATAGCACATCACGCAGTTCTGGGAAGTAAAGTGTATTTTCCCAGCTTGACATTTGCATACATCAGTATCTGCCAGGTTCAGTCAACGGCTCTCCAGCTCTTCACCTGCTGACCAGTCTGTTATTGCAGCCTGCACCTGGGAGAGCCGGGCTGGTGCACGCTTCACTCCCTGCAGCTCTGCCAAAGCAAGCTGGCCCTGCAGTACCCTCTGCTGTTTTGCTGCTGACACATCCCAGGAGGCAAGTGTCACCGCTCAGTTGTCTTGGTTAGGGAGTGGGAACATAGACCCATTTCCTATCCCCTCCTAAAAGGGAGGAAAAACAAAGCAGCAAACTGGGTCCTCTTCAAAAACCTCTTCCCTGGAGATCACCTCCATTCTCACATGCCAGGGATTCCTCCACCAAGGAGTAGAGGGAGCTCGTGCACCCTTGGGTGGGCAGAGATGCGAAAAATCATCACACATCCCTTCCCATAGCCTGTGATCAGTACTGCAGCAAAAGATGTGTCTTTTGAGTGGTAGCTAATTGGACACATAGGCCAGCAGGGGAGGGAGATGTTATTACCCACCTTCCCTATCCAGAACATTTACGTGTGGTGGAAATGAGAAAGGAGGTACCAGTCAGGGACACATCTCAGCTTGTCATAAAAGAGCCCAGCTGCTCTGTCACAAAGCAGCCATCAGTTACCAAGAACACAGAAAACAGCAAGAAGAGATATTTCTCTTTTGACAATTTTGAGTTAGGAGGGGAAAAAAAAAAGTCAACTTGATCGCAGAGAGAGTGATGAAGTTGCTGTCAGGTTAAGAACAACAGCAAGGAAAAAGCTTTAATGTTCATGTAGAAGAAAAAGCCAGAAGGAACATGGACAGTCGGCTCCATTAAGACAAAGCTTTTTAGGGAACATGCAGTTATAAACCACTTCAGCAACACTCAGACCTGGCAAGAGAAGCTGAAAGCTTCTTTTTGTAAGGAATCTCTTTGATACTTCCTTGCTTGAAGAAGTTATGCCTCTGCCATGCAGGGGAAGGGTTTTCAGAGGAGGAAAGCCAGAAGTAGTATGCATCTGAGTTATCCCCAGGCACCTGTTACCATTTTACTCTGCCATTATATCAAGTGACCAGTTGATTTATACCATCCTGAAATCATATCCTGATTTTCAAGGGGCCAGAGAGAAAGATACGCACCGCTAAGAGCTGGCAATTCACCAGTCCCAATGTTCTCTTCTAGAGGATGCTGGCAAGAGGCCATGCAATGGGCCGCTGGATGCACCGTATCCTGCATTCCAGCCCCATTAGGGCACAGGACTCAAGACTCCCTAAGACCTCTCCTGTGGGAGGAAAGCTGCTGTGGAGGACAAGTCAGAAGCTTCTGGTTTTTTTTCCCCCGATACAGAGATGCTCGTCTCCTCTGCCTAAAGTTATCCCATAACACCCATGCAGTAACATATTTGCCCATCACTCAGACACTTCACCACAAAGCAACAATTCAAATTAGAATTGCTTTCACACAGCAGATTAAAAACCAGCATGACTTCCATCCCCCACTCCCCAGCGAGGGCCAAATTCTCTCTCTGCTCCAGCCTAGAGACAAATGATCAGGCTCCATACCTCTGAAGTACGAGTCTACCTGCCATCTACAGGTCACGGGCATCACAACAGACATCGGGGTCACAGTACCTCAAAACACTCAAAGATCTCAGGTTACTTTTATCCTGCAAGCATCCACAAAAGTAAGGAGAAACCATAAAACCTACCACTTGTCCACAACTGTCCCCCAGCTCAGGGACAGTAGGACTGTGCTTCGCTTCAGGATAGAAAGAGAAGATTATCCCACAAAGCTGGACAGCAGGGAAAGTGGAAAAAAGCAGGATGTAGCAGAAGGTAGCTAGGGCTCAGCAATCCTCTCACGTGAAGGATGCCATGGTGTTTTCAGGGACTGAGAGCCAGGAGGATGTCAGCAGGCTCTGACAGAGTCACAGTACAAGGTGGTTTGAATGAAAGCAGGTCCATATCTGCTTCTGTTCAAGTTTCAAGGACGGAAGACAATATTCTTCCATGACCTTCGTCAAGAGCTGCTGCCCGCAGCACTAATGCAAAACAGCAATACCTCATGCTACGTGCTTCCTCTGCAGCTTCAAGACAAGTGACCACAAGGTGCCACTGACTTGCTGCCAGCACAACCAGCTGGAGCAAGCCATCCAGCAGTTACTCTCCAGTTAAGGTCAGGCTAAAGGGAGAGCCAGGCTTTCTCCTAAGCATCTTCCCTCCCTTTCAACAGGGAGGTGGGTGAGCAGAGATAAGGTGACCACTCTTAAGGCGCCATCACTGTAGCATCCATTTGACTTCCAGAGCTGCCATTCACATGCTATTAATGGGTGTCATCAAGCTAGGGAAAAAAAAAATGGATGGAGGAAAATAAAAAGACAGCAAAAGGGTGAATCTACACAAGGCTATGGCAAGGTTGGCAAGGGAAGGATGAGAGCACAGCTGAGAAGCCTTCCCCCTGAAGTCAGACACGTGATACGATATATTTCAACCACAGGTATCAGTATTGTGTGCTAGACTTCATCTGACCAGAAGCATCTGTGGTTAAGAAAACAGATGTCTTCTCCTACAAGCTCTTTTAGGAAACAAAAGTGCTCTATGCCAGTAGCAACAACCTGCTGCTTACAGAAGCCAAGACAGACACAACACAAAGCCTCTAAGCTTTCAGAACAGTGGCTGCTCACCTCTTCAATTCCTAGAAGCACAGTACCTTTGGATTCCATGCTTTCCATGGGCTCTCACTGTTTCAAGGGTTCTTGTCCTGCTCCTTGGTTATTTCAGATGCCACAACCCCAGCCACAGCGAGATCACTGTCCAGTCTGGGACAAGGCAGCTCTTAACCTTCCCTAAACAGCACACGGGACCCAGAGATGAAGTTATCTTTGTAGGCAGGATTTTGGCTCAAGATTGATCTTCCAGAAGTCAGCAGAATAGACCAGCATCTGAACACCTTCAGAGTCCATTATAAAACCCTCCACTCGAACAGATTGTTCTTACTATAACTGCCATAATACTAATAGCACTATAATTATGTAATTCTCCAGCCCCCGGTTTAAAAGAAGATCTGCTCAGAGAAGACTGGAAAAGTCTACTGAAATCCAATAATGGCCTATGAGACACCAATTTAATTTTATCCAGGAAGTACCTGGACATTGCAAGAGCACAGTAATGCATGCTAAAGACAACTTAACGCCGTGTTTCCAACTCCAGTGGAATCTATCAAGTATTCTTCTCAGTATCCTTAAGCTGTAATGGGCTCCCTTGTAACAAATGTCCCCTCTCCAGATAAAGCCAGTCTCACCATAGATATCTTCATGGATGCAGAGATGCCTCAGCACACTCTGATCCTTCAGACGTTCTCGGAAGCCAGTTTCAGTTTCTCAGCACCACTAGTCTAAGCACTCTTTCTGCTACAGGACCAGGTGGTACTTCTCCTATCCCCTTCTCTCCTCCACTTATGCCTGATATCCTGGAAGGACTCTTCCTCAACCCTGCTTACTGCCTCCGCAAAACATCTGCTTCCACAGAAACTGTTCTGTTCCACGAAAACGGGCCCTGGAGATTGCATCACCACTTGGCTCCAAGATGGGGCCTCTCAGGACATTGGAGGGTGAGCTGAGGCATTGCTCACTGCAGTACACACATACCAAGGATGCAAGGCCCTTCTCCCAGCTATAATACAGGACTGCTGCTGCTCAAACGTGCAACGGATAGAGCTGTGCAAAGTGGAGCTGGCTGGCTAGTAGTTCTTTTGCTTCTTGACTTTGGTGTCTAACAGGAAAGGAACGCTCCCTCATGAGACAAGGAATAGGAAAGGAGAAAAGGGACAGAACTACACAAAAAAGCAACTTATGCCCTCAGACAGGCCATGGGGTAATCTGAGAAGTATGCAAGAACTCCCAGCTAGTCCCAGTGTCTTGCAGAGAGGGACAGGACAAAACCATTTTGTTTGAGGATACAAGAAAACGATGCTTTCAGAGACCTCAAGCGAGGCGTGTGGTAACACAGGCTGTCATTTCCTAGGTTCTCTCCTCTCACCACCTTCACAGCTCACCACCCCTTGGTTGTATGAATTCAAGTTGTCAATCGTATGAAAGTCTGCTTTGCAGAGCCAAATCAGCAGCAGATCTAACTGGGTTAAAAATAAACTTCAAGAAAAGTGCCCAGGCATAGGAACAAGCAGCTGACCAGCAGAAGCTTTCTAAATTATTTCACCAGTTCATTTCTCACCAGAACTGTGGATCGTGTAGATACATCCTCAAACACTCAAAATTACAGAACTGTAAGCACTGCTCAAATACCACGAGCTCACTAACTCCTCCCAGCAGTGTCAAGGAAGAAGTACATCTCAAGGAGGAACCTGGAAGAGGCAGCAGAAGGTAACGGCTTTCAACGCAGACCCTGGCAGACAGTCTGTGTACGCCACACAAGTAGAGCTGAAGTCGCAAATCCCGAGATGAGCACCAGAACAGGCCATCAAGATTTCCCTCAGAGCTGAAGGTCCATTGGTGAAGAACACATGGCAGACATGTGCTAGACCATACACAGAAACCCTGTGCAAAGGAAAGCAGGAGAGATCCTGGAGACGAGGTGACAGCCCAAGCAACAGGGAGATATAGGCTGAACAGCCCAGAAGGTGGTGAGGTGGGTGTCCCACGGGCCCAGCGTGAGGCAGTTAAAGAAGGAAAGAGGCAAGAAGAGCTTGATGCCATGGTGATGGGCAGAGTGCACAGACCCACACAGGCAGGCAAAAACCACATTGCCTCCAGCTATTTTTGAAGCGGGTGGCAGTTGTTTGTGTATCCCTGGGATAAAAGCTCTCTGAGACGAATCGAGGAAGGGAGTAATTAAACCCCAGGAAGACAATAAATAAAGCAAGGCCATGGAACAGCAGCAAGATCCTAATGGCCACAGAGAAGAGCTAGCTGGCCCTCCATCCCCGCCTTCTTTCCTCCCCCATCCATCACCAACCACTTGGGGTTTGGCAGTGCACTCACTTTCCCACAGTAGCCGATCTATTACTGTTTGGAGGAGCCTTCCCAGCCTCTTCCTTCCCCTCCCTCCCCTCCTTTCAGGCCACAGGGGTCCTGTTTGGCAGCCCCTGGATCCCCCTCTTCTCTGAATGTCTGGTGAGCAGCCAATCCCATGAAAGAGCATTAACCCCTCTTCACCGGGAACAGCCAGAGAAACCTGACTCCATGCTGAGAGGTTTCTCTAGGGTGTCTCTCCCTCTTTCTCTCCTCCCCATCCCCAACATCCCCCTCCCCAGCTTCTCCTTCTCTTGCCTCTTTTCCCTTTCTTTTTTTTATTTCTCAAAAACTAACTCCAGCCCTGGAAGTGTCGGGCCTTCCCGAGAACATTACACGAACCCATGGGAATTTTCCTTGGATCAAGAACAGACCCTTATTTATTTGTCTCTTCTTCCTTTGTTCTTCATTTCCTCTTTCAAGACTTAGGCAAGACCTCGACACAGTGCCGCCTGGATCCCCCGCTGCCACTTCGTTTTGTTATTATTTTTTGGAAAGAAAGCGCTGATAGGGCAGAGCGCTCCTCACTGCCTTGCCCCAAGGCAGAAGCAAATCAGCCCGGACTCCCACCTCTGGGGTGGGCAAAGGGCTGGGGGGGGCTCTGCAGAGCAGAGCACCCCAGGTTCTGGCTTGCAGAGTCAACCCCCCGTTTACATAATCCTTCCGATTGCAGCATCACGGCCCCCTCGGATTAAATCCACACGAATCAAATCTTCGGTAAGGGCTCTATGCCGGTAACAGGCATATGGTACCACGAAAAGGGGCAGTTTCCCAGAATGAAATCAAAAGCCTCCTAATGCACTTAACTCGGGGTCACATAAATCTCTCTTCTGCCTCCCACAGACGGCTGGATCTTGTTTACAGGCATTGCAGCAGGCCTGGGTCTCAACAATATGTTTACTTCTTCTGTACAAACATTCCCTTTCACCAAGCAAAGCAGTACCCTGATCTCCAGATTAAACTGCACAGGAAGGACTGGGAGCAGGTCTTTGGGGAAAGAGAGAGTGAGCTGGTCTTCACCGGTGAAATCAAATGCCATCCTGGACATCAGGCAGGTTTTGCCACCATTCGTCCTCGCATTCTTCCCTTAGATTGCCTCATTTCTGGGGAAGAACGAGGAGGAATTTTGCATTTAGCCAGCTGCCAATGTCCCTCACAAGAGGTAAAAACATTCAATGAAAAAACTGCATTATGTTTCAGGCAGAGGAACCCAAGGGCCAGGTGGGACAGCACAGCTTGCCCAAGGGACATCTGGTGATTGTCTGGGGCCAACCCTTCCCCAAATGCAAAAGCCACAAACTAACACTGGCAGATAAAACCAGGGAAGCTGAGCATTTCTGCTCAAGAGTGCAGTAGATAGAGCCATATGCTGCCACAATCACTTATTACAAGCCAAGTTCCTGTCCTTCTCCACTCTCAGCCCCTTCCCTCCCTGCTTTGAGGTCCTCAGTAACACATTTATATTGAAATCTGTTTCTGAGAAGTCAGCCACCACAGCCAGGTCAGAAAGGAAGGAAAGGAGGAAGACGGAACTAACATGTAAATACACCATGAAAGTTAGTGGTGAACGAGAAGGATGTGCAATGCTGAGTGGGGAGCCACGGTCATGTTGAAGTTCACCAGGACACGCACGGCAGGAGCAGGACAGCAATCTGCCACAGCAAAGCAGAGGGCCAAAGGGCATTAAGCTCATAGGTAGCCAGGGTGGGTGCTCAGCCTGGCCAGCTCATCTTCACAATGTTCCTCTGCTGTAAGAGCCTGTGAAAAACTGCTCCAGTCTCCCTCTGCCCTCAACTGGTTGCTCTGCAGGGTTTAATCACTGAGAAATAATAGGAGTTTCAGCTGCACAGTTTGCTGCTCAACCACCTGATCTCTCAAGTCTTCAGGTCCTGATGATCTCTTGTAAAGTCCAATGGACCGTGTCGTGCCAAAGCTAAAAACCACTTCGACAGGACAAGATGGGCCTTCGAAAGGATAAAAATAAAAACACCACAACAAACCAAAAAAAACCCCAACCCTCTCAAGCATCTGAATATTTTAGCAAGCAGTGCCAATAATTCCTGCTCCAGTTCCACAGTGCTGTAATTGAGTCAGGGACCAAATCCAAGCATCAGACTCACTGCCTCCAGCTTGACACTGCAAAGACACGGCTCCAAACTCAGGAACCTCTCGCACAGTCCCAACCCACGGAGGTGCTCCGCAGCACCACACACCCGAGTGATGCACAAACCAGAACTGTATTTCTGGGACATATGCAAACACACATGGGCAGAAGGGAAACCCACAGCACTTCCCCATCCTTAAGTGATACTCTGGATGCCTGACAACCTCCCCTCTCCTTCCCTTCCCTTCCCCCCCTCCCAGCACTCACGGGAAGTGAGAAGACTCTGTTCCAGAGCACAACTGCACTATAAATAATTCAATAGATCACTAAATTATGCAAAAGCAATCCCATCATCCCCCTGGCCATGCTGAAGGCAGGTGTGGTCAACCCTGGCTCCAGAAGTTGCTGCTAGATAGGGATTTTTGAGGCCACAGGGGCTGTGTGCCAATAGCACATATCCGAGAGCACAATGGCCACTTGCTAACAGCCAGGCCTGCCCCAAACAGCGGCCTAACGGGAGGCATTTGGGGACACGGCGATGCCTTTAAGCCGCCTCTTCTCCAGAGTCCTCACACGGCCCCCAGGAGGAAAAAAAAAACAAATGGGCAAACCCTGTCCCCTTCCAAGGGAGGCTGCTGGGTCCTTCCTCGCCTCCATGGGCCACGGTGGGTGAGCTGGCTGGAGAGAGCTCACCCAGCAGTGACACGGGGAAGCGAGGAGAGGACTGCTGGGGCAGGTGGCAAGGAGAAAAGGGAACAGGAAAAAACCAAAACACTCTGAGGCAGTGAAGGAGGAACAGGTCTTTTGTTGTTGTTTTTGGGTTGTTTTTTTTTGCTAGCTCAAATAATACAGGGGGGAAGCCGAGCTGAAAGCAGAGGGAATCACCATCTGCTTTTCTGCCCCACTCCTCTGCCTCTGGGAGACACTGCCGCCCTGAGGGCCCAGGGCTACCCGGGGTCATTAAACAGCAGCTCATGCTGATCACTCCAGGACACCCTTCTCCCGATTTACCCTGCCCTTTGCTCTCCTTCAGGGCTGGCCCTCGCACCACAAGCTCCGGGAAAACAGAGGACTGCCTCACAGGCAGCAAGCGCCATCTGCTCTCAAACCCTCCTCCCCGAGCCCTACCCGTGCCCGGCTCCCGCAGACTCCGACATCTCTCCAAGCCTAACACGCTCACTCTACACAGGCCTCCATCCTCCTCCTCCTCCCTGCTGCCCAGCCAGAAGCATCTATGCCAGTGGAAAGAAGAATTGGAAGCGCTACCGTAGCCCTCTCTTCGGCCTCGGCACAGCCAGCTTCGAAATCTCGGGGCTCCAGCTTACCTTCCCCTTCTTTCTAGAAGGGCTCAGCATCCATGAGACAGAGACTCCCTTTCATGTCTCTTTACCATGCTGTCTCTCTTGCTTTCTGCTCCAGTGTCTGCATGCCGAAACAGGGGATCCTAACGCAGATAAAGCCAGCGTAGCAGATACCTGCGTTTAGATCACAGGTTTCACAGCTGCTGAAGACATTATGCAGCAAGTCTAATTTGCATTAGTCTTTCAGTATGCTTCAAATTTGCTTGCTACAGCTTTCGGTATCAGGCAAGACACATGCAGCAATATTCCAAAATAAAAATTATACCACCACCACCCCCCAAAGCCTTAAAAGGGATGGCAGAGTCAGGTTCTGCTCGCTAACCCCAGCCCAACCTGTAAGGACTTACACACAGGGGAAAAAGGCACTGCCAGGGGAAGGCAGCAGGGAGCTGGGACTATAGATTAGGCAGCAGGTCAAGGAGGCTGCGCTATCTGCGGTGAGGAGGGATGCAGGATCTAAGCAGTGACTAGAAAAAGTTATTGATAACCCCTGGCTCAGCACCTGCACCCAGCTGTTCCCCGGGATTTCCAAGACAGACGACAGCAAAGACAGTATGAGAAGTGTCATGCTGGAGTCACTGCTCTCCTGCTGAGCCCCAGCGTGTGCCGCTGGGCATGTCACAGCCTTGCTCCATGCCTTGGTCTCCCTAGGTGGAATCTAGGGGAGACACCTTTCTTCACCAGTCAAGGGGCTTGTCTAATTAAAAGAAGCTTGGTGGGCTGCTTTGAGGCCCTTGGAGAGCAACCTTGACATAAATGCAAGGCAGATCATCCTCAGAAAGAGGAGTGCCTCCCTGCCTCCCTTCAGATGGCCACAGCCACCTCTCCTGCTGTTTGCACTTGTGTGTTACGGGCTGAAAAAGGCTGCTGGCGGAGCTCAGTTTGATCATACCCCACAGCCATAGCCAATTTAAAGAGGAGGAAAAGCACCAAACCAACCCCAAAACCCCAGCTTATTTAGACACAGGCTTGGGGACTCCCCTAGCTGGGGAAAGAGGGAACCTTAACTCAGCTCAAGCTGCCTATTCAACTGGGTGGTGGGGTCATCTTGGTATGAAAGGCCAAAGCCCTTCATAGTGAGCAGCTCTGGTAGCTTTTGCTATCCTAAGGTGATGAATAATCACTTCCTAAATCACAGCTGAAGAACAAGCCCTCGCTTTCTTTAAGGCAGCCAGTTCCTTTCGTGCCTCTTCCCTCAGCCTGCCTGACCAAAGCTGGGAGCGCAGTGTTGCACTCTTTCACCCATCAGCTCTACCAGTCAAGTTTCTGAGCACAAAAATACATCTGACCCATTCCAGGTGCTGGGAGGTTTCAAGAGCAGGAGGTACCTGTTGTGCTTCAGGAGGAGCTCGAGGGAAGTAAAGGTTTTGCATTGTGAGGAGCACAAAAGAAGTCAGAAAAAGAAGGTAATGAAATCACATTTCTGCCTTCCTGAGAGCTGCAACCAGAGTCCATTTCACAGGGATGGAGGCACAGAATGCTCTTGTTCACCCCACACCCCTGCTCCAGCGCACAACATCTCTTCCCACCACCTCCAGGAGAAGGGAGAACTCAACAGCTCTGTGACTGTAACTCCGCCCTGGCCACCCCACACAGCATTGGTACGGCAGCACACTCACCTAAAACTCTCTCAAAGCACTCCAAACCTGACCCAGAGCTGCCCACAACCCCAGGCTTGCCCCCTCTACACAGCTCTGCCAAGGCTCCTCAAGGGCCAGCCTGCAGCATGGACCTGACAGGACAGACCACATGTGCGCTGCAGATGTGTTACCACCTTTCCAAGAACGTCCAGGGTGGGGAGCAGTGGGCATTCCTCAGATGTACCCCCATGTCCCTTTGCATTGCATTGCCCCATGAGCCAACCTTCCCCAAATTTCAGATCTCACCATAACGCTTTGTTGTGGTACTACAAGATAGCGTCTCATCATCAGGACAAACACAACGCAGCTCGACCTTTTGTTGCAGAGCTGATGGGTGACTGACAGTAGGGGGGGACAGCAGGTAGGGACAACCACCTACACTCTACAGTCAGGGCTGATAACATGAACCAGCCCTTTGAGGCAACCTTATGCTGACCTATAGATGTGAAGAAGGCTCTTGTGCCAGCCAGTACTCCCTCCGCCTTCCTCTCTGCCAGAGTTATTGTCAGCTGTACCAGCCTTCGTTAGCACCACCTCCTCCAGCTACATCCCACTGATTGGGTCACAGATTCCAACAATGTACAAAGGGCTCATTTTAGAGCAACTAACCCCACCTAAAAACCTAATCAGCCTTTAGGAATGAATGCCAGCCCAGCTTGCCACATCTTCCCATCACCAAATTCCCCCCCAATTCCTCCCTCCCTCCGCCTTTGTGACCCAGTGCTGGGGCAGGGGGTGGAAAATGCCCGTTTGTGATAGCAGGTACACCTTAAAGATGCGGTTCTCAAGACGGGAGGAAGCTCACAGCCAGCCGAAAACCCAGCTACCAGCCCTGCTGTGAGATGGGGTTTCTCTCTGCTTGTTGAGAGGTCAAAGCAAGGGAGGGACAGAGAGAAAAAACCTGTCTGTCCTAAGGCGTCCCTCACGCACTAAACACACACAATAACATCTATACCCGCTGTCCTCAACAACCGCTGCACCCATGGCTGCTGATGCACGCCGCATTGATTGCGGGCACAAGCTCTACAAGTGGAGTCCACAGGTTACAGGGCAAGCGCACCCACCAGGGCCCACGTGCACAGCTCCGCACACCCAGGTCTGTCACGCAGGCAGCCCCGAAAGACATGCAATAAGCATGTTACACCAGCCTGGCAGGCCACAAAGTCACACCGTACTTCACCGGTTGCACGTGGGAGAAAGAGGAGAAAGGCAAACACAAGGCGTAAGGGAAACGCACGAGCACGCAAGCTTCATAGGTAGGGTCTCCAGGCAAACACACCGAGCCTATCTGTGCTTCCCTGGCCTAGGTTAAGCAGGCTCTGCGACCACAGAGCAGCCCCAGCAACCCTCCAGACCAGCTGTCCCTGACTCCAGTTGGACACAAGTACTCTGGATAAATGTTTACAATTGCAAGCACCCCCTGAAGGCAACATCGGTGGAAATGCTCATGCTATTTTCCACCTCCTTGCTAAGGCAACCCCCACGTGCCACACAGGCAAGTTTCCTTTTTCCAATTTCACCCACATTTGCGGGGAGGTAGGTAGGCAGGCTCATCCTCTCAACCCAGTTTGGAAGTGGTCCCCCACCTTCTGGGCACCTCTGATGGAGATGAGCCTCAGCAGCCCCTAGGACTACAGGCATGCCAGGATGAAAGGCAGCAGCTGAGCCACCGCATTAGAAACAAGGCAAAAAAAACCCCTCACCTGCAGCTAACCAGAATCCCTCCCTTCTCCTCAGGATATAATTGCCATACCCAGGGCATTAATAAACAAGCTACGCAGGTATAGCTTCGAGTCCTCGCAGGGAGAGGATGCTATACCTTGCAGTGGATTTCTTACCACTGCTGCAAAACCACCTGAGGGTGTAGAGGAGCTATAAATCTTTGAGGGACTTTTATGACATGCAGTGGCAGAGTCACAGCTTCGCTCCTCTTCCGCGGTTCGCAATGGCTTTCGTTCAAAGCCTGCTTTAAAATGCTACAGGGAGGCTGGAGGCTCCCCAGGAATAGCTCAAAGGACCAGTCTTCTCCCCGCTCCTACCTGGCGGATGCGTACCCAGCACTACTACCAAAGCTGAAAAAAAACAGCACAGGTGCTACAGCTGGGTTTGGGGGGGCTGGGCTTCAGAAACTGGAGTTGTGCTGGAGGGTGTGGAGCCTGCTGGTTCTTCCTCCCCTGTGAGATGACTGTGTTGTCTGAGGGTCAAGAAATGGCAGGTCCTGCTGGATTTCAGCTCTTCTCAGAGGAGCTGGCAACAACCAGGCTTCAGCAACAGGGACTTGCAAGTGCTTCCTAAATCATGGGGTTCCAGCTGGACTTGTACACCACTTCTGCAGGTGGGATCTACAGAGCCATCCTTTGGGGAGGGGGGCTGAGAAGAACCCGCTGACTCACACCCTGCTGGAGTGGGGGAGAACAGGAGCAGGAGTAGGCAGGAATTTGAAATTCAGTTTGCACAAGGCTGAAGGTTCCTGGTGACTCAAGTCATACTTGTTAGCAGTGGTGCCACTGAGTGTTTTCATGGGCTTGAACGTCCCACTCAAGGGGAGGGGACCTAGAGTTAACTGGAGAGCTATTCTCTAGGAGGTGGGGAACCCCCATCATGTGCTGGAGGCAGGGGCTAGCTCTCTCCTGACCCAAGCTCTGCCCTGGGGTGGGAGAGGTGCGAGACCCCAGTTTCAGTCTGGGAAACTGGCAAGGCTCCGGAGCAACCCAGGTGTAGCTCACGGAAACGCAGCCTGCGGAAATCCCCAGAGGGAAACCATGGGCTGAGGCACAGAGAGGAGCCTCTCTCCATCCCGCTCCGCACTCCCTCCCTTACTGAGCTGTCTGAGCAAGTCTAGAGCTGCAGCAGATGCCGTGTTCTCCCATCACCCTTGTCACGCTCACCCGGGGAGCGAAAACTCTCACAAGGACAGAGCTACGCCAGCCTGTCCCACTCCAGCAAGACATACAGCTATTTCCAGCCCCAAAACAACCTGACAGCCCTGCACAAGCAAAGAAAACTTGGGTGCCCATGTCCACTCGCAGCCAGCCCCTATCTGACATGGAGAAGGAGCAGGGGGAGAGGGGATGTTTGATGATGATCATCCACATATATTTGTATGTATGTTTTCCCTCCCACGCACACACTCCTGTTACTCCTTCTTGCTTGCTGCAGGCTTGGCTCGCATCCCCAGCCCCTGCCCTCCTCACAAGAGCCGAGCATGGGCAGCAGATGGGCCTTCGCTGCAGTGCCCCGGCCGGAGGCTGCCTCCATGCCCGGCCAGCCCGCATCTGCGGGCAGGGAGCCGGCAGGCAGCATCGCCTCCCTCCTCCCCATCGCCGATGCTCCCTAGCAGGGGATGCCGGGATTATGGGGGGGCGTGAAGGGGGTGGGGGGGAAGAGAGAATTAAAAGAAATAAATAAATAACACTAATATAAATAAATAAGGAGCGGGAAGGCGGGGGAAGCCTCTCCGGCAGTGCCCGCAGGGGATGACGCCGCACCCCCAGGGCCGAGGCACAACTTGCAGGTGGCGCCAGCAGCGGGTAGGGGGGCCCGGACCTAGAGCGGGGGTCCCGTCGC